>PYUH01000053.1:531803-559589 GCA_016808085.1 Suaeda aralocaspica
TTCCACTCTTATTCCCCCCAAAAGGGGAAATAGGCTTCAAAAGCCCAACTTGACTAGCCAAGTCAGCTAGGTAGTGGATTACGGATCCAGAAGCCCATCTAGGGCAAATGATGTGGCAATACCAAAGGATGCCAACAGTCGCCCCTTGAGTGGACAACGTGTCCACTCACCTAGTTAAATGCCAACTTGGCACTGCCATGTGGCAGCATGGGACCCGCTAGGGTGGGGCCCACATGACTACGTGTCACTATTTCTGGGACCACGTGTTCACTCACAAAAGGCATAAAGAGGGGGCATTTTTTGTAAGCTCAATGTTGCTCAACATATGAAAAAGGGGGGGGGGGGGGGAATTCAAGCTCTTTATTCCCCCCAAAAGGGGAAATAGGCTTCAAAAGCCCAACTTGACTAAGCCAAGTCAGCTAGGTAGTGGATTACGGATCCAGAAGCCCATCTAAGGGCAAATGATGTGGCAATACCAAAGGATGCCACATGTCGCCCCTTGAGTGGACAACGTGTCCACTCACCTAGTTAAAATGCCAACTTGGCACTGCCATGTGGCAGCATGGGACCCGCTATGGGTGGGGCCCACATGACTACGTGTCACTATTTCATGGGACCACGTGTTCACTCACAAAAGGCATAAAGAGGGGGCATTTTTTGTAAGCTCATATGTTGCTCAACATATGAACAACTTGACACACAAGGAGGAAGGGCCTAAAGGCCTTGAAAGCCCATGAGGCTACAAAAGAAAGTAAAACCAATCATATCACAATAAATGTCGTAATATGATTGGCAAACCACTAAGGTGAAAAGCCTATAAATAGGGCATGAAATCACCATTTAGGGCATTCAATTTTCATTCTGTTCTTACATAAGAGGAGAACTTCTCTATCTAAAATCTCTCTCTAGATTAAGCCTTTTATTAATTACAGTTAATTACCCCTAATCTTCCTACATATACTTACTTAAGCATCGGAGGGGGAAAAAATCCTACAAGGATTTTGTTCCCTTGTTTTGCAGGAACCAAGGCACGAATATCGAGGAGTGAACAAGTCAACACCTGTCCATCTGACGTGTAGCCCTCTAGTTCTTTCTCCACGTAACCAGTCAAAGTGACCCAACCAGGAGCCCATTCTACATTAGTAATAAGCGTACCAGGGAATAGTTTGGATTAGATCTCACAATAAACAAGCCATATGAGTACGTAGATTATCCTACCCATGACTTGAAGTTGGAAATAAGTATGTTTGCCTTGAAGACTCGAGGACAATACCTAGACATAAATTGTGCAAAGAAATAAGTCTAGATCTCACTATGACATGCTCGCTCGCAATCCAAGTCATAGTGTGAATCCTTTGGCTACTCTAGGGCAATTGTGCAAGGACATAAGTCGATTAAGCATGAAAGTCATGGAGGATGGAAAAACATAAAGTTGGACTTGCGAATTGGGACTAATGTAAGATATAAAGAAAAGTCGTAGGCATGGAAAGACAATCAACTGAGATGGGTTTAGAATAACTAATTACAAGAAGAGAGTTGAATCATGGAGTTATATTTAATTTTAAGGGGGTACGAAGCAACAAGAAGTATTGTATAAAGAAGTTAAGGGAGATTAAGCATATATTTAGGCTGCATTAAAAGTTTAAGTCAAGAGCGAAGATTGTTATAAGGAGAAGTAACAAAGAATACTAGAAAAAAAAATGATGATGAAGGGGTTAGCGGAGTTTGGAAGTTTGACATTGCATAAAAGTTTTTGGGTCAACAAATTAAGTTTGTAAAGACCATTATAAGAAGATTTTGATAAGGAGCAACGAGTAAATTGACATTGGATGTAGTATGTGCCTTGTGTATACATAGAAAGAATTTGAGGATTACATCCATAAGGATTATATTGAAGGAGAATTACTTGTGCAAGATAAATATAAGTTGGAGTTACTTAGGTAAAGAGAAATTCTAAAACCATGGTTGTGTAATTGAGTCATTGAATCTTAGTTCGGAGAAAATGCAATATATTTGGGATTTGGATAAATGTAATGATGAAGTATTTTATGATAAGAAATATATATCCATTTTGCTGACTGACTCATAAATATAGGAAGTTAATAGTGATCGAATATTCAATGGATTTTAGTCCAAAATTATGCATTATTTATTTGAAAAATAAAAAAATAAAAAAATATTGTTTTACTACGTATATAACATTGGGTTTTTTTAAAAAAAATGTAATATTGTTATTAATAAAACACAGTATTTATTTCATAAAATATTAGGTTTTGAGCTTATATGTACTAAAATGTATATAATATATCTAATGTTTTACTCCACCTGTTCAATTTATTCTTTACATTTCATATTTGCCAACATAAATCTTCTAAATCTTATAACTTAAAAATTTTTAATTGTAAAAATTATAAAAAGTTGATATACAAAACCCAATGAACATGTTTTTACCAACATATAAAGTACAACAATGATTAAAGTGTATTTTAAGAATAGTAACAATAACTAAAATGTAAAGAATAAATTGAAACGGATAGAATATAAAATACACATTTTATAAACCCAAATTCATATCTTAAAATATAACATGCACCCGGATGCATAATATAGACCCAGGTATATATATATATTTCAAGATATAATATACACCAGGGTGTATATCTCGGTGCATATGTCAAGATATACCGCGAACAAAATATACACCGAGTGGCGGGTGCATAATCCATTTTTCATTAATTTACAATGCCAAGGCTATTGAGTAATTTGCAATTAAAATGCACAATCTTTGCCACTCTACTTGGTCGCACACGTTTACTTTCCTCATCAATATCCCCAACCAAATCGTGCGTCACGTAATCAATTTAGCGACGCTTATTCTTTACACATCGTTTTTTTTTTTTGATACAAACTCAATTAATGCGTCACAAACATCACAGGAATCACATCATTCTCCTCTTTCCTAAATTATTCTTCTTATCCCACGAAAATACCCAAAACAGCTTATACAACATACAACTAAATTTCACCGATTCAAACTTTTAAAATTGCTTCAACCTCAAAAATCTGAACATGATTCTTTCTCCCATTTACTCTCTAAACTTCTTTCATCTTTTGCTTGGATTCCAATTAACCGCTTACCATTTCCCCCCTTCAAAAATTTGGAACTTTAACCCATCAAATATATAAATTTGCTTATGATCTTTGATCGCATTTTAATCAATTACCCATTTACAAACAACATTTTTGAGTTTTTGGTATCCGAAAAAAAAATTCCACTAATTTATTGGGGTGTAAAAGTGATCATAGAATTGGGTTTTTTGTGGGTTGATTGGAATTATTGTTTGTTTGACGCATTTTATCAATTACCCATTTGCAAACAACACTTTAATTTTCATATTAAGTTTTTGGGTATTAGGAAAAATTCACTAATTTGTTGGGGTACTAGTGATCATAAAAAACAATTGAGTTTTGTTGGGTTGATTTGAATTATTGTCTGTTGGGATTTTAAAGCAATCTTTTAAAATTATTTTCGTACTTTAGATTAAGGGTACCTTCGTTAGGAAGGAATTAAAAAATAAAAGTGAGAAACAAGTGATGGCAATGGTGAATAAAACAAAGAATATGCTGGAGGATTTAATGAGAGAAGGATCATTTAAATGGTTTGTAGGAAATCGAGATTCGTTTAAGGAAGAAATAGAGGAAGCAGGGAAATCATCTTCAGGAGAAACTAATTGGATTGCTGAGCTTTCTCCTATTGCTAATGTTGTAGTTAGGAGATGCTCAAGGTATTACTTTCTGTTTTTTTTTTTTTTTAACTTAATATATGCATTAATTGTTTGTGTTTATTTATTTATTTATTTATTTTGCATAATTTAGCTGTGTAAAAAGGTATGTTTGTTGAGAATATTATTGTTTTTCTGTACTAGTCCGGGTAATATAGTAGGAGCATATTTTATTAGTTGCACTTGAGATTATTGCATTATGAATTTATGACCAATGGTGTGTTAAATTTTCCAGTAGTTTTATTTGTTTTATGCTTAGATTGCTGGTACATGTGAATGTTATGAGTCGTAAAACATGGGTTTGACAATTGACATGGTAATGAAATGTCTCTTTAGATTGAATTTTGTTATGCCCCATCATTTCAATTACATGGATGCGTAGTTGTAGTTCAGAAATTAGGGATTTCATGGGGAATTATAACTAATGCACTGTATTTTTTAGCAGTGTTTGATATTGGTTTAGGTATTACTAGCCTTGAAACGTCTAATATTTAAAAGTTTTAACAAATCACATATCTAATTTACAATGCAGGATTATTTTTTAATATTTCATCAAAAACAAAGGTCTATATGTTAATCTCACAACATACTCATCTTGATAACAATATTATTTTCTTTTATTTCATTAGTAAATTATTTTTATGTGGTAGAAAGATTTTTCATTATCTTTATTACCGTTCTTAGAAATTTGTTGATGGGACCTTATATATTTATAATTTTTAAATTGATTTATAATCTTGTATGCCATTCATCAATTTGTTTATGTGGCACTGTAATTATTTCAATCTAACAAAGCATTTATGTTCTACCTAATTTGTGATAAAATCTCATATGGTGCTCCCAATACATGCAAATCTTTTTTATTTTAGATATGATAATGAATTAGGTTATGTTGTCCTCTTTTGTACTCGATATCAGAAATTTGTTTGTAATCCATCATGGGAAGACAATTGAAGCAGGTTTATATTTTCATTCGCAAAAGTAATGTTATAGGTAAAATTAATGTTATAGGTATACCTTTGCTAATAAAAAAAATATAACTTGCTCGTTTATAGAATAATTTGGAAAGTGCTCTATTGCTAATGTGTTTATGGACACAAAACGGAGTGATGACACCACTCAACAACAAACAACAACAACAACAAAAACAAATCCTTTGTCCCAAAATAAATTGGGGTTAGTTAGGCATGAATCAATAAGAGGAAAAGTCATCTGTAGAATTCCTTTTACTCCAATTTTCCTTGTTTAACACAAGTGATGACACCACTCAACCATGTAAAATGCAACGGCACTATGGCATCAAGCAATTATGGACAAACATTGGATGTTGGTAGCAATCATGCAAAGTCATATGCTTGTTGAACATTGGATGTTGGTAGCAATCATGGAGAAAGTTGTGCTTGTTGAACATGGGATGTTTTTTATTGCATATGTAGATTAAAAGGCATGGCAAGATATTGAACTTTTGTCTGACATAGTATAGAGTGGCATTATCAGCATGTGGAAAACGCTGAAAGCTGATCCATTGTCACAGACTCCTAGCTTCTGGTTGTGGCATGGGATGTGCCTAATCAAAACTTATGTGCATTTTCAGAATTTATAAGCACACAAAGCATGAAAGATTGCCAAAATTATTGACTTTTTGTGTGGGGTTTTGTTTGGTAAGGTGTAAAATATTTACCCTGAAAACCGTTTTCCTGATTTACATTGTTTGTTTGGCTAAACCAAATGTAAAATTAGGGGTAAAAATTCATTTTCCACCGTATTTAACACATTTCCCTCAAAATTGGAAGGAAAATATTTTCTTTCACAATTGAAGTTATGATTTCAATTCAATCAAATAATGGATAATGCTTAAAATGGAAAGACATTTTACATGCAACCAAACTGCATAAAAGCTTCATGAAAATGAGTTTTCATTGTAAAAGGCTTTCCATGGAAATACATTGTCACTTAAAAATGACACTCTGCCAAATAGAGCTTAAGCATAGCATAGAGTAACATGATGTCCATGTGTACAAGACTTGACTTTTTAAGTTTTCAGTCATGATCCATTCCCATGTTGTGGGATGGCCTAGAGCTTTGTTAATGATTTTGTACCATTTTTATATGCTTTGTAACTTAAAATTGAAAGTCACTTTACATGCAACCAAACAACATAAAAGCTTCATGAAAATGAGTTTTCCATGGAAAATCATTTTCACTTGAAAATGTTTTGCATCCTACCAATAGAGATTAAGCATAGCATAGAGTGACATGATGACCATGTGTACAAGACTCGACCATTTGAATGTTAAGTCATGATCCATTGCCATGTCGTGGGATGGCCTAACAAAAGCTTTCATGATTTTGTGCCATTTTTATATAGTTCGTACGTATTAAAGCTTGAATGTGGTAAATGGGTATTTTCTGATTTGTATGTCTGTTGCATACTGGAAGATGATAAGTTGATATTGTCCTTGTCATGCCAATTGGCAATTGCAAATCTATTTCTGATGTTGCGCGGAAGGAAATCGTGTATCTATGCTTTGACTTCCTATTTTACCATCGCAATTGTAACCATGGTTTGGAACTTTAGTGTTATTTTTGTTGAAGGAACATATTCCTGTGATTGCAATCATACTCCCTATCTCATAATTTTCTGAACCCCTGAAGTAGTTGTTGGGTTTGTTAGAAATATAGAATTTTCTTTATTGAGAAATGATTTTCTGCAGGTCCACTGACCACTACATTCAATTGCTGACATCAATCATAACTTTATAAGAGACTTCCGTAATAGCTGTACAACATTACCTTGCCCATCATTTTGTTCGGTCTTACCATTGCAACTACCCGTTTTAATTGAGCCGAGGAAAGGGTGTTCTTTCTTGGTAGAAGAGTTGAAGGCTATATTATTATTCACCAAATTGGCAAATCCCAATCATGTGTCTCCTTAATTGTTGGACGTACTTGGAATGTTAAATAGAATGTGCTGTTTTTTTTCAGCAAGATTTCATTTAGAGCTCACTGGAGGAGTGGAGGGACTATAGCCTCATCCAGATTATTTTCTGGGTTTGTTTTAAATGATCATTTTCGCCCAAAGAATCTGATGAAGTACATTTATGTGCTATGAATTCATTTGTAAAAATATTAGACTGGTATTGCAAAATTTTGTAGAACTATTATAATAATCTTGCTTAATTAGGCAATCGATCTGCTTCTTAAGTTGGCTTGTTTGTTCTGAGCTATGCAGGATCCTTGGGATTCCGACAAATGAACTTAAAGAGGATTTTGATTCGGTAGCTTCAGGTTTTGCTGGAGATCCCACCACATATGCTAGAAACTTATTAGAATACTGTTGCTATAGGGCTCTTGCTCTTTCATTGCAAGGGGTAGGTTATTTAGCTGATAAAAAATTCCGTCGCTTAACATTTGATATGATGATTGCCTGGGAATGCCCTGCTGCTGCCAGCCAACCTTTGCTCACGGTGAGTATCTTTCTTTTTTGTAATGTGGTGAAGAAATAGTAAAGTTTATTTTCTTATAGTTAGTTTGTCATTCAGATTTGATATTTTTAAATTTAAAACTAAGTGCTTTATAAATCTTGTCATTCTTTACCTTTGTCTGCTAAAATTCTTGAGCAATCTTAGCATTGATTTCACAACTTCTGGCCTCTATATGATTGATAGGAATGATAAGTCCCCTTAAATCCAACTATTAACCGCGGTTTACTGGAAAATGATGTTTCAGTAACTTTTATTTCTTTTTTTTATTTTTTATTCCTATCCTTTTTCTTTTGACTGGGCAGGGGAAGGTGCAGGAAAACCTTCGAATGCTTAAGCATTTTGTTTGTTAAATGGTTCAACCTTTTTCAGGTTGATGAGGATGCTACTGCTGGACTAGAGGCCTTTTCTCGAGTTGCACCTGCTGTTCCCATAATTGCAAATGTAGTCATCAGTAAAAATTTATTTCAGGTTCTTACTGCTTCAACTGGCGGTCGGCTTCAGTACTCTATCTATGAAAAGTACCTTATTGGCTTAGAAAGGTAGCATTTTGGTGATTTCAGTTCTTGCAACGTTCAAGTTAAACTACAGGTTTAATATCTTTGCTTTTTTTTGTCCTAGATGATGGCAAGCGTATTTTCTATATTGTCAAGGATTTCTTTTCTTTCTGGTTGTTTTTTTTTAACTTGACTCCAAAAGTCATGTGTCTAATCCCTGTTTCAACTAAGCTACTACTGCTTTTAATATCATCCCTTGCTCTTTTACTTCTTCCTATCCCTATTGTGGTCTGAGATACAAGCAATAGACCTGCTGTCTTTGTCCACCGTGGACTTTTTGTCAATCAATCAGAGCCTGAATCCCAACAATTGGGGTCGGCTACATGAAAAAAAAATAATCATTCCATGTGGTGATTCACATAAATTTTCCTCCTCCATCCCCTGCGATCGAGAACCTCATTCTCTTGTAAATCTAAAAGCTCATATCCTTTCTAACCCCTTCCCACCAAGTCATTTTCGGTCAACTTGTACCTCGCTTGAGATCTCCATGATCCCACCCAATGTTACATAGTATGGAATTCGGTTCGAAACAGGGTACGAATTCGGGTGCGTGGTACGCTACCCTTAGTGAATTCGGTACGTTAGGTACAAAATTATAAAATAAATATTGTACTCTGTTATATGAATTATTTTGCAATCCCTAATCCTCCATATGAAAATACAAATAATAATAATAATTACAGCCCATCATATCAAAAGAATAGTTAAAGGCCTTGAGCCCAAGCCCAAAAGCAAAGCTATAAAATGAACAACTTAGCTAAAGTTGTCATGTGAAAAAATTGAAATAAAAATTGAAGATAACCTTTTCAATTAAAAAAAGGTGGTGTCACGCGGGAAGGGTAAAAGTCAGTAACTCTCCCCTCCTTCATCTTCGTTTTCTCAGCTTCTCAGTACTTAATCAACAATGGCGTCGACGCACTCAGGAAAGCAGCGGACATATGGATAGAATCGAATCACTCACGCAAACAAAAGCCCCATATTTCCGTCTTTCCTAACTCAAATCTGGTGCCCACTTTTTAAATTAGGGTTTCCAAAACCCTAAATCACAAATTAACTTTAATTTCATGTGGTTTTTGCAAGAGAAGTCAAGTAAAGGTGAGTCGGCACCGTTACCGATCTAATTTGCAACTCCCACCGATCTGATTGCACCAGATTCGGGTACGGACCCGAATCTGGTCCGCAGATCGTGGGTCCGTACCGCAAATCGGGTAACATTGATCCCACCCTTTCGCTCGTCGCACCGGGACACCCTCAAGTCTCTGTCTCACATGTCCGAACCAACTCAAGCGATTTTCCCTTAATATGCTCGCAATGTTTGCGACACCAAATTTTATGCGTATGACTTCATTTCTAATTCTATCCCTTAGAGTGTTGGCGCACATTCATCTTAACATCCACATCTCCGTAATTCCTACATTTTGAATGTGCTCCTTATAAGCTCAACATTCTGTACCGTCCGTAGAGCAACATTGGTCTTATGGCAGTCTTGTAGAATTTTCCTTTCAACTTTAACGCGATGTTTTTATCACATAACACTCCCGTAGCTGCTCTCCATTTAAGCCACTCAGCTTCAATCCTATGTGACACATCTTGGTCAATATCACCATTCTTTTGGATAAATGACCCGAGGTATTTAAAACATTCTCCCATATCTAGGACTTTCCCGTCCAACCTCACCACCACATCACTTACCCCCCTCTGAGTCTCAAAGTGGCATTCCATATATTCCGTGTTACTCCGACTTAGCTTAAACCCTCTAGACTTCAACCTGTGTCTCCATTGCTCTAATTTGGCATTGAACCCTTCTTTAGTTTCATCCACCAATACGATATCATCCACAAACAACATGCACCATGGCACCTCATCCTGGACTGACCTTGTTACTTCATCCATAACCACTACAAAAAGAAAAGGGCTTAACGCTGACCCTTGGTGCAACCCAATTGTTATAGGGAAGTCTTTAGTCAACCCACCATTTATAGACACCTCGCGATACATATCCTTAACCAGGCCAATATACCTTTGTGGTTACCTTTCTTCATCATTGCCCACCAAAGTACATCTTTTGGAACCTTGTCATAAGCATTCTCTTGATCAATGAAAACCATATGGAGGTCGTTCTTCCGCGCCCTATAGAACTCCATCATTTGTCTTAACAATTGAATTGCTTCCATAGTGGATCTCCCAGATATAAAACCAAATTGGTTTTTAGAGATGTTTGTGCTTGCCCTCAACCTATGTTCTATTGCATAATTAATTTTAGACTGGTCTGAATCATACTAGTATCATAATACATATGCTACTTGGATTTTGAAAACATCATTCATTAGTCATATTTTGAGCTATAAATGGTCAAAGTTTTTTCTTAAAAGTTCTATCTGAGTGTTTGGTCTTTAATTTTCTTTCTTTTTTTTTTCCACCTGTTTTTGTGCTATGCTTAACTACTTTGCGAGTGGCAGCATGTATTGTTTCGTATTGGTTATGCACTTGTTCAGTTGTCAACTCTTATTGCCACAAAGTTAAACAGTGTTCATGTTCTAAGGTTGTTGTTTGCCCTCTGCCGTTTCTTTATCTTGTGACATTATGAAGCTTGGTTTACTTTTTTTTTTATTTTTTTAAATTTTCTTATCGTCTAGATGTCATAGGTAATGTAAATATGAGGCTAGGCTGCACCTGATTTGATAGGTTCCAATGTTCAACATTTAGACCGGAAGACTGATTTTACTTCCAGCAATTATTCCATTGTTTTTTAGGTGTAATCTGTAAATGTCTTTTTATAATATCTGTGTGGATTACAAATTTTAAATGAAGCTCCTGTTATGGGTGCAAAGGCTTGGTTGTTGGCAGATTTAAGCTAGTCAAGTGTTAGGCCATTATGCTTAGCTATATTCTTGGTGACATAGTTGCTAGAATCATAATGCTTTGGGTCTAAAATATTTGGGAAGTCTAGTGTAGGAACTCACAATCGTTGCTTGTAGATGAATTGCTGCACAATTGTCATTCATCCCAGCACCATTTTAAGAACCCCACACTCTTGGTCTTTCATATTATTGAAAGTCTGAAAATTTTGAAGAACAATTGGAAATTCAATGGAAGCAATCGTCAATAAAACTACTATGCTTCAAATTGCATGTTGCGACCCTTCTAGACTAATATGGTTCATGCCACGAAATGCGACTGTTATACATTGGCTGTTACTGCAACCCTCTTTATGTATCTAGGCTTGAGGCTAGCAATGGTTTTCCAAAAAAAACACTCTTTAGTCAGAGTTAGAAATGACGTTATGAAAAATGGTTTAGAGGAGCATGCCTATATAAAGGTCTTAGACCTTACTTATGTAATCACGAAAATTCACTCAATTCAATATCAATAATATTCATCTTTCTCATATTTTATCAAAGAAAGATGATCATCATTTATAACTCACAAATGCATTAAGATATAGCATGGTTCATGTAGCACACTTATCTTTTGGCACTAAAGCTTTGATAATGGGTTCGTAGTAGTCTCCTAGGCCAATCTACACTAAATTTGCAAATTATCCAATATAATCTTAAAAGCATGCCCCTAAAGCCATGTTACTCGGACTATTGATTTCACCTCAAAGTACTTGTGTCAAAAACTCAATCTTTGGACATCGGTAAGACATTTGGACACTTAATTTTAAATCACAATCTTGCAAAATTGTCATTTAGTATTTGTGTCACTTAGGTATGTACTCTTATCACACACTTCTAGCAGAGTCTAAGTAACATAGCCCTGAAACTCTCTCAGTCTTCACGACTCATTGGAACTAACTTATGAGAGCACGTTTTAGAATGAAAAGATGGTTATCCTTCCATGAATCGGGCTTCTATTGTGACAAGCCTGAAAAATGATGATTCTATGTACAAAGCAAGAGGCTTTGTTAGGCGTCCAACATCTATAAAAGGAACAACAACAGCAGCAACAAACCTTAGTCCCAAGATAATATGGGTTCAACGACTAGACATAAATCAATAAGAGGAATCACAAAGTTATTTGAAAAAATCCTCTCTTTCCATTCTTTTGTGTTTAATGCCAATTCTTCTCATGCTTTGATAACATTGTTTTTCCACCTACCACCCTCTTCCCAGTTTTCTTAGGTCTTCCTCTACCTCCTCTTCATCCATCTTATTACCACTCATTTAGCCTTCTTATCACTAGTCTTGAATGTGCAACCATTTCAGATGTTTTCGCTCATCTTATTCAATAGAAACAACTCCTATCTTCTTCCTAATAATCACGTGCGTTATTTTATCCTTTATTGTATGCACCTAGGATGCTCGGATTCGGGTACGAGTGTCCGACATGGATATGGGTCCGACACTTGGATCCTGTATAATTTTCCGAGATTAAGGACTCGCTGACACGTTTGCAAAGGGTCAAAAATTTAAAATTGGACTCGGGGACACCGATAAAATCAATAAATATGCAGGGGGTATGCGTTATGTAAAAAGAGTATGAGGGAAAGGGAAATAAATGGTAGGATAAAATAGGTGTGCGTGGGGAAATTGAATAAAAGAGTACTAAAGAAAGGGAAACAGTAGAAAAAAACTAAACAGTTGTTTAGGTGGGAAAAAAAATGAATAAATTAAAGGCATGTGACTCACAGCTGTACAAATATACAAATTAAAGCTCCACCTACCTTTTTTCTTGGTATATTCTCCCATGTACTTTATGAAATAAAAAAGCAAACAACAAAAAGTTTTTTACATCCTACAGCCATCGCCTGAAAAGGTGGCCGGAGGTATATTGTTGTATCAAAACAGCGCCATATGAGTCGCCCTACGGTGGCGAAAAAGATCTTCAATTTGTTGGTTTCAATTTTGATTTATATCACCCGCAATTTTAGATCTAGGGTTTTGCAGAGTCCGTTTTCTCCATGCCGGATCTGACCCGGATTCCGTGTCCGTACCGGCGTCGTGTCGTGTCGACACCGGTACGGTGGGGTCTATTGCTGAGTCCGAGCTTCCTAGGTATGCACACACATCTGTCGCATTAATGCATATTCACAACACTCATCTTACGAATATATTGCCAGCCTAGCTGTGTAGCAGAATTTTCCTTTCAATTATAGTGCACGTTGATCATATAGGAATTGAAAGCCCCTTTCCACTTCATTCAACCAGATTTGTTGCTCTTCTGTCTGAAATCTCTCTTTAATTATTGAACATTTTTTTATTTTTAATTTTTATTTTTATTGGACATCCTTTTCAATGTGAAGCAAGAGCCTATGTAGCTTGGGCACTTTATATGGGTAGCTGTTTTGAACCTGAATTGCCTTCATATTTGGGACGACTTCATGTTATAATTAGACATACCCATTGTCGTTAATTCTAAAAACTTTCATTTTCAGACTCTGTACATGTATTCGCTTCCGACCTCATTCCCGACTCGGTGCATCCTAGGCAAAAACCAACCATATGACAATTGAAACTTAATGTTGGCAAACTGTCAATAAAATAATAGCATTCTGGATTAATTTACTAATAGTTTAATTTTTCTTGAAACTATTTGTAATTGTCGGGTGATTTGGCATTTTAGTGTGTTGCATGTTCTCATAAGTCACTTTTTAGATCTCCATTGATGAAGCCTGTTCCAAATTTTCTTGTGAGTTGTATTAAATTGTTTCCAAAATTATAAGGTACTGCTGATAGAGAATTTTTTTTTTTATTTTTTTAGCAAACTGTTAAGGTATAGAACACCTCATGCCCAATATATGTGTGCGTGTGTGTGTGTGTGCGCGCGTGTGTGTGTACCCCTTTTATATATATATATAGGGGTAGACATGCTCATTAATGACATTTTCATAAATATTTGAAATTTTGATAGTAAAAACGCGCGTACCACTTTGATAGTAATATGTACCCTTTTTCTGGTTTTCGCAATTTTATGGTTTTCTTGTACTTTGGTGAAATCAGTTTTCTAGGGGTGAAGTCTTTTGGAGACAGAAGATACGCTAACTCATAGACTTTTTTTAACTATTTTGAAGTAAATTCTTGTCAATGTTTCTCCGGTGTGGTTGATGAAACTTCTGTTTTTATCGCTTGACAATTGTTGCCTCCATCAGTGTTTCCAGTGCCTTAGTAATTGGCTTTATCTCAATCGTGTTTTAAATTTTTTTAGACATGGATCCATTCTCCAACTTTAATCTTATTTTCTTGGTGTAGGGTGATAAAGAAATTAAAGAGTCAATCAGATTCGTCATTGTTATCTGAATTACGGTCAGATAGAAGAGAGAAGATAGTAGAGTTAGATGGCACAGTTACAACTCAACCAGTTCTCCAACATTTAGGAATTTCTACTTGGCCTGGTGAGCTAGTATTTACTTACTTTGTCTTACTTCTCCAGTTATTTCGTGATAATTGTTAATTTGTTATATGGGAATGTGTTCAGTTGTGGATAGGTTTGTGCATGTTGACATAACACTTTTACCTCTTCCTTGCTTCGTTTTTATTTTTGCAGGGAGGCTAATTCTCACTGATCATGCTCTTTACTTTGAGCCACTTAAAGTTGTGTCGTATGATAAAGCTACACGTTATGACCTAGAAGATGATTTGAAGCAGAGTGTCAAACCTGAATTAACAGGTCCTTGGGGTACCAGGATTTTTGACAAGGCTGTTGCTTACAAGTCTGTTTCCTTGTAAGATCTCTTACAATTCTATTGGGTTTGTACATTTGTATGTTTAACAATTTGCGAGTTTGTGCATCAATTGATTCATTTGATTGTGATTGTGCTAGCTGTTATGCTGCTTTGTAAATTTTTGATCTGTTGACTGAAATTTGTTATGTATTGTTCAGACCAGAACCTGTAGTAATGGAATTCCCTGAGCTTAAAGGACATAGTCGACGCGACTATTGGTTGGCAATCATACAGGAGATTTTATTTGCTCATAAATTCATTCGCAAGTATAAGATAGTTGGCATTGGACGGGAAGAAGCACTATTGAAAGCTGTGATGGGGATCCTTCGGTTGCAAGCCATTCAAGATATGAATTTAGTGGTTCCTATTCGCCGTGAAGCTCTTCTTCTTTTTAGTCTTTGTGATCAACTTCCTGGGGGTGACATGATTCTTGAAACTCTAGCTAGCATGTCTTCCTCAAGGGAATTAGAAAGGACCAATAGTCCTCGACGACATGGCTTGTATTCTATTTCAGCTTCAGCCGTTGCCACTAGTTTAGGTTTTGGATTTGGTCCTGGTGACCAATCCAATCATACTCTTATTGTGGGTGAGTTAGCAGTTGGAGATACAACTCCTTTGGAGAAGGTTGTTAATGAAGCTAGAAATAACTATGAGAAGGTGGCTCTAGCGCAGGAAACGGTTGATGGAGTAAAAGTTGATGGTATTGATACCAACTTGGCAGTAATGAAGGTACTTCATCCATGTTTTTTTATTTAGTATATTATTATAAATAATATTATTGCTTTTCCATTCAATGCTTGGTTATTACAATTCCCATCCCGTACTTGATATGGCTAACACAAGTAAAGTTTTTGGATAAAATCAAGTTCCTATACTACCAACTAATTTTACATTTTCAGGTGACAGCCAGCCATTTTGGTGCATTATTATTTTTTTGGGGGAAATGAAAGGCCCTTAAATTTTACACTCTTTTAACAGTGATGATTGGTAGTGCTAGTTTGGTACTGTAGTTCTTGTAATGATATATATTTATATCAATCAGTCAATCGAAGCTTTAGTTCCATGATTGGGGTAGGCTACATGAACCAAAACTGATCATTCCGTGTGGTCATCCACATAAATTTCCCTCCTCCATCCTTAATGATCGAGAACCTCATTCTATTTCCTTTTTAATTGGCAAAAATTGACACAAATACCTTCTTTTTAAATCAAATTTGGGACTAAATTTCTTGGATTTAAACATGATGGCCTCCAAAATTTTCTATTTCCTTTTGCAAATTTATAATGTGATTCTTAAAAACATATTATTCAAATACAAAAATAGCAATTATTCATTAATTAACTATTGTAAATTAATATCTAATTGTTGAACCATATTGGGAAAAGGTTAGGGTTTATTGCTATTGAAATAAAATGAATAACAGCTGCTCAAATTAACAATAAAACCAATACTCCAATCATCAAGCAAGACATTTGCAACCCCATTCAGAAGTTTCATCTTGTTTTTTTTAGTATTATTGCGAGTTAACTTTTGTTTTAGTTTGGGTTTTATTGGAGTTGGGGGTAAATAAGGCTTTAATCTTTACATAATTATTTTTCAAGTTTCATTATTCAAATTAATTAGCTTAAATATGTGAAAAAACAATTAATTAATGTTACAATCCGTCAAAACTAATCGAAAATTGAAACTTAGTAGCAATTTATATAGCATGCCTAGATTTTTGGTAGTTTTTTGAAGTTTTAAATTATGTGATAGTAAATCATATAGAATCTGAAATAATTGGTAGTATATTACATTGATAAAATAATGTAGTAGTTTTACATATATTATTTAGCATAGATAAAGTAATTTAAAATTATAATTCAATTAATATAAAGCGTTTAGCAAAATAAACATTTATATAATTTTGAATGACATATTGACCTATGAAATCATTATGAAGTAGTAATTGTATACAAAAAGTGTAAGAATAATAACTTTATCTAATAGACTACAAATATTGAAAATATATTAGCTTTTTACTCATTACAAGTAAATCAATCAACTGCGAGGATTTACATGCCTACATGAAAAATTGAATAGAAAAAGATTAAGAATAATGGCTCTATCTAATAGACTACAAATGTTGAATATATTAGTTTTTCAACACTTACCACAAGTAAAGCAACCAACTACGATTATGTAAGTGGTACGACCGACTGTACCTAGAAAGGTACAAACAATGACCGAAAAATTGTTCATTTGATTTGAAGCTATTTTTTTGTTTGTTTCTAAATCAAACGAGTATTATTTTTTATCTTTGGTTGGACCTTGCTAGGTACAAATTGTTGTAGACTATACTATAAAAATTGCCACCAACTACAACGAAAGTGGCTTGAAAATTTGCAACAAATTTAAAAATAAATAGAAAAAAATTTTGAAAGTACAATCATAGAAACTTATAAAATTATTTTAATCAAATTTTATTGGAGCTATATGTTCTACTTTCTTAAACATAAAGGATGATTACAATAGAATTCAAAAGAAACAAAAATTAGACATAAAAACTATAAAAGGGGAATCAATGAATCAAATCCTTAATCCCAAAATTGGGGTTGGGGGCTACATGAACCAAAATTAATCATTGCATGTGGTCATCCACATAAATTTTCCTCCTCCATCCCTTGCGATTGAGATCCTCATTCTCTAGTAAATCTAAAAGTTTCATATCATTTGTAAAAGATTTATAAAAGGGGAGTAATTAAACAAAAAATGTTAATGTTGTCTACAATAGGAATTGAACCCAGACACGTATGCATACAACACCTCATACCTCCCGCAATGCTATTGTTACCAACAAGTTATATAACAACTCTGAAGCCTCTACCTCGTTTGAGATCGCCTTGATCCCACTCTTCACACCGGTTCCATCTCACATGTCCAAACCAACGTAAGTGGTTTTCCCTTAGTGTGCTTGCTTGCAATGTCTGCTACACCAACTTTTCTACGAATGACATATTTTTTTATCCCTTCCGAGATTTCTCGCACACACATGTCAACATTTGCATCTTTGTAAACCTTATCTTTTGAATGTGCTCCTTAGAAGCCCAACATTCATTACCATAAGCAAAGAGCAACATTGCTATTATGGCATTCGTTTAGAATTTCCCTTCAACTTCAAAGTAATGCTTAGATCGCACCCGAGGCTGCTCTCCATTTAAGCCACTTAACTTAATCCTGTGAGCCACATCTCAACATCACCGTTCGTTTGGATAATTGATCCGAGCTATCTAAAACACTCTCCCATGTCTAATTCCTTTTCGTTTAACCTCACCACATGAAAGCCAGCCCCCCCCCCCCCCCCCCCCCAACCCACACACTCACCCAAAAAGATACTGGTGGATCTGCACTCTAATCACGGAGCCGAACGCGGGTGCGAAGAAGTACAAATGGGTCACCGAGCTGAGCTCGTGACTGTCTTAAACCTTGCTGTGACTCACTTTTGCTCATTGCTCCAATTATCCCATCTTTAGTTTCATCCACCATACTATAATCATTCGCAAAAAACATACACCATGACACTATCTATAACCATTGCAAAAAGAAAAGGGCTCAACGTAACCGTTGGTGCAACCCAATTATTATAGCAAGTCTTTGTCAACCTAGTACAAGTGGTCACATGGGGAAGAGCGCGATGCATAGGGGGAAACGAGGGACAACGCGGAGGTACGGGGAAAAGCGGGGCTAGTCTCAGCTCCCTCTAGCCCTTCCCTTTCCAGCTCTTCTCAGTCGAACTAGGTCGCTGTGCGGGTGAACGACACAGCCAGGAAGCAGCCAGTCCAGCGCTCAGACTGCGGTCCCGACGGCTGCATTGCCACAGCACGGTCGAGTGGGTGCTTGTAAACTCCGTCTTCTCGTCTCAAATATGGCTCTACTATGTGTACTGTCCGAGAGACTTAGTCATAAGATATCACCGATATGGCCTGCGGCAAGCAAGACGATCTAAGGACAGGCGAAGCGACTGTTCGGATTACCACTGCGGGCGCACCTGCTAAGACTGTCACGCAACAGTCTGAAACACGTGCTCTCACACGGAGCAGGACGGAGTGAAGCCAACTACGGGCAGGGCAACGATCTCTGGCCAAATAGTCGTGTCAGCACACGACACACCATCAAAACCTCGCGGTCGCGGGCTCATCGCACTGGCGCCGTCGCTGTAGCGTGCAAGTACGAGCCGGCGCCACTGCCGAATCATTTACGTACTCTTTCGCTCAATGCATATATACAATATATAGACATGTCGGGGGTGCACGGACGTTGTGCGGACATTGTATTCCATGAGAGTTAATACGACTGTGGGAGAAAGGTTTGAGTGGCGTTAATTGAGTTCATTGATGGGCATTAGATTTTTTCTGGGGGACCAATAGTAATCGGTTGTGTTGTGTAGAGAGTCGTATGTTCCGAAAGGCGCATGATAGTAGCGGGACCACCGATAGGTGTCCAACTGTCTTTGTATGTGTTGGGTTGGGTTGTGGGGGTTTGGTTGGGTTATCATGTGCGATCAGTTCGCGGGTGCTTGCAGTGGTGTGTGTTCGTGACAGATAGAGAAATCAAAGAAAATTTTGGTAGAGGGATGGGAATCAATGACAGCTTTTTCTGAATGACACCTGTTGTTTTGACTTCTTTGCAGGAGCTGCTTTTTCCTGTAATAGAACTTGTCAATTTATTTTATCTTTGGCGTGTGGGAAGAGCCTTTGAAGTCTTTTGTTTTCTGTACAACCTTCACTATGTTATCATCAGGCAAGTTTTTTTGTATTAATCTCTTGCTACTGATTATGTCATTGCTATGAATGCATTTGCATTGTAGTATGGTTTCCAGTGGTTAGCAAGTTTCCTCATGATTTACCTCATTCATATGTTCTTCTCTTCTAATTTATCAATTTTTATGTGACTACCTTTTTGTATATATCTAAGATGACTTTTGATTTTAGCGTACAAAGTTGGAGTCAGTGATCGGTCTGAAATTTCAGAATTTTGCAGATTCCACAGTTAATGTTTGTTGCCATCTGGGAAATGTTATGATTTCAGTGTTGCTATATTTTTCAGTATTGGAATCAGAAGTTCTCTTATGGTCGTTTTCTAGGTAGTAGTAAAGTAGAGCTAATTATGTTGAATTGATGGAATACTGTGGGAGTGTTCGAGGGGATGAGAAGGAGGGATAGTGATAGGGATAAAACCCCTTATCCCATTCCTATACCTGGGGCCGGGAATTGTAAGGGAAGGGACAAGAAATAAGTGTAAAATACTATTTGCCCATTAGGAAATTGGAAGGAGGAGAGAAGACCAGAATTTGTAAGGGTAATATAAATTTTTATCATTATCCCAGTAACCCAATTTTATTCCTTATACTTACCAAACATGGAAAGAAAGTCCTATATCCTTATCCTGTCCACCAAAATCCTATCCTATGCTTCCTTCTTTATCATGTCCCTCACCAAATGCCCTGTAAAGGTCAAGTGGTAGTGTCCATGCCTTCATAATAGCTTCAATCTCAAACATAAGGTAATTTTCATCAATTTTATTATCATGCAGTACCACCTTTAAAGTGATAAAGGCAATTTTTATGAGTTGCAATAGATGTCTCAACTAGATGAGTGGTTTAAGACTTTACTCGTTTAAAATCATTACGATAAATTTAGTGTATCTACTTGCCAAACATATTGTTTCAATTTCATTCATTTATTTATACTATGTTAAAATGGCTTGGCTCCTGACGATATTGTTGAGCAATAGACAAATTGTTCCCAAAAGCCACCACTTAATGTGTGTTTGTTTAAAAAATGGTGTAATTTCAGGGAAGGTATAGAATGGAATGAAAAACTATGAGAGAAGGGCAATATTAACTAAGTGCAGCCATTACTTTGTGTGTGGTAGATTTTTTGTTAGGAAAGGGTTGAGAAGGGTAATAAATGAGGGGTAGGAAATTGTTACCTATATGACTCATAGGTCATAGCAAACAATAGTAATGGAAACACTTACTTGATTCCATTTTCAACACTAAAAATTATGTCGGATATGCTCTTATCGGACTTAGAATGCATCACATTTGAGGAAAGTGCAACTTGCAACTGAACTAATTTCTGAATTGTTAGTTTAGTGACAAGAGAGTTTATAGAACTTCTCATGATATAGCTATATTTCCACTGGTTAGGTTTATTTTATCCATAAAAGGTCTTCTGAGTTGCAGTATTTAGCGGTGGAGCATATCATTAATGAAGAATCCCTGCTTACCACACTCTAGCATGATTATAGCAGCAAAGTAATGCGAGTAAGATGATTTAGTCCATACAGAGTATGAAGTACCTTTCTTTTGCACTCTTTTTTTGTGGAATTCAAGTCCATTCAATTAGTTCAGCTTAGTACATTTACAAAAGCAAAGCCTTAGTCCTATTAGTTGGGGTTGGCTAGGTAAGTTTCATCACAGTCAGAAATCGCGAAAGACATGCATAAATTCTCTCCTTCAATTCTTCTCTATTTATGCCAAATTTTGTGCCAAATTTTCCTCATAGCTTCATCAACTTCATATCGCCAAATAGAGCCGTCAAGCAGTTCAACAGTTTAGTTTTGTTTATACCCAACACTTCAGTTTATTTCAGTTCGTTTAGTTTTAGTTCTATTTGACTTTATTTTCAATTTACTTCAGTTAGTTTTTAATTTCACTTCAGTACATTCAGTTGATTTCAGATTGACCCAATTAATTGAATAGTAAAAAAGTTCATTCAGTTGGTTTTTTTATAGTCATAATATAATTTAATTCATTTTAAGAAAAATACAATTTCATTAATATTTGAGAGGCAAGTGTATTTTTCACTTAAATTTAGGGAAGGGAATACTTTTTTTCACTAAAATTTGTGTGTGGAAATTTACACTAAAATTGGTCAAAACTCAACTTAGGCTATGTTATTCAATTATGGATTATTCAATTTTAATAATATTCAATTTATATCAATTAAATTCAATTTTTTGATAGTAGTATTTGAGTTTCAGTCTAATCTTAGTGTTCAATCCATTTCGTATATCTTAACCTGAACTTGTTCGATTATTAGTCCATCTTCAATCCAGTTAAATCAGGTCACTGATACCTATCATGATTACCTCTTTCAGCTGAATTTGACAGTTTTGACCTTGATGGCCTTATTGCCATAACCCCCTCATCCTAGTTTGCTTTAGCCTTCTCTTACCTCTCGCTGCTCATTCTTTTGCTACTCTTCAAGCCTTCTTAAATGTGTTACTTTCTATCTTATATGATCAAATCTTCAATTAATAGGATTGGGTCATACTTTGACACAACGATTGGACTTGAATGTGTGGGATGCATACGCACTTTCAATGTGGGGGCATACAGGAAAGATAAATTAAAGAATGATGTTATTCAGATGAAGGTAGGGGTTGGGGTAAGATGAGAAAATGTCTAAGATGGTTTAGTCAAGTTCGATGGAGACTCAGTAATGCAGTTGTAATTGACAGGTGAGAGGAAGGAAGACGATGCAAAATTAGATGAGGGTGGTTGTTGGAGATACAAGGGTATTGGACCTTGAGGAGAGTTTGACATCAAACAAGGAAGAATGCTGGGAAAGGATATATGCGAATGACTTTTGCAATTCCTGTGACTGATTTTGTCCAGTCAATTTCTAATCTTTTAGGACTAAAGCTTGATGTTGTTGCTTGCATTTAGAAAAATGGTTAGCTTAGTACATCTTTTTGAATTGAATTGAATTGAATTCAGTTCTTTGCAGTCTTGTCAATTCAATTTAAGTGACTGAACATGGCATGAGTTGGTCAAGTTGATAAGACCATTGTATAATTTTGTATGCTGAATTCCTTGATATATACTATTCATTGAAATTTGGCTATGCATCTGCAGGGGATGGTTTGGATATATTGTGGTATCACCACTGATCTTTCTTGCAATCTTTATGCTTCTGACGCTATGGTTTAGTAAAGGCCGCCTGTTGTAGAGGTCAAGGTCTTGCCCCACCAGAAGAATGCTATGGAGCAGCTATTGGCAGTCCAGAATGCAGTTTCTCAAGCTGAAGAGTCTATCCAATACGGAAATATAGTTCTTCTCAAACTGCGTGCCCTGCTATTATCGATTGCCCCTCAGGTGCTTACCTCACCCTAATGGAAACATTTACTTATTAATTGGAAACCTATGTAAGTAGGGTAATGCTTTTTGAATTACCATAACTTGATAAGCCTTAATTTTGGCAACATGAATGTAAGGCTAAATTTAGTTTTCCCTGATACATCCTTTCTTCCTTATCGTAACTGTTTTTCTTAACATAAATTTTGTTTTAGTTGAAACTCATGATCTGATGTTGAATGTACCTGCTGAATGTGTGAAGGCTAGCAGGTTATGTGCAATAGTGCTTTCAGTCATGGCTGTGGTTATTGCATTTGTTCCTATTAAGTACTCATATTATTGAGCTTTCTAGAAGCATTCACAAGATATCTCCTCCAAGGAAAGCAAGCACGGAGAGATGGGAAGGCGGTTTCGAGAGTGGTGGTTAGCATTCCACTGCACCTGTTACGCTTGAACGAGAAAAAGAGACAAGAAACGAAATATTTTAAAATGTTGTAGATTTGTATCACTGTATCATCTGCGTTAGAAAAGCTACGTTTTTAATAAGCTTTGCTTCTAGTGTAATCAAACTATAATCTGATATGAAATGTAAAGGGTGAACTTATTAAAGAAAGAGCAATCACAGTCCTGCTTTTCTTCCCTGCTTGTGTCTTGTTATTCGTACTGGTGATTTTTTCACTATTATTTCCTCTCTTGGATGTTGTATATGTGCACTAATTATCTTGTCATTGTGCAAATGTGAGAGAGACTAGAACCACTTACGTTGTGAATTTGGAGACTCGATTTTGAAGAATTCTATGGTACTTTAGACTGCTGAAAAGTAATCAACGACCACAAGAGTCTCATCATACCTATGAAGGTGACTTCCGTGTTATGCTGTTAATTCCCATTCTGGGTATATGTTTTTTTTAACATACGAAGAGAAATTATTTATTTATGTGAGAATCATGATCATCCATCCAAAACGGGGTGATAATGGATGATAGCGAAACAGCAACAAAAGTCCAGTAACTACAACAAATTGTGGCCAATTGAGGAATACAAATTTTTCCTTTGTAATTCCATCGCTGCCTCGGTATCTTTTAATTGCTTCAAACTGACTTTTGGCACTATTCATGTCATAGCTCTGACTCATTTTGGTGTTTAGTATACAAGAAAAAAAAACATAGTCAGATGGGAACTAATTTGATTTGTCTCAGTGCATATTTTCAAATATATAATTTTTATGAAACCGAAGTCTGAGATATTAATATCATAATTACGTTTTGGGAGATGTGAAAAAAACAATGTAGCAATTAAACAAGACATGAAGTATAATACATTCTAGGTACCAAGAAGAAAGGTACTGAGCAACAATATACTAGCTAACAACGAATCGACATCATCATACTTCATTTAGGGAGGAATTAGTTTTATAGTATGATGATGTCGAATTCGTTGCTAAAACGAATAGGTGGAACCTGAACACTAAATTTAAAGGCAAAGTAACCAATCCCCCCAAAACTAAATGACAATGACTTAGCCATTTTAAATCTTCAAGAAAACCACCAAAAAATGGATAGGCATGGACTATGAGATACCCTCTAAATGGATTATTCCTTTCAAATACCTTTTCACTAATTACAAGTGTCTAGAAGCTTATAGGTTTAATATGGTGGTAATGCTGGTAGGTCTTATTCTTCCTCCTTTTTGTCGATTTTCATCAAATTTCGTCTAAGTTATAACTCCATATACTCCTTTTTCAAAGAAGGCCTGAACGAACTTCTAGATGAGAAGAAAGGAAAAATTGACTAACAAGAATTCCTTCATTGTCTAGCCCCTAAAAAAAAACTCCCAAAAAAAATGACAAACAACCGAGGTAAGATAACTTTACCGAATGTTTCAATCTGCTTTGCTTGTCATTTAAGTCGATGTTATTTTAATAGACTCGTCTTTTCTTGCCAGTATGCCAAATTTGCATTGTATGTGATTCAACTCGGTCTCATGCCATTTCATCGTGTCTACCGAATTTCCATTTCAGCATTAGACTCGCCCCTTGTGCCTTATTTCTTGATTACTACCGATGTTCTAAATGTACATATGACTATTAGATCCAGTGTCATTTGATGCATAAACACTTTAGTTGTCTTGTCAATACTTCTGGAGCCTGATGATCCTTTTGTTGAATAGAAATACTCCATAAATTTACTAAGTCATGCACATTCGGTGTTAATTAGTCATCGGATGAGCCAAATATGCCAAGTGTAGGATTGAACTCAGTCTTGTTCAGTCTACATGTGCCAAAATAACAACACTTACATTAAACTCAATCTTCTATGAGGAGGTCGAGTTCAATATGGTGACTGAAGTTTTGGCACATCTGGTGTCAATGTATGACACCGGATGTGTCAAATGTAACAACACTAACATTAAAATTGGTCTCCTATGAGGAGGTCAGGTTTAATATGTATGCTAAGGTTTTGGCACATCGGTGTCAATGAATGACACTGGATGTGTCAAATGTACATGGTTATGAATTATACTCGACCTGCCTTAAGTGGCCGAGTTGTATAATCTGTTGACACATTCGGTGTCCTCTCATGACACTGGATGTGTCAAACATCCAACCTCTTGTATAAGACTCGATCTCCACATGGGTGACCAGCTATAATGAGGCAATCCAAGTTTCTAGTCATTCGTCACTAGGACACTGGATGTGTCGAACAAGACATTTCAATGATTGACTCGGTCGTTTAGGAGATCGAGTTGATATGTGTTGAATCACTTTTGGCACACTCCGGCGTCTTTGTGGACGCCAGATAGTAATCCTTTACCAATGATTCATTGAGAAGACGAGTTTAACTCTGCAACCTTGATTGTAGCCTTGGGAGAAGGCCACAATTTCCATAGTGGAACACAGTAAGAAGTCGTGTGTCATACCTCCACACGTTTCGCAAGATAGCACTTGCTAATTCAGCGAGCTAGAGGAAGCGAGATTCGCCTTATCTAGTTGTCTAGCCAAGAGAACAATCTTGGAGTTAGGTGCTTGAAATTTATTGTCAGTTTTAGTACTAGCACCCTTCCTCACAAGTATCTTCGATCGTAGTGCCAAGCCGAATTCTTGGAAACCCTCAATAGCTACCTCAACCTTATCAAGAGGTAGCTTTTTAAGTTGGCCTCCACATCTCGATTCAAGATTTTATCTGGAACTCGGTAGAAGACCATCATAGAAACTGGTGAAAACCATACACGTTAAAACCATGGTGAGGGCATGAACGTAATAAGTCTTTGAACCGTGCAATGCCTCACTTAGAGTCTCATCATCATCTTGGCGAATTTGGAGATTTTCGCCTCAACTCAAAGGTCTTCTCCGGAGGACAATATCGTTCAGGAAGTCCTTGCTGATATCGTCCCACATTTTGAGGGACACCTCCGAAGTGACCGGACCCAAAATTTTGCCTTGTCCCTTAGTAAAATTGGAACATGTGCATCCGAAAATCCTTAGTCATATAGCATTTTTTCACTGTGGATTATAATTCTAAGAAATTCCCAAATGTGAAAATGGACATTCGTTGGGATTTTCTCCGAACTGAGAACTCTTAATATTCGTATAAGATGCTGTGAGAACTCATGATTATTGGCTACGGTAGTGGGTAATGAAATCCACTACGCATTTCAAAGGCCTCAGGGTGGCCATAGTCCTGAGGGACTTTTGCGGAATTTCCTCAGTCATATCCGATGAATTTGGAAATGATCAAGATTTGAATAACCTTCTTCTCTCAAAATAGAACACTAACGTGCTAACTATCTCAAAGTTGCAAATGTGTTGTCAATATCTGGTATGCATGGAACGAGAGGAAGATCTTATGACCTGCGTGGCTACAACGCTAAACAAAGGATTAGCAATGACAATAACACAGAAGACAGAAAAAAGTAGCAAACTACGACATAAACTCACTAAAAAGGCCTTTTACTCAATTAAAACCGTTGATCCCGACAACAGCGCCAAATTTGATAGCGTATCGTTGTGACTACCAAAGGTAAACCCGACTAAGCTCATTAAGCTATTAGCAAGGGACGTAGGGGTCGAGTCCAAGGGAAAAAGGGATATACAGAGTAAGTCGAACCTAGCAAATTAAGCCGAAAATGGGGGAAAGAAGTGGTTTGTTGTCACAAATACTAAAATAGGACGCATTTAGACTGTAACTAAGGAACCTAAGGTACGAGATTCACCGCTCACTTCTTACATGAAGCGTGGATTTCTAGACTAAACTAAGGAAGGGGGAACATCTAGGGGAAATCTTCTAAGAGTCATTTCTACTCTCTCGAGCTAGCATGACGAGCAGAACTAAGCACACGACCTATTCTCATGGCGCATACACAAAACAACTCCTAACACAAATTATCGAAGAACTAGTAACGTCCCTTAATCCAAACACCTATTCTCATGGTATTTAAACTAAATACACGTGGGGAGTCTTCACTCAACTTCATCTCTCGATCCTTCATTGAGGAACTAAAACAATCATCTAAGGTAGCGAACCTAAGACTACGTGATTCAAACCCATGTATGACTTTAGTCACCCCCAAGCTCGGTTTTTAGTAAAAATCGACTAAGTCATGAAATGAGTGAGGGTTTCACCCACACCCTAGCACAAGACTACTCACTATTCATATTTAAAACTAAATTAAAACTAGTAAACTCATGGAATGAAATAACAAGGGAGTAGTATTACTAGTGAGTATTTTGCACAATTATAGCAAAATAAGAAGTGAATTAAGGATTAAAGAACAAGGGTTTGCTTAAGATGGATTAAAGTAATTAAACACAACAAGCTATATCATTGAAACAACTCAAAGCATGAAACTGGAGGCTAAGTAACTTAAGATTCAAGGTATGAACATAAATAAGCAAGAGTTATAAGAGTTAGAAGAGTACTAGAAGCTTGATTTCATACAACAATATCCAAATTCCAAGTGCCATGAGTCTAGTAGTACAACTTATGAAGAACACAAAGCTGAAGAACCACATATAGAATTAACACTAATATTGTTGAAGTACAAAGATGATCTAGGAATAAACTTAAGAACAAGAATTTATGTAAAACGTTAAAAGAGTAAACTAGGTCTAAGGTTTTTATGACTACAATTATTCTAGAGAGATTGGATACAATACATGAGTAGAAACAACTTCTTTAT
>PYUH01000053.1:559614-731907 GCA_016808085.1 Suaeda aralocaspica
CCCCCCAACACACACACACACACAAAAAGAAACTTTCCAAATACTTCGCTGCACACAAACTTTCTTAAACCTTCTTGACTCAACTTTTGCCTCCATTGCTCCAATTATCCCATCTTTAGTTTCATCCACCAATACTATATCATTCGCAAAAAACATACACCATGACACGTATCTATAACCATTGCAAAAAGAAAAGGGCTCAACGTAGACCGTTGGTGCAACCCAATTATTATAGCGAAGTCTTTTGTCAACCTAGTACAAGTGGTCACATTTGTGGATATATCTCGATTCATATTTTTAACTAGGTACATCTCTTATGTACTTGTAAAAATACATCTCTTTTGTCAAATATGCCTTCGTGGGATACCTTTCTTCAGCATTGCCCACCGAAGTACATGTCTTAGAATCTTGTCATAAGCCTTTTCTAGATCAATGAAAACGAGGGGCAGATCAAGGACTGCAACCATGTTTAGCATCCCTCAAGGGTCCATCATCTTATCCTTGGCTCCCCTTCTTCTTCCCACTTTCTTTCAAACGGATAGTCATCACCAAAAGCCGGTGTTGAGTTCCTAAACACAATTATATATATTTATATATAACAAATAAAGTTCTTGCACGGACGTTATGTCGCTGACATTGTATGTTTCCATGAGATATTATAGACTTTTGGTGAGAAGTTTGAAGTGGTCAAGTTTAATTGAGTTCATTGATGGCATTATTATTTTTCTTGGTGACCAAGTATTATATCTTTTGTGGTTCGTTGTATATCTTATTTCCGATGAAGTTTCATGTCAATATTGTATGCGTGTACATCAGCATAGGTTGTTCCAGACTGTCTTTTGTATGTGTTTGGTTTTGTGGTTTTGGTTTTGGTTATCATTCATGTATGCATGTTCTTGCTTTTGTGTCTTGGCATGTGTGTTACGTGTGTGTTTACAGATAGAGAAAGTCAAAGAAAATTTTGGTAGAGGGAATGGGAATCAATGACAGCTTTTTCTGAATGACACCTGTTGTTTTGACATTCTTTGCAGGAGCTGCTTTTTCCTGTAATAGAACTTGTCAAATTTATTTTATCTTTGGCGTTGTGGGAAGAGCCTTTGAAGTCTTTTGTTTTCTGTACAACCTTCACTTATGTTATCATCAGGCAAGTTTTTTTGTATTAATCTCTTTGCTACTGATTATGTCATTGCTATGAATGCATTTGCATTGTAGTAGTGGTTTCCAGTGGTTAGCAAGTTTCCTTCATGATTTACCTCATTCATATGTTCTTCTCTTCTAATTTATCAATTTTTAGTGTGACTACCTTTTTGTAATATATCTAAGATGACTTTTGATTTGTTAGCGTACAAAGTTGGAGTCAGTGATCGGTCTGAAATTTCAGAATTTTGCAGTTGATTCCACAGTTATATGTTTGTTGCCATCTGGGAAATGTATGATTTCAGTGTTGCTATATTTTTCAGTATTTGGAATCAGAAGTTCTCTTATGGTCTGTTTCTAGGTAGTAGTAAAGTAGAGCTAATTATGTTGAATTGATGGAATACTGTGGGAGTGTTCGAGGGGATGAGAAGGGAGGGATAGTGATAGGGATAAAACCCTCTTATCCTGCCATTCCTATACCTGGGGCCGGGGAATTGTAAGGGGAAGGGACAAGAAATAAGTGTAAAAATACTATTTGCCCATTAGGAAATTGGAAAGGAGGAGAGAAGACCAGAATTTGTAAGGGTAATATAATAATTTTATCAGTTATCCCAGTAACCCAATTTTATTCCTTATACTTACCAAACATGGAAAGAAAGTCCTATATCCTTATCCTGTCCACCAAAATCCTATCCTTATGCTTCCTTCTTTATCACTGTCCCTCCTACCAAATGCCCTGTAAAGGTCAAGTGGTAGTGTCCATGCCTTCATAATAGCTTCAATCTCAAACATAAGGTAATTTTCATCAATTTTTATTATCATGCAGTACCACCTTTAAAGTGATAAAGGCAATTTTATGGAGTTGCAATAGATGTCTCAACTAGATTGAGTGGTTTAAGACTTTACTCGTTTAAAATCATTACGATAAATTTTAGTGTATCTACTTGCCAAACATATTGTTTCAATTTCATTCATTTATTTATACTATGTTAAAATGGCTTGGCTCCTTGACGATATTGTTGAGCAATAGACAAATTGTTCCCAAAAGCCACCACTTAATGTGTGTTTGTTTAAAAAATGGTGTAATTTCAGGGAAGGTAATAGAATGGAATGGAAAAAAACTATGAGAGGAAAGGGCAATATTAACTTAAGTGCAGCCATTACTTTGTGTGTGGTAGATTTTTTGTTAGGAAAGGGTTGAGAAGGGTAATAAATGAGGGGTAGGAAATTGTTACCTATATGACTCATAGGTCATAGCAAACAATAGGTAATGGAAACACTTACTTGATTCCATTTTCAACACTAAAAATTATGTCGGATATGCTCTTATCGGACTTAGAATGCATCACATTTGAGGAAAGTGCAACTTGCAACTGAACTAAGTTCTGAATTTTGTTAGTTTAGTGACAAGAGAGTTTATAGAACTTCTCATGATATAGCTATATTTCCACTGGTTAGGTTTATTTTATCCAGTAAAAGGTCTTCTGAGTTGCAGTATTTAGCGGTGGAGCATATCATTAATGAAGAATCCCTGCTTACACACTCTAGGCATGATTATATAGCAGCAAAGTAATGCAGAGTAAGATGATTTAGTCCATACAGAGTATGAAGTACCTGTTCTTTTGCACTTCTTTTTATTTGTGGAATTTCAAGTCCATTCAATTTAGTTCAGCTTAGTACATTTACAAAAGCAAAGCCTTAGTCCTATTAAGTTGGGGTTGGCTAGGTAAGTTTCAATCACAGAAATCGCGAAAGACATGCATAAATTCTCTCCTTCAATTCTTCTCTATTTATGCCAAATTTTGTGCCAAATTTTCCTCATAGCTTCATCAACTTCATATCGCCAAATAGAGCCGTCAAGCAGTTCAACAGTTTAGTTTTGTTTATACCCAAACACTTCAGTTTATTTCAGTTCGTTTAGTTTTAGTTCATTTGACTTTATTTTCAATTTACTTCAGTTAGTTTTTAATTTCACTTCAGTACACTTCAGTTGATTTCAGATTGTACCCAATTAATTGAATAGTAAAAAGAGTTCATTTCAGTTGGTTTTTTTTATAGTCATAATATAATTTTAATTCATTTTAAGAAAAATACAATTTCATTAATATTTGAGAGGCAAGTGTATTTTTCACTTAAATTTAGGGAAGGGAATACTTTTTTTCACTAAAATTTGTGTGTGAAATTTACACTAAAATTTTGGTCAAATACTCAACTTAGGCTATGTTATATCAATTATGGATTAATTCAATTTTAATTAAATATTCAATTTATATCAATTAAATTCAATTTTTTGATAGTAGTATTTGAGTTTCAGTCTAATCTTAGTTGTTCAATCCATTTCGTATATCTTAACCTGAACTTGTTCGATTATTAGTCCATCTTCAATCCAGTTAAATCAGGTCACTGATTACCTATTTCATTGATTACCTCTTTCAGCTGAATTTGACAGTTTTGACCCTTGATGGCCTTATTGCCAATAACCACCCTCATCCTAGTTTGCTTTAGCCTTCCTCTACCTCTCGCTTGCTCATTCTTTTGCTACTCTTCAAGCCTTCTTAAAAATGTGTTACTTTCTATCTTATATGATCAAATCTTCAATTAATAGGATTGGGTCATACTTTGACAGCAACGGATTGGACTTGAATGTGTGGGATGCATACGCTACGTTCAATGTGGGGGCATACAGGAAAGAATAAATTAAAGAATGATGTTATTCAGATGAAGGTAGGGGTTGGGGTAAGATGAGAAAATGTCTAAGATGGTTTAGTCAAGTTCGATGGAGACTCAGTAATGCAGTTGTAATTGACAGGTGAGAGGAAGAGGAAGACGATGCAAAATTAGATGAGGGTGGTTGTTGGAGATACAAGGGTATTGGACCTTGAGGAGAGTTTGACATCAAACAAGGAAGAATGCTGGGAAAGGATATATGCGAATGACTTTTGCAATTCCTGTGACTGATTTGTGTCCAGTCAATTTCTAATCTTTTAGGACTAAAGCTTTGATGTTGTTGCTTGCATTTAGAAAGAAATGGTTAGCTTAGTACATCTTTTGAATTGAATTGAATTGAATTCAGTTCTTTGCAGTCTTGTCAATTCAATTTAAGTGACTGAACATGGCATGAGTTGGTCAAGTTTGATAAGACCATTGTATAAATTTTGTATGCTGAATTCCTTGATATATACATATTCATTGGAAATTTTGGCTATGCATCTGCAGGGGATGGTTTGGATATATTGTGGTATCACCACTGATCTTTCTTGCAATCTTTATGCTTCTGACGCTATGGTTTAGTAAAGGCCGGCCTGTTGTAGAGGTCAAGGTCATTGCCCCACCAGCAAAGAATGCTATGGAGCAGCTATTGGCAGTCCAGAATGCAGTTTCTCAAGCTGAAGAGTCTATCCAATACGGAAATATAGTTCTTCTCAAACTGCGTGCCCTGCTATTATCGATTGCCCCTCAGGTGCTTACCTCACCCTAATGGAAACATTTACTTATTTAATTGGAAACCTATGTAAGTAGGGGTAATGCTTTTTGAATTACCATAACTTGATAAGCCTTAATTTTGGCAACATGAATGTAAGGCTAAATTTAGTTTTCCCTGATACATCCTTCTCTTCCTTATCGTAACTGTTTTTCTTTAAATCATAAATTTATGTTTTAGTTGAAACTCATGATCTGATGTTGAATGTACCTGCTGAATGTGTGAAGGCTAGCAGGTTATGTGCAATAGTGCTTTCAGTCATGGCTGTGGTTATTGCATTTGTTCCTATTAAGTACATCATATTATTGAGCTTTCTAGAAGCATTCACAAGATATTCTCCTCCAAGGAAAGCAAGCACGGAGAGATGGGAGAGGCGGTTTCGAGAGTGGTGGTTTAGCATTCCAGCTGCACCTGTTACGCTTGAACGAGAAAAAGAGGACAAGAAACGAAAATAGTTTAAAATGTTGTAGATTTGTATCACTGTATCATCTGCTGTTAGAAAAGCTACGTTTTTAATAAGCTTTGCTTCTAGTGTAATCAAACTATAATCTGATATGAAATGTAAAGGTGAACTTATTAAAGAAAGAGCAATCACAGTCCTGCTTTTCTTCCCTGCTTGTGTCTTGTTATTCGTACTGGTGATTTTTTCACTATTATTTCCGTCTCTTGGATGTTGTATTATGTGCACTAATTATCTTGTCATTGTGCAAATGTTAGAGAAGACTAGAACCACTTACGTTGTGAATTTGGAGACTCGATTTTGAAGAATTTCTATGGTACTTTAGACATGCTGAAAAGTAATCAACGACCACAAGAGGTCTCATCATACCTATGAAGGTGACTTCCAGTGTTATGCTGTTTAATTCCCATTCTGGGTATAGTTTGTTTTTTAACATACGAAGAGAAGATTATTTATTTATGTGAGAATCATGATCATCCATCCAAAACGGGGTGATAATGGATGATAGCGAAACAGCAACAAAAGTCCAGTAACTACAACAAAATTGTGGCCAATTGAGGAATACAAATTTTTTCCTTTGTAATTCCATCTGCTGCCTCGGTATCTTTTTAATTGCTTCAAACTGACTTTTGGCACTATTCATGTCATAGCTCTGACTCATTTTGGTGTTTAGTATACAAGAAAAAAAAACATAGTCAGATGGGAACTAATTTGATTTGTCTCAGTGCATATTTTCCAAATATATAATTTTTATGAAACCGAAGTCTGAGATATTAATATCATAAGTTACGTTTTGGGAGATGTGAAAAAACAAATGTAGCAATTAAACAAAGACATGAAGTATTAATACATTCGAGGTACCAAGAAGAAAGGTACTGAGCAACAATAATACTAGCTAACAAACGAATTCGACATCATCATACTTCATTTAGGGAGGAATTAGTTTTTATTAAGTATGATGATGTCGAATTCGTTGCTAAAACGAATAGGTGGAACCTGAACACTAAATTTAAAGGCAAAGTAACCAATCCCCCCAAACTAAATGACAATGACTTAGCCATTTTATAAATCTTCAAGAAAACCACCAAAAAATGGATAGGCATGGACTATGAGATACCCTCTAAATGGATTATTCCTTTCAAATACCTTTTCACTAATTACAAGTGTCTAGAAGCTTATAGGTTAGTATATGGTGGTAATGCTGGTAGGTCTTATTCTTCCTCCTTTTTGTCGATTTTCATCAAATTTCGTCTAAGTATATAACTCCATATACTCCTTTTTCAAAGAAGGCCTTGAACGAACTTCTAGATGAGAAGAAAGGAAAAATTGACTAACAAGAATTCCTTCATTGTCTAGCCCCTAAAGAAAAAACTCCCAAAAAAAAATGACAAACAACCGAGGTAAGATAACTTTACCGAATGTTTCAAATCTGCTTTGCTTGTCATTTAAGTCGATGTTATTTTAATAGACTCGTCTTTTCTTGCCCAGTATGCCAAATTTGCATTGTATGTGATTCAACTCGGTCTCATGCCATTTCATCGTGTCTACCGAATTTCCATTTTCATGCATTAGACTCGCCCCTTGTGCCTTATTTTCTTGATTACTACCGGATGTTCTAAATGTACATTGTATACTATTAGATCCAGTGTCATTTGATGCATAAACACTTTAGTTGTCTTGTCAATACTTCTTGGAGCCTGATGATCCTTTTGTTGAATAGAAATACTCCATAAATTTACTAAGTCATGCACATTCGGTGTTAATTAGTCATCGGATGAGCCAAATATGCCAAGTGTAGGATTGAACTCAGTCTTGTTCAGTCTACATGTGCCAAATATAACAACACTTACATTAAACTCAATCTTCTATGAGGAGGTCGAGTTCAATATGTGTGACTGAAGTTTTGGCACATCTGGTGTCAATGTATGACACCGGATGTGTCAAATGTAACAACACTAACATTAAAATTGGTCTCCTATGAGGAGGTCAGGTTTAATATGTATGGCTAAGGTTTTGGCACATCCGGTGTCAATGAATGACACTGGATGTGTCAAATGTACATGGTTATGAATTATACTCGACCTGCCTTTAAGTGGCCGAGTTGTATAATCTGTTGACACATTCGGTGTCCTCTCATGACACTGGATGTGTCAAACATCCAACCTCTTGTATAAGACTCGATCTCCACATGGGTGACCGAGCTTAATGAGGGCAATCCAAGTTTCTGCATATTCGGTGTCACTAGGACACTGGATGTGTCGAACAAAGACATTTCAATGATTGACTCGGTCGTTTAGGAGATCGAGTTGAATATGTGTGAATCCACTTTTGGCACACTCGGCGTCTTTGTGACGCCAGATAGGTAATCCTTTACCAATGATTCATTGAGAAGACGAGTTTAACTCTGCAACCTTGATTGTAGCCTTGGGAGAAGGCCACAATTTCCATAGTGGAAACAAAGTAAGAAGTCGTGTGGTCATTACCTCCACACGTTTCGCAAGATAGCACTTGCTAATTCAGCGAGCTAGAGGAAGCGAGATTCGCCTTATCTAGTTGTCTAGCCAAGAGAACAATCTTGGAGTTAGGTGCTTGAAATTTATTGTCAGTTTTAGTACTAGCACCCTTCCTCACAAGTATTCTTCGATCGTAGTGCCAAGCCGAATTCTTGGAAACCTCCTCAATAGCTACCTCAACCTTATCAAGAGGTAGCTTTTTAAGTTGGCCTCCACATCTCGATTCAAGATTTTATCTGGAACTCGGTAGAAGACCATCATAGAAACTGGTGAAAACCATACACTAGTTAAAACCATGGTGAGGGCATGAACGTAATAAGTCTTTGAACCGTTGCAATGCCTCACTTAGAGTCTCATCATCATCTTGGGCGAATTTGGAGATTTTTCGCCTCAACTCAAAGGTCTTCTCCGGAGGACAATATCGTTCAAGGAAGTCCTTGCTGATATCGTCCCACATTTTGAGGGACACCTCCGGAAGTGACCGGACCCAAAATTTTGCCTTGTCCCTTAGTAAAAATTGGAACATGTGCATCCGGATAAAATCCTTAGTCATATTAGCAATTTGTTTCACTGTGGATTATAATTCTAAGAAATTCCCAAATGTGAAAATGGACATTCGTTGGGATTTCCTCCGAACTGAGAACTCTTAAATATTCGTATAAGATGCTGTGAGAACTCATGATTATTGGCTACGGTAGTGGGTAATGAAATCCCACTACGCATTTCAAAGGCCTCAGGGTGGCCATAGTCCCTGAGGGACTTTTGCGGAATTTCCTCAGTCATATCCGATGAATTTGGAATATGATCAAGATTATGAATATACCTTCTTCTCTCAAAATAGAACNACATGGTTATGAATTATACTCGACCTGCCTTTAAGTGGCCGAGTTGTATAATCTGTTGACACATTCGGTGTCCTCTCATGACACTGGATGTGTCAAACATCCAACCTCTTGTATAAGACTCGATCTCCACATGGGTGACCGAGCTTAATGAGGGCAATCCAAGTTTCTGCATATTCGGTGTCACTAGGACACTGGATGTGTCGAACAAAGACATTTCAATGATTGACTCGGTCGTTTAGGAGATCGAGTTGAATATGTGTGAATCCACTTTTGGCACACTCGGCGTCTTTGTGACGCCAGATAGGTAATCCTTTACCAATGATTCATTGAGAAGACGAGTTTAACTCTGCAACCTTGATTGTAGCCTTGGGAGAAGGCCACAATTTCCATAGTGGAAACAAAGTAAGAAGTCGTGTGGTCATTACCTCCACACGTTTCGCAAGATAGCACTTGCTAATTCAGCGAGCTAGAGGAAGCGAGATTCGCCTTATCTAGTTGTCTAGCCAAGAGAACAATCTTGGAGTTAGGTGCTTGAAATTTATTGTCAGTTTTAGTACTAGCACCCTTCCTCACAAGTATTCTTCGATCGTAGTGCCAAGCCGAATTCTTGGAAACCTCCTCAATAGCTACCTCAACCTTATCAAGAGGTAGCTTTTTAAGTTGGCCTCCACATCTCGATTCAAGATTTTATCTGGAACTCGGTAGAAGACCATCATAGAAACTGGTGAAAACCATACACTAGTTAAAACCATGGTGAGGGCATGAACGTAATAAGTCTTTGAACCGTTGCAATGCCTCACTTAGAGTCTCATCATCATCTTGGGCGAATTTGGAGATTTTTCGCCTCAACTCAAAGGTCTTCTCCGGAGGACAATATCGTTCAAGGAAGTCCTTGCTGATATCGTCCCACATTTTGAGGGACACCTCCGGAAGTGACCGGACCCAAAATTTTGCCTTGTCCCTTAGTAAAAATTGGAACATGTGCATCCGGATAAAATCCTTAGTCATATTAGCAATTTGTTTCACTGTGGATTATAATTCTAAGAAATTCCCAAATGTGAAAATGGACATTCGTTGGGATTTCCTCCGAACTGAGAACTCTTAAATATTCGTATAAGATGCTGTGAGAACTCATGATTATTGGCTACGGTAGTGGGTAATGAAATCCCACTACGCATTTCAAAGGCCTCAGGGTGGCCATAGTCCCTGAGGGACTTTTGCGGAATTTCCTCAGTCATATCCGATGAATTTGGAATATGATCAAGATTATGAATATACCTTCTTCTCTCAAAATAGAACACTAACGTGCTAACTATCTCAAAGTTTGCAAATGTGTTGTCAATATCTGGTATGCATGGAACGAGAGGAAGATCTTATGACCTGCGTGGCATACAACGCTAAACAAAGGATTAGCAATGACAATAACACAGAAGACAAGAAAAAAGTAGCAAACTACGACTATAAACTCACTAAAAAGGCCTTTTACTCAATTAAAACCGTTAATCCCCGACAACAGCGCCAAAATTTGATAGCGTATCGTTGTGACTACCAAAGGTAAACCCGACTAAGCTCATTAAGCTATTAGCAAGGGCAAGTAGGGGTCGAGTCCAAGGGAAAAAGGGATAATACAGAGTAAGTCGAACCTAGCAAATTAAGCCGAAAATGGGGGAAAGAAGTGGTTTGTTGTCACAAATACTAAAATAGGACGCATTTAGACTGTAACTAAGGAACCTAAGGTACGAGATTCACCGCTCACTTCTTACATGAAGGCGTGGATTTCTAGACTAAACTAAGGAAGGGGGAAAACATCTAGGGGAAATCTTCTAAGAGTCATTTCTACTCTCTCGAGCTAGCATGACGAGCAGAACTAAGCACACGACCTATTCTCATGGCGCATACACAAAACAACTCCTAACACAAATTATCGAAGACTAGTAACGTCCCTTAATCCAAACACCTATTCTCATGGTATTTAAACTAAATACACGTGGGGAGTCTTCACTCAACTTCATCTCTCGATCCTTCATTGAGGAACCTAAAACATCATCTAAGGTAGCGAACCTAAGACTACGTGATTCAAAACCCCATGTATGACTTTAGTCACCCCCAAGCTCGGTTTTTAGTAAAAATCGACTAAGTCATGAAATGAGTGAGGGTTTCACCCACACCCTAGCACAAGACTACTCACTATTCATATTTAAAACTAAATTAAAACTAGTAAACATCATGGAATGAAATAAACAAGGGAAGTAGTATTACTAGTGAGTATTTTGCACAATTATAGCAAATAAGAAGTGAATTTAAGGATTAAAGAACAAGGGTTTGCTTAAGATGGATTAAAGTAATTAAACAACAACAAGCTATATCATTGAAACAACTCAAAGCATGAAACTTGGAGGCTAAGTAACTTAAGAATTCAAGGTATGAACATAAATAAGCAAGAGTTATAAGAGTTTAGAAGAGTTACTAGAAGCTTGATTTCATACAACAATATCCAAATTCCAAGTGCCATGAGTCTTTAGAGTACAACTTATGAAGAACACAAAGCTTGAAGAACCACATATAGAATTAACACTAATATTGTTGAAGTACAAAGATGATCTAGGAATAAACTTAAGAACAAGAATTTATGTAAAACGTTAAAAGAGTAAAGCTAGGTCTAAGGTTTTTATGACTACAATTATTCTAGAGAGATTGGATACAATACATGAGTAGAATACAACTTCTTATATCAATCTCCAAGTACAAAATCAAGTGGGCAAGTGGATAAAGAAGGAAGCAAAATCGTAATTTGTTGAAGGAGGCAGGGTTGCAGCCGCATAGTCTGGGGGTTGCGGTCGTAATCCCTGCTCTATACTGTTCCTGAAGTTCTTTATCAAAATGCAAAGTTGCTCTTGGAAAAATGCCTTCAAGGGGGTTGTTTGCAAGTGCTCTTAGTCGCTGTGAAACGGCTAGCGATATCGTGAACCAAACTCGCGATATTGCTAGTAGCCGAAGACCAAGGGAAAACCGTCTTGATCATAATGCTTCTAAAACTTTAGGCCGACCCAAACCCAACCAAAATACTCCATAACTCATCATCTAATGTTACCTCGGCTTCCAAATCAAACGGAACAAACCTACAAAATTGAGATAACACGCAAAACAAGACAAAATGGGGTATAGTATGATAAAAATGCAAGGGAACGGGTTGAATAGAATAAAGCAAGAAATAAGGGAAAAAAATGGAAAAAGAGCCGAAAACTACATAAACTACATACCAAAAAGCGATAGAAATATATACAAATAAACACCACATCAATTTTTCAAGGTGGGCTCAGCTTCAGTACCCCCAATGGTGAGACCAGCACGTCTGGCCTCATCTTGTTGGACAGGATCCAACAAACCTTCACCGGTTCCATAGGAATCGTCAAAGACGAGGTACCTCAATTGACAACCAGAAGAACGTACAAACTTGTCCTTTCTAGAATATTGAACCTCTTTTGATGTCGGACTGATGCTAAGAGGCTAAGTAGGAGAAGAGCCTGGTGTAGACTCATAGCTTGCCAAAGCAGCTGGCTTTGGCTTTTTTGAAGGGCTAATGGAGAGATGAGATGAACTCTCCTTTCTTTTCAGCTTGGCAGGAGAGCTTTCATTTTCTCCTTTCCTTTATCTTTCTTCTCTTTACCCAGCACATAAGGCCGGGTATCTCTTCATGACTGCAAAATAGAACAAGTGTATAAGAAATGGCTTCATGAAAGCAAAACAACAAGTGTACAAGAAAAGGCTTCATGAAAGCAAAGCAACAAAAAATTATAAGACACCGAATGTGTCAAAAGTTCATTCAAATTCATTCAACTCGGCTATCTATGGGATATCTGAATGAAGTTATAAAATTATGTGAACTCAAAGGCCAAATGTGCCAAAAGTTCACTCAAATGATCGGAATCCCCAACCTAATTCCGGATGGAATAAGGGAGGTGGTCCCCAAAACACTTATTAACGACTACCCCCTCAACAACAACCCGGCCCCTATCGGCCTCCTAACTATAATCAAGGGGGGCCTCCTTAACCTTGACCATCTTACCCTCCTCCTCCTAAAAAATTGAGCCTGGAACAAGTGTTGGAAACTTCCATCCAACACCAAACTAAAGCTAATGCCGATAATGGAGGAGGGTAGGTGACCTCGCTACCTCTGTTCAACAACTTCAAGCTCACAATAAAATGAGTGAGTCTCAAATCTGTCAAATTGCTCAACATGTTGCTAGCTCCACGCCTAACTCTGGAAAAAAATTTCCGGGGAAAACTGTGATTAATCCTAGGGAGCACGTAAAATCTGTTTTTGTTGTAAGGTGCCTAATTATGTTATGGTGGAATAATTTCATTAATGACGGTAAAGGAGAGGTTTTTTTTTTTGAGGTAGTTACTCCAAAGGCCTCTGAAAAAGGTCTTTACACCCCCGTTACCATTCCCTAACCGAGCTTTGGAGCATAAAGTTGAGCAGTTGGGTGGTTTCATCGTTCCCACTCTAATCAAGAGTTTGGGCACAGTTCAAGGTCTTTGTGGTCTTGGTTCAGGAGTGAGCATAATACCCCTCTCTAGCCAAGAAAATAGGCTTGTATGGAATGAAACCTTCCAACATGAAAATTAAGTTGCCCGATAACACCATTAAACAAACTATTGGCATCTTAATTAACATACATGTGTAGATTGATGATATTTTCGCCCTATGCGACTTCTTGATAGTCGATATGGATGAGGATATTTCAATCCCTCTCATATTTGGAAGAGATTTCTTGCACGCCGCAGGTGTGCTTTTCAATGTAAAGACTAGAATAATGACTTTCCGTTTTGGAAATAAAATTTCAGCTTTACTGCTATTGGTCATCATGTGACCAATGCAAGGGTTGATACTCCTCTCATACCTAAGCTCGAGGCTTGCATTATGCATCATTATGCACCCTTGAGCTTACATAGCCCAATAATAAAAGTTATGGAGAAAGGAGCTCAACCTTTACATGAGAAGGTGGAAAGCGAGGCTGGTTTTCATACCCATAGCTCTCAACTTTTTGAAGCTATTTTCGATGAGTCAAAACTTGAATCATTGAAAGATTGGCTCAACACTTCCTCTCCTTTTAAGGAAGTGGCAGAGAAGAAGGAAAGTTATTAAAAACTAATGGCCGTATCCGTAATGAATTATTTCAAAAACCTTTTCTTCTTCAAAATATGGTCCTCCTCCTATATGACTTTGGTGTAACTTCAGTTACGCCTTAGTTTCTGTTTCTGGGTGTTGCGTTAGGCTCGGGATGTTAAACAAGCGCTCACGGGAGGCACCCCGGGGTTCCTTGTAAATATTTTTGATATTCTAGCTCCTTTGAGCAATTTTTGGCTCCTTTTGAGCATTTTTTGTGATTTTGGGTGATAATCGTTCCAATCTCACCCTATTGAGCTTACAAGCCAAGGTATCACCTTGGAATCATGAGTAATTGGTTTTTGATTGATGTGAATGAAGTTTTCGGGACTTATAGTGGTTTTTGGTGTCATTTGGGGTACGTTTTGATGATTTTAAGGCTTCCTGAGGATTTCATCGTCTCGGATTAGCCCTTGAGCGTTTATTTACCACACTAACACTCTCATATCATCTTATGCCCTCAATATGAACTTTTGAAGCCATTTAGGTGACGATTTGGCATTTACATGACACATTGGGGGTTACATGTCGGTTTTTCGAAGGTGTGGCTCATTTTAAGCATTTTGTACATAAGATTTTGGGGTTTTATCATCCCAAAATCATCTCTTTTAGCTTATGTGCCAAGGGGTCACTAAGGAATCATGCGTGCTTTTGGGAATTTCCTCATCCCGAAACAAACTTTACCAAGCTAGTAATCCACCTTTGAGCTTTATCAAGTTTCAAAGCATAAATAAAGCCAAAGGAAGGCATTGCGGCCGCAATGCATGCATCTTTTGCTGTTTTTTTGGTTAGGGGCATAAAATTCTAGATCAGATGCGGCTGCAAGGCCAAACACTGATACCGCAATACACATTACGGCCACAACCCTTGAACATTGCGTCCGCAAACCCCTTCTTGTACTCATTCTGCCCCCTTTGCTGTTTCAAAAGAACAAAACTAAGAAAACAGGTGTTGTAGTCGCAACCCCTGAACATTGCGGCTGCAAAACCCCTGAACATTGCGGCTGCAAACCCCACTTCCGCAGTTTATTTTTTTTACTAATTGGCTTTTATTTCAACCACACTTCACTCAAAACCACGAGTACCTCTCACCAACCTCCTTTCTCCCTCATCTTCTCCTATCAATCTCTATCATCTAAACATCTCAGATCTTCACAAATTTCCATCACTAATTTATCTGAACACTTCACAAACAACAATTCTAAACAATTTGATGAACAATAATGGGATTTCGCACTCATCTTCAAGAACTCCAACACAATTCAAATTGGGAAAAGTTAGGGTTTCATTCAAGGTTTGAATTTGCTACCTTAAGGTTCATTGTTGGTGTTTATAGAGTGTTTTCACACTCTATTTGGTATCATTTCTCAAACCCAAACTACTTTCCAATTGTTTATTAAAATATTTTAAAATGCTTCAAAAAATAGAATTTTCAAGGGTTTCCTGATTTATTTTGAGGCATGGGCCTAAAGGTAATTTCCACTTGTTAGCATAAGTATGGGCTTTTCCAAATCCTACTTTGGGGCCTATAAATACCCTTTAAAACCCAAATTTTCTGATTTCCATACTCATACGTTGTCATTATGATTCCAAAAATTTAGAGAGAAAAAGAGAGAACGAAAAAAAAGAGAAGTGATTTTTCCGGGAACAAACTGCAGTTTCGGTTTTCGAAAAAGAAAAAAATATGCATATATTTTGTTCTTGGGATCCGTGCCTCGCCGGACCCCACCCACGCCCAGCCGGACCACCACACACCATTAGCCGGACCGCCGGCAGCCACTCCTCCTCCCCTTTTGGTATTTTCGGAACTTTTATAATAAAAATAATAATAATAATAAATTTTTCCTTCTTTCTTTTTAATTCAATCTTGCAAATTCATGTTCATATTTATGTCTAATCATGCTTTTATAAGTTTTAATTATGTTTTAATAAAGTTATGATTTGTGCTAAGGCATGAATTAATTTGATGTTCATGAAATTTTAGATTAGGGTTTATAAAGTATGAAAGTTATGATTTAATGGAGTTTAGATTGATTTTTAAAGACTTTGAAAATGATTTAAATTGTTGTCCAAAATTTATAATCATGAAATGCAATTGAATAAATATTATCAACATGTTTTGGCTTATGAAAAATTATTCTAAAGCATAGATTGGTTTCATAATTATGTTAGTTGATTGTAGAAGAGTTTTGCCATGAATTTATGATGCTTTTATGAGTTTTTCATGACTTTAAAGTTGATAAATAAATCTAAAATTTTTATAAAAACAAGTTAAAGTAAGTTATAAGTGTTCATATTATGCTAGTATGATCACTTATTGATTCTACGATGTTACATATAATTTATAGTATGTTTTATGAAGTTTAAAAGTGATTCTAAGCATGTTTAACATGTTGTCCAGATTTTATGAAGTGAGTAATTAGGCTTTTTAAGTATGTAATTAGCATAAATTGATCATATAAATTAAGTAATACTTTGTATGATTGATTTATGTTGTTTTTGAAGTTTTTCAAGGAGTTTTGGTAATTTTATATTGTTGTCCACTTTTCTAAAGTGGCATAAAAATTATATTAAGGTTTTAGAAAGTATAAATAAGTCCCGAAAACCAAGTAATCATACACTAGAAAAGTAAAGTGTAGTATGGAATTGAATAGAGACCATATAAGGAATGTTTTGTACAAGTTTCCAATATAGAAGTTAGTTTATAGTTGTTGTAGAACTTAGTCAACAAGGTTTTAATTTAGTTTCGGTTTTTCCTTATGTAGGAGACTTTGAACTAGTCCACTTCTAGAAGTTGTGGCGGAGCACCATTACTTTGTAAGGTACATAAGTACTAAAGACAAACACAGGAACTAGAATTCATGGTTGGATGACCCTTGATTGTATGAAATACTGTTATGCTTGTTGAATCGTGAATTTTTGTGCATGACAAGTTTATTAGAAGCATGTTTTTAAAGTATGTTGGCATTCCATGTTAAATAGTGATATAAATTTTTATAAGATTGAATTAGAATATTATGTTCAGTTTAATTTGGCCAATAGTTTATTAATAAAGGAAGGAAGTTTATTTTAGTTGGTTAGTTACTTAATTAACAAGAAAGGTAGTTGTGAATTTTTATTCACATGATTAAAAGGAGTTATGAGCAATTATTTTAGACATGTTACCACTCACAGTTTAATTTGTGGTCAAGGAGAAAGTAAGTAATTAGCCCCTCACAGTTAATGTGTGGTAAAGGAAGTTTAGTTTAATTAAAGGATACAAATGAGATTAATTTTGAATCACCTTAAATTGAAGATAATTAATATGGCTTGCTTGATGAGATGCATGTCTTTATGTAATGATTATATGTGAGTCATAACATTGCTAAACTGGTTAATCACGTAAAGTGTAAGAGGACTTGCATCAAAACTCTTAGAACGTATATACCTTGAGTATGAACAATGGGGGGAGTCGTACAGAACAGTGACCTATGACTTCTAATTGGAGTACAAGATGTTGTACTCTTTTATATTTTTAATGTGTTGGATATCCGTCACTTTATGTGACATAGTAATACCTTCTTGGAGTTGCTCCCAAGTTGGTGCCCAATAGGGCGATGATTTTTAAGGAGGAAACCTGTTCGATGCAGGATCCATAAGTTTAAATATAATAATTAATTTAGTTGAGTCCATGTAAAGGTAAAAGGTTGTCAAAGGTAAGTTGAGTGCATGTTTTATTTCTTATTGTTTGTTGCATAGTCTTTAGTAGTTATGTACTCAGCTTTGCTGACTGTTTGTTTTTTGTGCATGGCTTTGTCTTGGACTTGGCCCTACAATGACCCACTTGTGGTGAGTAATTGTCTAGTAAAAGAAAAGCTGCAGGAACAAGTGGGCACAAGTCATTTCATGATGGGCTGGAGTGAGAGCGCTTGCTGTGTTTTGTAGCTTTACTTTATTCTATTGCTTATGAATGACTAACATTTATTTTGGATGTTGATTTATTTCTAAAGACTTTTAGTTTTGGTTTTTAAGGGCCATTAATATGGTTCTGAAGTGTAATAAAGTTTAAAGTTGATTTTTATTTTGAGATTGTTTTGAAGTTTAGTTTTAAATTGGTTTTGGTTTTAAAACTTCCGTTGCGGTACTTTGATAAATGTCTTAGCCGTTATCACGGTGGTGGTAATATTTTGGTTTTCCATGTTTAGAAGTTTTAATAAATATAAACCTTAATAATTGTAATATGTTTTCCGGAAAAATAAGAAGTAAGAAGTTTGGAAATTCCAGGGTGTTACATGGAACTCCCAACTTACAAGTTAGGGGCAAATCGTTATGGCTAAATTTCCTATCTATAATCCAGCTTGATTGTCAGCTACGCAGGTATGCAGCTAGCAGCTACAGATTGGATTTGGTCAATCGATGGGTCCGTGAATCAAGGAATCAAGTAAAAAGATATTTCAATGAGCTTCTGGAAGGAGGAGATCGTGGGAAGTTATGGTCAAGATATTGAGGAGATCGTGCCAAATAGAAACCATATTTCAAACAAGTTTGAACCTAGTCCATAATTCAAGCCAGATGCGTAACAAGAGCAATAACCAACTCGGAGAAGGAGGACCGGCTATGAGGAGGAACTTATCTATAAATAGAGTAGAAAATAAAGCAGAAGACACAACATTATTCTTTAGTTGATACTTTTTCTATTATTATTTACATCATTGTACGCACAACTTAAGTTCTTTACATTTCTTAACTGAACACTTAGCAGCAATCAAAGCTAGCTAGCTAGTATCATACATGGTATTTGTAATCTTCTTTCTTAATTAGTGGACTGGTGGACTCAAAGTGATACGAAACAAGATGATAACTTCGAAGGTTTAATAATGCCTTCTAAAAGTGATGCAAGTATGGGGGAAATTATGGCTTATGGGGATTCAAGGCTTTTGGGATCTTCTAAGACATCATCATGGGTGTGTATGGTGACACAAGAAAATACTTGATCATTGAAGCAAAGGAAAGAATGGTGGAATTAGGGGAATAAGATGGTTTTGCCTATGAGTTTTTTCCCACTTCACTTGATAGGGTTTTCTCATTTTAGGCATTGAGTCTTTTATTTCTTGAAGTGTTTTAATCATCATTTACAGCCTTATACACATGGAGAATGACTTCTTGAAGGTTTCTTGATTTAAAGATTAAATCTTAAAAGGTTTCTTGAAGTTTTGAAGAAGATTTGCATCAATTTTGACGATTTTTGTTGAGTTTGGGTAAATCTGATTTTTGTGTAAATCTGGTTGTAATTTGTTGATTATCTTGGTTAGCAAGGTAAGAATAAGTTTTTTAGGTTATTATGTTGATTAGATAGAGTTTGTTAGGATATTTTAGCAAGTTGCATGACATGTAGTGATAATGTGGCATTCTTATCTTGTGAGTCATTGATGAGTCACTAAATTAGGGTGATTTCTCCTATGTTTATGCGTGTATTTTAGCATAGCTTAGTTAGGATTTTTTTGATGATTATGACTATAAATAATCTCAACATTAGCTTGTAAAAATTGAGATTAGTGAATTCAATAAACATTGATTGTTTAAGTTTGCTTGTTTTCTACAAAACAAATCAAAAACCGAAGGTGAGGAAATTTTCGAGTGTGTGGAAATTTTCGAACTTCTTCAAAGAGTTGGTGCTTAGGCTTTAGACTCTTGTGAGGATAGTTTTAGGAATTGAGGGTGCATTGCTTTAATCAATTCATAAAATTATTCGACTTAGATCGATATTCTTGGTGCTTAGCTTTAGAGAAAACCGAACTAAGAATACCACATTGTGAGTGACGATTTTCTTTTATCAACATTCACATCACAAAGCCACCCGTGTTTTTTTACCCTAATTTAAGGGGGTTTTCCGCGTCACCACATCTAGTGTCTCCCCCACTCCCATCTTTGCATTGCATTATTCCTGCATTATATCGAGCATAAGCAAGAACTATTTAGCTATAGCCAGAACCAGCTAAGGTTTGCTAGCTAGAGCAAATTTTGGCATAAACAATACTCAACACATGGAAATTGTTGATGGATTGGTTGGGAATACTATTGAACCTTTTCTGAGCTATTCCCTCAAGTTTTGCCGAGAAATAGCGACACCAAGTTGCATCATCCAAACCCTGAAAATACATCTGGTGTTTGTACGTAGCTAAATGTTCTTCAGGGTTTGTAGTTCCATCAAAAGCCTCAACATTAGGAATTTTGAACTTTACTTGGCTTGGTGTCATCATAATGGATGTTGAGAATGGGGTTTTTTAGTCCAAGGACATGGAAACCATCTTATCCCCAATGATCCCCATAGGATCTTGGGCAACTTGCTTGGCCAAATAGAGCTCTTCGGGCCTAACTTTGTTATCCCAATACTTAATCATCTGCTCTCTTATGCCTGATCAACTCTATCAGTTTTCTTCTTTTCTATCTTGTATCTCAGTTTCTCTTCAGCTTCATACCTATCTGACTCAAGTGTGAAGTGATGTGAATCAGACATCTCTTTGGCTGCAGATGAACCCGACGAGTCAGAGCGGCTCTATTCTCGATGAGCTCGTTTGTTGTTCAGGTATTCCCTTGAATCCTTACTGGATGCCCTCTTTTCATTGAGGATCTCTCTAGCATCTTTGCTTGAAGTTCCCCTAGCCTTGAGATATTCTCTTGCATCATGAGCTAATGACTTCTTAAATTCAATGAATTCTCTTACATTGGACCTTGTCTTGCTTGCTTCTATTTGTCCTTTCGCCACCTCCTGTTTACGTTCAAACTTAGGAGTGGCTGGATACCTCTTGACTGTACCCCAATGATTTTTCAATGGAGTTATGTCCTTCTTTATCTTCTCAACTTTCTCGTGAAAAGTCAATCTTCCTTTACCTTGATCATTGGCGTTTATCGTTCCTTTAAGCTTCCTTTGTTGAGGATCAACCTCCTCATGGGTTCTCTTGGAGGAATGCTCCCGTAGAGCATCCGTAAAGGACTCCTTAAGACCTTCCAAGATACCCATTTTTGACCCATAGTCACGGGTTGATCCTCCAACGCCTTCCTCTTAGGAGAACCAGTTCCTTGTCCAGTTTCATAATTTTCGATTTGATCAAGGTACCTAGTCTCATCCTTAGTTCGGAGTGAACCACCTGTCATCCTCTCGTGCCTTCCCATTAGACGGCGCCAAGTGATGTAGTATGAGCTCCTGGTAGGGTCTCTTCAACTGAATATGTGAAGAGCTATGTGAAGAGAGCTCTGGAGGACTACACATCCAATGGACAGATGTGGGCTTGTTCTCTCCTACCAACACGATTTTCAAGTCCTGCAAAACAAGGGGACAAAATCCTTAATGTATTTTTTCCCCTCTTATGCTTAAGTAAGTGTTTGTAGGAGGATTAGATTAATTAAGTATAATTAGAAACAAACTTAATCTAGAGAGAGAGATTCTAGAGAGAGAAGTTCTCAAGCTTATGTAAAGATTGAATGCCCCCAAAATGTTGAGATCATGGGGTATTTATAGCCTTTAGCTATGGTGGCTACAAATTAGAACGCGACATTTATCGTCGTGTGATTGGCTCGCATTTTCGTCTAGACCTCATGGGCTTCCTAATTTGAGCCTTGGAGGCTCAAACTATTCAACTATTATCCATAATGTGGCAACGAATTACGTAGTGACAAGTGTCGATCCCATATTCATTCTTTCATTCGTTTAGGTTAACAAATGGTCAAATCAAAAGGTGACACGTGTTCAAGTGGGCTTCACCTTAGTGGTCCAATCCAATCATCAACCAGTTGGCAATACCAATTGTACATTTCAAGAGATGGACACGTGGTCCATTCATCTGCTGACACGTAGCAGCCCATAGGCTTGCCACATCAAGAGCAATATCATAACTTAAAAAGTGACACATTTTTTTAGGGAAACTTATAGTAAATTTATTTGTTAATGTTAAAGCCCAGACATAATAGAAAAAGAGTGAAGGAGATTCATGATCATTTCCATGTTAGTGACACAAACAACACCAAAGAGAAAAACATCATTAGCATAGAATATAAGGACTTAGAGGTTCTTGCTAATTCTCAACGGTTTCCATTTACCAGCAACTACTTGATCCTCAATCATAATGGATAATCTCTCAAGGCAAAGGATAAGAATATAAGGACTTAGAGGTTCTCCTTTTCCAATTCCCCTTGACGGATGAAAAGCCTCAATGATCTCGTCATCCAAACAGTAGAAATGGAAGGAGTTGTAATACAAGACATAATGAGATTGATCAAATTAGTAGGAATATTAAAACCAGCCAAAGTTTCCCAAATAAAATCTCATTCTATACTATCAAAAGCCTTAGTTAAGTCAATTTTGAGGGACATGATTTTCCGCTTTTTACTAGCCTTTTTGAAATTATGACCAACTTCTTTTATAATAATAACATTTTCTTTAATTACTGTGACCCTTAGTAAAACTAGTATAGAGAGGATTTACCCAATCCCCTTAAAATTGTCTTAGTTTGATTTTTCAAAAGGCAAATTTTTTAGAGAGTTGTTTGCTTGTAGCAAATGTGATTAGGGGCGAAAGTAATTCGAATTAAAACCGAAGACCGAACCAAACCAAACCATTTTGAAAATTTGGATTGGACTTTTTTGATATTTGGTGCGGTTTGGATTGTAAATTTTTTATTTTTTGGATTTCGGTTTGGATTCGGACTGGACCCATCGGTGGACCGTACACCGAACTTTAGACCGAATAGTAATAAACCTTTAAGTCTCTAATGACCTTAAGCCTACTACTTGTTAAGTAGTTAAGCCCAAAACACCATAAGCTAGCAAAATCCTAAAATTCTCTATCATCTTTTTTCAATGTGTGTGTAGTATTTAATTTAGTGAGTTATTGGATAGTACTACAGATTATTGCTACAAATATATTAAGCAAGAATTGTTGTAAAAAAAAATATATCTTTAAAATTCGGATTGGATTGGATCCAAAATTGTAAGACCGAATTTAGGTGGATTGGATTGGACTGAAATTAAATATGGATTGGATTGGTCTCAAATTTCAAAGTCCAAAAATATATGGTTTGGATTTGAATTGAGCAATAATTCAAACCATACACCGAACTTTCACCCCTAAATGTGATAAGAATAACCTAAAAAAAGCATGCGTTAGATTAAGATTTATATTTGATAAAGAAAGAGGGGAATTCTATAAAATATTGCAAATTCCTAAAAACTGTGACAAGATTGAAAATAGGGGTACATATGAGATTCATATGGCATATATTATGATTTCAACCAAAAAGTCAAAAACCTCCATTACATTTTAGTTGTTGCACAAACTCCTATACAAAATTTCATAACCTTGATTAACAAAAATAGGGGCATCAAATTAGTGAGTAATTAAGAAATATAAAAAACAAACATTGGACCTATACCACCACCGACCATTATCAACCACCAACCACGAAACATCGATACCACCAACCAACATAACCGCCAACAACCCAAAACCACGACCACCAACCACGACTTTAACCTACCCAAACCCCAAATCCACGACCACCACCTACCAAATCTAGAACCACGAATACTACTGTCTCCTGCCAAGCCCACGACGGACGACCATGAACCACAACCTCACCCACCCAAAACCCAAACCCCTCTGCCACGAACACAAAACCACCACCAGAAACCAAAACCTAAAACCATAACCAAAAATATTAAAAACAACGACCACTACCAAAAACCCAAAATCTAAACTCCTAATCTACATATTAACCCTAAGTCGAACACCCAAAGTCACCCATGACCCAAATCGAAGCCTAGTGGTGGTTATGGTGTGCAAAAGGGGTCCCAATGGAGGTGATGCAATGGTGTGCGAAAAGGGTTCGAATGGTGATGGTAGTGTGCAAAAGGGATTCGAATGGTGGTGGTTGTGCAGTGGTGATCATGGTCAATTGGTCGTGGTCGCCTAATGTTAGTGGTCGTGGGTAGAAGAAGTGAAAGAAGTAAAAGGTGGTGATGGATTGGTGGTCAGTTAGTGGTTGGAGAGGAATCAAGAGAGGGGGCGGGTGGAGATGAAAAATATTAGGATGAATTAATTTAGGTTAGTAGGTTAATGATTTTGAATTATTTAATTAAGTAAAGATTATTACACTTCATGGAGGGCATTTTAGGAATTTCATTGCAAAAAAACTTTCCAAAAGAGGAAAGTTTTGAAGTGATGCATCTAATGTGTTACTTCTCAAAGGAGACAGTGTTGCAACTAAAATGTAATGGAGGTAGCTTTTATGAAAATGCTACTAATGAAACACAAGTATCTGTATATGTTATTAGTTTTCACATGACANAAATATGGATTGGATTGGTCTCAAATTTCAAAGTCCAAAAATATATGGTTTGGATTTGAATTGAGCAATAATTCAAACCATACACCGAACTTTCACCCCTAAATGTGATAAGAATAACCTAAAAAAAGCATGCGTTAGATTAAGATTTATATTTGATAAAGAAAGAGGGGAATTCTATAAAATATTGCAAATTCCTAAAAACTGTGACAAGATTGAAAATAGGGGTACATATGAGATTCATATGGCATATATTATGATTTCAACCAAAAAGTCAAAAACCTCCATTACATTTTAGTTGTTGCACAAACTCCTATACAAAATTTCATAACCTTGATTAACAAAAATAGGGGCATCAAATTAGTGAGTAATTAAGAAATATAAAAAACAAACATTGGACCTATACCACCACCGACCATTATCAACCACCAACCACGAAACATCGATACCACCAACCAACATAACCGCCAACAACCCAAAACCACGACCACCAACCACGACTTTAACCTACCCAAACCCCAAATCCACGACCACCACCTACCAAATCTAGAACCACGAATACTACTGTCTCCTGCCAAGCCCACGACGGACGACCATGAACCACAACCTCACCCACCCAAAACCCAAACCCCTCTGCCACGAACACAAAACCACCACCAGAAACCAAAACCTAAAACCATAACCAAAAATATTAAAAACAACGACCACTACCAAAAACCCAAAATCTAAACTCCTAATCTACATATTAACCCTAAGTCGAACACCCAAAGTCACCCATGACCCAAATCGAAGCCTAGTGGTGGTTATGGTGTGCAAAAGGGGTCCCAATGGAGGTGATGCAATGGTGTGCGAAAAGGGTTCGAATGGTGATGGTAGTGTGCAAAAGGGATTCGAATGGTGGTGGTTGTGCAGTGGTGATCATGGTCAATTGGTCGTGGTCGCCTAATGTTAGTGGTCGTGGGTAGAAGAAGTGAAAGAAGTAAAAGGTGGTGATGGATTGGTGGTCAGTTAGTGGTTGGAGAGGAATCAAGAGAGGGGGCGGGTGGAGATGAAAAATATTAGGATGAATTAATTTAGGTTAGTAGGTTAATGATTTTGAATTATTTAATTAAGTAAAGATTATTACACTTCATGGAGGGCATTTTAGGAATTTCATTGCAAAAAAACTTTCCAAAAGAGGAAAGTTTTGAAGTGATGCATCTAATGTGTTACTTCTCAAAGGAGACAGTGTTGCAACTAAAATGTAATGGAGGTAGCTTTTATGAAAATGCTACTAATGAAACACAAGTATCTGTATATGTTATTAGTTTTCACATGACAGTCTTCTATATGTATATATAAATTAGAATTTTGGCCTGAGCAATGTCTCAGGTCTGCTACAATTATCAAATATGCTTTTGTTTGTTTTCCATTATGTGTGTTTTTCGGGGATAAAAATAACAATATTGTCATAAGTTTTGGTGCAATTGAATAAGCAATACAAATCAAAAGCTCATACCATATGATCACAAGACTTTATTATCTATTACTTTGAAATATTGAACACCAAAATTATTATGGGTTGGTAGTTAAGCATTCACATTTCGTTTTAAATGTTATGTGTTCGATTCTTAGTAGCTACACATGGTTTGTATATTTTAATTGAAATGATAAACTTGTGCATGAAACTCTTGTAAAAAAGACCGAGGGAGTATATAGTTTCGCTGATAGCAACGCCTTTTAATATATTATATGAAGGTATGATGATGATAATTATCCTATTGTACACAAGAATTAAACTACTCTTACTTGATGAGTTGATGGTGTTTAGAACAGATTTGTTTAGTTTGTTTAAACTTTAAAGTAGCCTACAATTGATGCGTGAAGGGCATTTGGCATATATATATTTGCATAATGCTACCAAATTTTCTCCGTTATCCTCTCTCAATAATAACAAAATATTAGCTTTGATAGTTATCTCATAATTATCTACAGCATTCATTTTAATAGTTACTTCCTATAGAATTTAAAACTAGCCTGCTACTCTTTTAACAATAAAATAACCCAAAATTTCAGTGTTCTCCTCATTGCCAAGATTAGTAGATTACTGAATCATTGTATTAACAAGATCATCATCATATAATTTGTCCATGCAAATTCAACAATGTCTCCTTATTCATCTTTAAAGACCAATAAGAAATCTCACATGATCATGAAACCATCATCCCCTGCCCCGGCATTCGTGTCATCAGGGCCCATTTCGGCCTCTGGCAGACCCCTACAACACCAGCAACGAGAGCCCATAATCATCTACACACAATCTCCCAAGATTATACACACCAAACCTAGGGACTTTAAGGCTTTAGTCCAAAAGCTAACCGGCATGTCCTCCAGTTACGACGAGATAGGCTCCACATCTACTGATGATGGACCTTTCACGTCTAATGAGGATCCTTATCCCTCACATATGGCGACCAATAACAATAATAACATGTGTGATAGTACTGCAAATAAGAATTGTAGTTGTGGTACCACAGTCGAGGCGTTGGGCCTGCCTCATCATCGAGGACCCACATTGTTTGACTCATCATTGTCAAATCAGCCATTGTTCTTGGACAATTCTTTAGATAACCTGATGTTGGGCTACATGAATGGTCCTTCCATGTATGATGATGAGGATGGTTATAAGGATTTTCAGATTACCTAATCATTGTTCCATATAAATAGAAGCTATATTGGTTTTTAATTTAGTTTTTGCTTTTTAGTAGAGCTGTGAGAGTTTCATTGACATGCATTCTTTAATTAAGTGGTGTAAGCCTATGGCAACAATTTTGGACTTTTGGTGTTGCATTTAAGTTATGTGATAATTTTGGATTCTTATATTTGTTAAGCAAATCTCCATCATGCTTCCGGTCCCAACTTTGAAGGGTATTCCTTCTTGTTTAATCACTTTTACCCATTTACACATTTCAAATGACCAAAACAAGCATTTTATGGTGTTTTTTGGTGTAACTAAGCAGATAACACAAATTATTTTGTTCGTATTATATTTCACGCATAGGGGTTGCGAAAAATGGAACTTCCTTCCCATTTCTTTATGTTGTGCCTGGATCCCAAGAAAGTAAATAGAGTTTCATTTCATGTGTTTTTGGCTTCTCACATATCTTGTACTGATGCCTGGATGCTTCATGTAAATCATGTATACGTCTAGATGTAAGAAAGGAATGAAGGACAGGATCTGAATTTATGTTAGTGATGTACTTACCATAAACTCAACCCTGAAATTAAAGTAACTGACTTCATTAAAGGTCATCCATTGACATTAACTATTTGTTTGGATTGAAGGAAATGAGGAGAAAGGAAGGAAAGGGAAATGGAGGGATGAAATTCCCTTCATTTGGATAACAAGTGAATAATGAAGGAAATGGGAGGGACGAAGCTTTCTTCATTTGGATAACAAATGAAAAAGGAAGGGAATTGGAGAGATTAAATTGTAAGAATTTGATCTCTTCAACAATGGAGATTTTTGGAAGTAAAACTCGTCATTTTCCCCTTCCCTTCCCTCCACTTCATTATCCTTCCACTCCCTTCTTTTCCGTCTCACTTTGTTATCCAAACAAACTACTATATTGGTGTAGACATGTTACTTTCAAGTATTTAACAAGAATTTCTTCGGTTGAAATTTGAAAGGAGTTGAGCAAATGATATTTTAAAGCTGGAACCTCCGAACAAAGAGGATTCTGATATTCCGCATGGACATATCAAACAATATTTTAAAATCTTCCACTACCAGATCGGATTCAGGACTATAACCATTATCTCAAGACTTTAGATGCTAAAGATCATTTTAGGGGGTGTTTGGTATGAGATTAACAAATGTAACAAATTGGAAACAAATAAGAGGGGGAAAGGGTAACATATAGTGTTTTCATTATTGGTAGTTTGGTATCAAAACCCTGCTTAAATCATTCACAACGATGATGAAATAAAAGCTTAATTTCCAAATCAAAGCAAAATTACATGAAGCAAAACTCATATCTTGAAAAAAAAATCATTTTCCTTAAATAACTAATTGCAAACTTCAAATTAATCAAAACAATAAAATCAAACACATAATTACACAAAAATTTTTAACAACAGGAACAATTAATAAATAAAAAAGTAAAAAGAGAAAGATGGGTTTGGGAAAAAAGAAAGATCACGAATCCAAGATGCTTCAATTCAATTAATTGATATGAATAAATCATGAAATAAAACAATCACATCACCAAATACCTCAAAAATAAAATGACAAAAAAATTAATTTGGACACTAACTGTCAAAATTTCGAACAAGCAATGGAATTTTAAGAAAAAAATCAAAATAAAAATAAAAAAAATAAACCCTAGATTAAAAGTAATATCATAATTAAGAAGAAAAGGAAAGAAACAAGAGATTATTGTGATGTTTTTATGGGATAGATAATTGAAGAGGATTTTTGGAAAGGATTAGACAACAAAGATGAAGTCTGATGTTTCATGGTAAGAGAAAGGGTGAGAAAGCAGGGGATGATTGAGAGGAGGGAGGAAACGTTATTTGTTTCCAGAGGATGAACGTCGGTAACAAAATAATGGAATCTAATTCCCTTATGTATTTGTTTCCATTTCCTTATAACAAACATAAAGTAAAGGTATTCCTTTACGATTCCGTTTCCTAAACTGTTTTTCAGAATACCAAACATACCCTTAGTGTCGTTCATTTTGTCATCCTGACAGATTTAGCCAGTTCAAAAGAGGCACACCATGGGACGATATAGGTAACCTAATACAAAGTATACTTTTGACAGACACATTTGTAAATTGTAATACATCAATATCCAGCAAAGTAGAACTTTTAGTTTGTTGAAACAAAAGTGTATACATTGCAGTGAGGAAGATTGGCAAAAACCAAAAATGTTTACTAGTATAGAGACTTACTTTTACATTCTCTGAACTGTCTTGAAACATCCAGGAAAAAGTTGCTACAGAGGTGAACAGCAAGATGCAACAAATACAAGTGAGCCTAAGATCCTACCAAAGAGATAAAGCATTTAAATTTCTCCTCTATAGCCCCCACCTCCAAAGTAGTCCTTTCTAGAATTAACAAGTTGTTGTGTTTTCTGATGTTCCAATTTCGGGCAATTCTGAATCCTATGACCAAGACCTCCACAATAAGCACACCCTTTAACTCCACTCGCATTAGCGATTGCCTCTGCTTCCTCCATTGGATCATCAAGTTCAGCCAAAACTGGAGGTATTCTTTGCTTAGCTTCTTGCAGAAGGTGTTTCAAATCAAGCAGTGTAGTCTCACTCTGGTTCCTATTAATGAAAGTCGTTGCAATTCCAGTTTTCCCACATCTTCCTGTTCGACCTATACGATGGACATAATTCTCAATCTCGGCAGGCATGTCATAATTGATGACGTGTTGGATGTCAGGAAAATCAAGCCCCTTTGAGGCGACATCAGTGGCAACTAGGACATCTTTCTTCCCAGCTTTAAAAGATTTTATTGCGTATTCTCTCTCCTCTTGATCTTTGCCTCCATGAATGGCAACTGCTTCGACTCCTTTTAGAAGGAGATACTCATGGATATCATCGACGTCCGCTTTATTTTCACAAAATATTAAAACTGGGGGTGGGGTCTTTTGCAAGCATTCAAGAAGGTAGACAATTTTCGCTTCTTGCTTCACATACTCAACTTCTTGGATGACATCAAGATTAGCTGCTCCAGCTCGACCAACATTAACAATAATAGGCTTAACCAGTGCACTTCTGGCAAAGTTCTGGATCTTAGTTGGCATAGTGGCTGAGAAGAGGACTGTCTGCCTCTGAGCTTTGAAGTGGTCAAAAACTTCTCTAATGTCATCCTCAAATCCTAAATCGACCAATCGATCAGCCTCATCCAAGCATAGATATCTGGTGAAGAAAATATACTATTAGGCCTAAACACAAGGAAAGATACACTGAAAGGCTGAAAGCAAGAATGCAGAACATAATCAACTCATAGGGCTCGTTCCTAATAGAAGTCTAAAATCGGAGAGAAATGTTCCATATATTCAACTGTAACAAAAAACAAAAATTCACAAGTGTGGCTGTGCCAGGTTCCATCAGTAGATGTTAGAACCGCTGGATTATAATCAACAAGACCTCATAAAATCCAATTCAATAGGAATAAGAGAATCAAGCCCAATCAATAATTGATGACCTTCACAGAAAAGAGTTTAAAAGCAATAAAAACACCAATTAATTGGAAAGCATTAAATTAAAAGAGAAAAGAGATTGCAAAGTATTTGATCAAACAAAAGACGTGATGTAGGAAAAAGGCATGAAACCCTCCCCTTCAGAAAAAACTTCCTAAGGAGGGGTGTTTCATGTCTCACTGCTGAACATCACTCAGTCATAAGTACTAGCTAGCAATCATGATTAATCAGTAAAAAATGAGGTAAGTTCTGAGCCACTAACTGGGGCTAACTTAGTTCAAGCGATCTGACATAACCCTACAGTCCCCTGAAAGACCAAGCAATCAGGCAGAAAGTGCTTGCCCATTTGGCATCTCTTTAATCAGTAGGTAATTTCAAAGAACCATGACCTCCAGCAAAGTACCACTTTCAATCATGCCATAAAATTTAAGCCATTACAAAATTTCAGCACAGTAAAATTAGCTTTAACCTGCATCAAAAACTACCTGTGACTTTCGTTGGTGAGACATGATGCCAAAAGAATGGTAAAATCTCATATAGCCTCAAAATTCTAGTCACAAACAACTACTACACTTCCCTAGTTCCCACTGAAGTTATTGTGTTCCCTAAAACAGATTATAGCAGACAACAAGTATGCCTGTAGACACCTACATTTAATCCCACCTAATGGCTGATGATTAACGTGTACCACGTCGCAAACAAATCCAACGTCTAAAAATTGATAGTTTGAAAAGAACGCCTAGTTTTTTGTCGGAAGTCAGTCCTTCACCTATTTGGGCCCCACTCCACAATCTATGGTCCCGCTGCCCGGTCAGCGAGTCGGGGTACAGGGGTGAAACGTTGTGGTTAGGGGGGTTAAGGGGGCAACGCCCCCTGAACTTTTTGAAAACTGAAAAACCATTGCCGGAATAACCGATGATAAGTTACGATGGTAGAAATACACTTAAATAAATTTCTTAATTTTCATTTTATTTTCTTATATTTCAACTTACTTTTTATTTTATTTTTATTTTATAGTTACAATTTAATACATTAATTTCACTTTCGAAAACATAGAAAATAATTTAAACGTATGAATGTGACCAGATTTGACGAACCTTCTAGAAAGACTTGTTCGAATTATGGTAACTTCAGGTTATGGAAGTGAATAAGTTGGGTTATGGAAGTGAATTTCGTGATATTTCGTAATATTTTGGAATATGGAAACGAATATAAGAAATATAGAAGTTTCGAAGATTCACCGCGTAAAAATCCGAAGGAAAGGACCTTGAGCGGCCAGACGCCTGACGAGCGCGTCCTGCGCCCCACCAGCGCCTCGGCGCTCAGGCGCTGGTAGGGTGCCATGGGTGCTGTGGCGCTCCTCTAGCGCTCGCTTATGTCTTCTCCACCCCTATATATACCTAACACTTTTTTCGGCTTTCAAATCCATCTCTCAATTTCACGATCTCTCACCATTCTAACCTAATTCTCTCTCAATTTTTGTGTCGTACCTCGAAAGTCGTGTTCTTCTTCTTCCTCCCACAAACTATTTTTTAGCCAACCTCAATCAACATTAAACCCTAAACCTATTATTATTATTTATATTATTATCATTATTACTAATTAAGTTCGTCAACCTTACGAATCTAAGAAGTTGACGATTGCACGAAAGGTACTTTGAATGAAGCCAACATCATCAAAATCATCATCTTGAGTTCTTTAGAAGAGTTAGTTTTGCATGTTTATGTGATTTAAATGCTTTCTTACATAATTGACATGTTTGAATATAATTTATGAAATATTGACTAATCAATTATTCGACTTTTAATTAAAATCAATCTTAAGTAGAATCATGTTTTAGGTTTATGTGATTTCATGCTAAATGTTTATTGCTTTCAAATCACTTAGAATTCATGTTTAGTTAAAAAGACCTAAAAGCATGTTCTAACTAAAATAAAGATTAAAATTAATCAAATTCTAAAGTGATCACCCATGCATGCTTAAATTGGAAATTATGTGTGCATTAATCAAAACCCGCCTAGTAAAATTTCCATGTGTTTTAGGATTAAACCGGAAATATGTATAATATAATTCAATGTTATGACTATGAAATTACATATGAGAACAAGTAGAGGTTGTTATACGCGAGGGGGCATTGTAACCTACTTTGTACTTACCCTCGTCCCCGAATCCATAGATATGAGACCTTCTTATTCTTAGCTGCAATTTACCTTCAGGCTAGACCTAATGGGGTTCCGTGAGCTCCCGAAAAGAGCACGGCGGCGACTTCTCTACTTGGGTTTTGAGCTTCTAGACTCACTCCCTAAGCCAAGCATACTCACACTATACAACAAACTAAAGACGTTCAATGTCCGTAAAAAGGGCACGTGGGCCCCCAAAGTCCCGGGTCCACAATACCATATAACAACTAATAGCTTAGATCATCTAGTGTGGAGGGCTCTCTGAAGGCCAGCCTTCATTAGATTCTTATTTCATTAGCAACCTATTTATCAGTCAACCACAGTGGCATTCTAAAATCAACTACCCTCATATTGAGTTTTTTGACACACTAATACCACACGCTGAAAAAAATAAAATAAAAGCTTCTCGTCTAACAGAAGTATCCCCCTGGACTCTCAGAATAACTAATATGGTTAATAAACTTCATATATAGACAAATCGCACTGGCTGCAAAAGGCATCAAAAATACTTCCTATGTGCTACAATGCTAAAATCTTCCCTAGAGAGCTACTTGAGCAAAACAAAAAAGCTATAGAAGAATAAAGCTTTTATGTTTCAACATGATTATCGAAATATATAATTTAGGGCTTGAGGTTTGACCAGGCGTCACACAGCCACAAAATATCAGCTTTTAAATAAATGTGGAAACAGATATTACCAAACAGTACATCATTGACAAACAAATCAAAATTAAGCAGAAAAGTGATTGAACTGCTAAGTGTCAAGAAAAATTAATTGTGAAGAAGAAAGTGATTAAATTACTCCTGGAAATCGATTCTGTTGCATGGGACTAAGCTAACATGCTTCTGATTACCTTCTTGATAACACAAGTTTCAATAATATTTGAAGAAATTGAAACTCTGACAGCTGTTAATAGGTAGAAGATATTGAACCAAAAAAGCAAATCAGGCTATCTTGGTTCTGAGTTTGAACCTAAACAATTAAGTTAAAATTCATACCAAAGTAGGTGTAGTGAACATTTATTCCATTTATTTCCTGAGCCTATATCATAAAAACTTAACAAGTTATGTTTCAGCTAAAGCCACGTACATCTTACCTTACCAGAATATCACATTCAATCACTTCAAATCTAAATATAGCACAAGCTATTGAAAGTATTCCAATATCCAAAGCATTCCAGACGCTTTGATTTAGTGAGAAATCATTCCTATGTGATCAATCAGAGCCATATCCCCAAAATTGGGGTCGGCTACATGAACCAAAAGTAACCATTACATATGGTCATCCACATAAATTTTCTTCCTCCATCCTATGCGATCGAGAACCTCATTATCCTATAAATCCAAAAGCTTCACATCCTTTCTAACCTCTTCCCACCAAACCAATTTCGGTCTCCCCCTACCTTGTTTGAGATATCCTTGACTCCACCCTACCACTAGTCGCACTGAGACTCCCTAAGGTCTCCGTCTCACTAAAATAATAGTCTCCCCTTACCTCGTTTGAGATGTCTTAAGCAATGATTGCTAGAAATAACAGTTTTTTCCCAAAGAAAAACAACACATTAAAAATAACAAAGCATTCCCTATCTTATCCAGGAGAAATTATTAGCATGAACAAATAGGGAAGAAAAAAGGAAAAAAAAAACATTTTTCTAAGATGTTCACCCTTTAGGAAGAAGCGAGCCAACAAATGCCATGCCTATGGTCTGATAAATAATATGGCTACTACTATAAGAGCACCCAATGAGCATCATGATGTTCAGGAAACCTATCAGATCAAGCTTCAAACTCCAACACGAAAATTACAGGCATTGATGAATTTCTTTATGTTTCCAAATGGTTTAAGATCTCATAGAATTACTGCTCACCTTCTCATTTATAGGTAGAGCTAGTTCTAGAGATGAAAATATCATTGGTTGATTGAACACATGACACAAAGATGGATCATGCATTAGTTGGTTAATGATGTGTTCATAATATTTGTATTCTTAGTCATGTTTTGGTAGCAATTTGATAAGGAGTTAAGTAGTTTTGTTCTTATTTATTATTCTTTTAAGCTTTTGATTCAAACCAATAATGTTTTAAGCTTTTGACACTAGTTCAGAGCTTTGATGGATATGGAAGTTGTATAATGGGAATGAATACTATCTTTGGAAGCTTTCACAAATCACAATATCTTTGGGTTTTGCTTTGAGCATAGTAGTTGAGCCTTGCAGTATAGAAAAGGTCAAAACGCTTTTGAGAATGCAATAAGCCAACTTCAAAAGGGAATAACTTTCAAACTATACATGATCTTGTGGTGATTCAGGTTGGAGATGATAGCTTTTTTCAAGAACTTTCCAACGACCTGTCATATGATTGATTCCGATGAGAAATGAAGGGGTTATGGCTAGGTGGTACGCACGCTTCGCAAGGTGCGAAATTCCGTCACAAGGTGCGAGCTGTTTAATTTTTCTATAAACGCCCTACGGCTTTGCATAGGAGATCAGTAGCTTGTCGCACCTCGCGACAACTCTTCGCGACTCGCAACGCTGCCTTCTTTCAGTCGGTGGTTCAGCGTTGTAACTTGCTCATGGTTAGATATTTTAGCTTTCAGTTTTTCTTTCTATAGTATATGTAGAGAGATGTTTCTTTAACCTAGATAAAGGACAATCATACTCTCATTATCTAGTACTCATCTTTAGTTTGTAATTAAAAACACACTAATTTTATTTTAGATCTAGGTTTCTTTCCTTCATTGTTCTTGATGTATTTTGGATATTTGGTTATGGAATCAAGCATGGTTATGAAAGTTGTAGCTTAAACTCTATTGAGAGCATTTGGTTGAAGCTCTTAGCGGTTTATTGTAAAAAAACATCAAACTCTTATTTACTCATATATTATTGTCTCTTTATGCTTGAATTTGATGAAGATGACTTATGTTTGCTAGGAGTACTACTAGTTGATGTTTGTTGTTGTTCTATTGCTAGGTTTTGAGCTATAATCTGATTGTTTTGTTCATTATCAATTTGTAACACCTAAGTTATATACTTTGCAGATTCTAAGTGTTCGAACTTAGTAAAGTTGACAAGTTGATCATAACTTAACGATTGTTTAAGCTTTGGGCAATATTATTGGTTCTCAAATCTTTATGCGATTATTAGTCTAACCTGAACGTTGATCGTAGAGGTTGATTAACAGTTAGGACTTTGAATTATGCGGATCATTTTACTTAGCCAAGTTTAGGACAACAAACAATCCTTGGGAATATTTAATAAATATTTGAGTAGAGATGTTTTTGGTATATCGATTGTTAAGTTAGTTAAGAGTGCCTATCAATTGTACCCATTTGAATCCTTATATTTTAACATAGTTGACATTAATTAATTTTAGTTTCAAAATTGATAAAACAAATCAGAAAACTCCCTTGGTTCGATTATTGATTGTATAGAGAAATCTAGGTGATTAATAGCAATATTGAATATAATTAATATAAACTTGTTCCTTTTTCCTATGGATACGATCCTTACTTACCACTATATTTGTTTATAAGAAAGTAGGAGAAATTCGTATTTGGTTACACGATATATTTAGCCTGCCAATTAACATATTAAAAAAATGCTCCAACTCCAAGTAACTGTCGTCTGACCTCTTAAAACTCTAGCAAGCACCATAACTATAAAAGATTAGAGCACAGGTGCCTATAAGAGCATTGAAGCAAGATTAATAAGACGTCGATTCACCACCAATTCAAGTCATTCATCAGAACTACAGAGATGCAACAGCCAGGAGTTCATATTCTACATTCTACAGCATGTACAGTACAAACAATAAAAGGGCATTTGTCAATTTCATTGAGCTCAACTAGTTTGGACCCTAAACCAAACAACAAAACTATGAATAAGTTGTCCTACACTAATATCACAATGCTTAATTAAGGAAGTCTATATATCCAGTAGTATGATTTGGTTAAGGGAGAAGACAAGGAGATATATTGCAGCACCTATGCAAAAAACAAAATTAAATCAACATATTCAAGCAAGAGTTGAAACCATTACCTGCAATTATCAAGATTCATTTTCTTCTTGGCAAGCATATCCTTTAGCCTCCCGGGAGTTGCAACAACTATATGCACACCCTTCTTAACAACATCCAATTGTGATCGCATGTCCACCCCTCCAATGCACAGCAATGGCCTCACTTCTGGATATCCGGCCTCCCTAAGCGGAGTCAAAAACTGTTCCACAACTTCGTAGGTCTGCCTCGCAAGCTCCCTAGATGGACAAACAATCAGCCCAAACGGTCCTTCTCCAGGAACAACAGGCATCATCAACTCCTCTTGTAAAGCAACCATTATAAGGGGCAACACAAAAACTAATGTCTTCCCTGAACCGGTGAATGCAATTCCAATCATATCTCTACCTGACAAAATAACCGGAAGCCCTTGCACTTGAATCGGCGTAGGCTGAACAATACCCTTCTCCCTCAACATCCTCAAAATAGGTTCAGGGAACCGCATCTCCTTAAAGTTCTTAATCGGCGGAGGAGCATCATCACCATCCACAATAATATGCCATTGCTTCCTAATCGTATCACACTGCTTCTTCGACATCCTCCTGATGGATAAAGGAGGTTTCCACCCAGTCCAAAGCGGTTCCGTGTATGTTATCCCTTTCGCCAACTCACGAACCGACATTAGATTTTTCCTATCCGAAAGATTCTCCATCATCTCCTTTTCGACTAAGATTACTTGTTCCGTAGGGCTAACCTCCGGAACATCTTTCTTTAATTGGGTAGCCTTCACTAGAAGACTAGGCTTAGCTTCCTCAACCATAACCTTCTCAGATTCGTCCTCATTCAAGGCTGTTGTTCCTTTCCCTTTACGGTCAAAAATTTTTTGAGCATCTCTTGCCCTTCGCTTATGCACAGGCACATACTCCTCATATTCCTCATCTTCCTCGATAGTTTCCATGATATCCAATCTACAGATTTTAGATGAGTAAACTTAAATCAGTCATCAATCAATGTACTATGCTAAAAGAGAAGCTGAGAAATGCGGAGCTAACAAAAGTCACTCTATTATTCGCTCCTCTTCAATGTTGTTAAGTCCTCATATGCATACTTTCCAATTTTACGCATATTTTGATCATATGCATAGCTAAAATACAATTACAATCGATTTTGTAATCTTAACATTTCAACAATATCCTCACATCAACTATTTGATGGAAATATTTTGCCTCTCTTTTTTCACTAACTTGCATCCCTATAAAACTATTTATACTAATGTATTAATTTATATTAATCTGAAAAATAACAAAATTCTGAAATCATAATGTATAATAATTTATCCAACTAAGTGATACTAATTAAAAATCAAGAAATTAAGAAAAATCAGTATTCATCCATCAATCATTAACATCAACATCATCAAAACTACAATATAAAGAGAATACAAAATCAAAAAATCAAAAACCATGACATTAATCCATCATCAACAAATAAAAATAAAACGAACCTAGAATCGTTAAAATTAAAATAAAAACAAAAACAAAAATAAAAACAAAAACAAAAATAAAAACAAAAAAAACAAAAAACCCTAACCTGAGAACAGAAGAGACGACTGACGAGGAGTTGACGGAGGTTCCGAAGTGGCCGGAATCTATCGCGATTCGGGTAGTAGACAGCGACGGCAGAGGAGTGGACGGCGGGGGGAAATTGTTTATTGTGGATTTGAAATTGGGTTTAATTATTTAAAGAGGGTTAAAGAGAGTAAGTTTTTTAATTTTTTTTTTTTTTTTGGGAAGGTGTATAAGTAATGGGCAAAATTGCGACAAAATGCAACCGACTTATCACTTATCAGTTAGTTTATAGAGAGAAGAGGGGAACTGTAGTAACGCGGGGCATTAAGCACAAAAAACACATTGGTATATTAATGTCATGTTCTACTCTTCTTATTTTTAATTATTTTCAACAAAAATAAATTTAGTTCAGCAAAAATAAGTTCAATCAGATCAAAAAAATAAGTTTAATTTAGCAAAAATAAGTTCAGATCAGCAAAAATAAGTTCAGTTCAGTTCAGCAAAAATAAGTTCAGTTCAAAAAAACAAAAATTTATATGTATTATGCAAAAATTAATTTGTACATGGATATTTATATTTGCACATTTTTAAATGAGAAATTATGGTATAAAAACAGTAGAATATAATTTTAAAAATATTTAGTTAGCATTTTCGAAAAGAATATGTATTGTATGGAAATAATATGTAAAAAAAATATTTACATATGATTTTATATTTTTGATGGAAAATTGGAAATATATTATTTTATATGAAAATAAATATATGTTAATATAGATATATGATAATATTATAATACATGGAAACTATATGATATTAAAAAGAAGATGATAAAATATTGTGCATTCCTTTGTCCATAAGATTCTTGAAATTTGAGGGAAAAAAATCAGATTATATAGAATTTAGAGATTATAATAAATCAATTATTTTCACCTAAATAAAATTCAATTATAGTATATAATTGCCCTATAATTTTTAATTAGTATAAAACAAATTCAGCAAAAATAAGTTCAGTTCAGCAAAAATAAGTTCAGTTCAGCAAAAATAAGTTCAGATCAGCAAAAATAATAAGGTCCTATTCTTCTCGTGTTATTTTTACTTATTTTCAGCAAAAATAAGTTCAGTTCAGCAAAAATAAGTTCAGATTAGCAAAAATAAGTTCAGTTAAGCAAAAATAAGTTCAGATCAGCAAAAATAAGTTTAGTTCAGCAAAAATAAGTTTAGTTGAGCAAAAATAAGTTCAGATCAGCAAAAATAAGTTCAGTTCAGTTCAGCAAAAATAAGTTCAGTTCAAAAAAAAACAAAAATCTATATGTATTGTGCAAATTAAATTGTACATGCATATTTATATGTGCACATCTTTTTACATGAGAAATTATGGTATAAAAAGTAGAATATAATTTTAAAAATATTTAGATAGCATTTTCGAAGAGAATATGTGTTGTATGGAAATAATATGTAAAAAAAAAAATTTACATATGATTTTATATTTTTGATGGAAAATTGGAAATATATTATTTTATATGAAAATAAATATATGTTAATATAGATATATGATAATATTATAATACATGAAAACTATATGATACTAAAAAGAAGATGATAAAATATTGTGCATTCCTTTGTCCATAAGATTCTTGAAATTTGAGGGAAAAAATCAGATTATATATAATTTAGAGATTATAATAAATCAATTATTTTCACCTAAATAAAATTCAATTATAGTATATAATTGCCCTATAATTTTTAATTAGTATAAAACAATTTCAGCAAAAATAAGTTCAGTTCAGCAAAAATAAGTTCAGATTAGCAAAAATAAGTTCAGTTAAGCAAAAATAAGTTCAGATCAGCAAAAATAAGTTTAGTTCAGCAAAAATAAGTTTAGTTGAGCAAAAATAAGTTCAGATCAGCAAAAATAAGTTCAGTTCAGTTCAGCAAAAATAAGTTCAGTTCAAAAAAAAACAAAAATCTATATGTATTGTGCAAATTAAATTGTACATGCATATTTATATGTGCACATCTTTTTACATGAGAAATTATGGTATAAAAAGTAGAATATAATTTTAAAAATATTTAGATAGCATTTTCGAAGAGAATATGTGTTGTATGGAAATAATATGTAAAAAAAAAAATTTACATATGATTTTATATTTTTGATGGAAAATTGGAAATATATTATTTTATATGAAAATAAATATATGTTAATATAGATATATGATAATATTATAATACATGGAAACTATATGATACTAAAAAGAAGATGATAAAATATTGTGCATTCCTTTGTCCATAAGATTCTTAAAATTTATATGTGCATTCCTCTTCATTGCGAACTACGACACTTGACTTCTTGCATAACCACAACCATACCTCAAGAATCACGACAACCTCGATCTCTACCAATTATGGTTTCTTTGAAACCATCACGACCTCCACCTCGACAATTTTTTTTCACAGCCAAGCACCATGCTTAACTATCTTGACTTTCTTCACGGCCGCGACTTCGACTACCTTGATCATGACCAAGACATCAACATAACCTTCTCCACAATTGCGACTACAACAACGACCACAACTATCTCACGAGCTCGACAAATCACCTCGACTTGCATAAAATTAAAATTATAGCCACAACAACTATCTTTGCGACTTCGACATGACTACGTCAACACAACCTCAAATAATTTTTCCCTCTTTTTGAAGGACTAAAAAATCCAACTTCATGGGCTAAAAGGGAACCCATTAACACAACTTTCACAGTTGATCACAACACACACACATGATGCATTACACTCCCTGCAAAAACTCAAAAAACGTAACCTTGTTTTTTAATCTTTTCTGCTCTCACTCATAAAACTCTCAAATTTTCACTCAACAGATTCTCACGACATTAATGAAACAAGAGTGGCATTAGTTGTCTCATCACTCACGACTTTAATTTTGGTTTAGGATCGAAACCTGGATTAGCTCGGACGCCATGTTAATTTATGGAAAGAAGAGGGGAAGTGTAGTAAAGCGGAAGCGTTAAACACAAAAAACACATATTGATATATTAAACTTTGAGATTAATACACACTACACTTCACCAATTAATAACTTTAAATTATGGCTTATATATACGCTTATAAAAAATTACTTAACAAACTTCCTAAACCTAACAAACCCATGTACATGCACTTAGTACTCCACTAAGTCACTAACTCATAAAACAACTTTGACTAAATGTAACAGATAACCACTAATGAATGTGACCAACTATTAAGATAGAATTCCACTTTTCACTAACAACAAAAACAACTAGGCATAAATCTTAGGATAAACTAAGCAACGTAACTTCTTTGAAGCACTAACACCAACATTATCAACAGCTTGGGGGTGTTCATTTCGGGTACCCATATTCGAAAGTGCAGGTAGTGATATATAGACATATAGTACTCATTGTTTACCTGGAAATCTGGGTATCCAATTTATGCGGGTTGGGTGCGTGGATATCTGAATTATTATTATTATTATTATTATTATTATTATTATTATTATTATTATTATTATTATTATTATTATTTGTTATAGAAAGAGAGTTTTTAGAGGAGAGTATTAGGAGATAATAGATTTGTATATATCTTATTAAACCATAAGAGACTACATATATATATACAATCATAGGAAACAATTAGGGTTTCCTTAGAGAATAATAAACCTAGTATCTAGAATATTTTAGAATAATCCCTAAGGGGTATAATGGACATCCATAAAATAATAATATTTTATAACACTCCCCCTTGGATGTCCATTATAAAGCAAATATACATCATTTTATAATGCGCATGTGCAATGCTGTCTCATTAAAAACCTTAACAGGAAAACCCAGTGGGAAAAAACCATAGCTAAGGGAAAAAGAGTACAGCGCGCATTGACTCCCCCTCATGATATCATCCGTTGAGATCCTTGAGATGACGCAACCCGATTTGATGAACTAATTTCTTGAATGTAGCAGTAGGAAGCGCCTTGGTAAATAGATCTGCTAAATTTTCGCTTGAACGAATCTGTTGGACACTAATCTCACTATTCTTCTGAAGGTCATGGGTGAAGAAAAACTTTGGCAAAATATGCTTCGTCCTGTCACCTTTAATGTACTCTTCCTTGAGTTGTGCAATACAGGCTGCATTGTCTTCATATAATGTAGTCGGAGCTTGTTTTCCACATAAACGACCACAATCTTCTTGTATGTGCTGAATTAGAGACCTTAGCCATACACATTCTCGACTAGCCTCATGAATTGCTAAAATTTCTGCATGATTAGAAGAAGTAGCAGCAATGGTTTGTTTCATGGAACGCCAAGAGATTGCGGTACCACCATATGTAAATACATATCCAGTTTGTGATCGAGCAACATGAGGATCTGATAAATACCCTGCATCTGCAAAACCAACTAATTCTTCTTTGGAGGTGTTAGAAAAGAACAAACCTTTATCTTTCGTACCTTGTAGATAGCGAAATATATGCTTAACCCCATTCCAATGCCTTCGGGTAGGACATGAGCTAAACCTTGCTAATAGATTGATAGAGAATGATATGTCGGGTCTTGTGTGACTAGCAAGGTACATCAATGCTCCTATTGCACTTAGATATGGTACTTCAGGACCAAGAATCTCTTCATCATTTTCCCGAGGGCGAAAAGGATCTTTATCAACATCTAGTGATCTTACAACCATTGGGCTAGTTAACGGATGTGCTTTATCCATATAAAATCTTCTGAGCACCTTCTCTGTGTATGTAGTTTGATGCACAAGGATTCCTTCTTTTAGGTGCTCAATTTGTAGCCCTAAACAAAATTTTGTCTTACCAAGATCTTTCATTTCAAACTCTTTTTTCAAGTATTCCACTGTTATTGGAATCTCTTCTGGAGTTCCAATGATATTCAAATCATCAACATAGACAGCAATAATCACAAAACCTGACCCGAATTTCTTTATGAAAATACAAGGGCTAATAGGGTCATTTCTATAATCTTCTTTCAACAAATATTCACTAAGGCGATTGTACCACATACGCCCTGATTGTTTCAATCCATAAAGGGATCTATTTAACTTAATACAATGTTGTTCTCGAGAACGCGAACCAGTTGCTTCAGGCAACTTGAAACCTTCCGGGAGTTTCATGTATATATCACTATCAAGTGGGCCGTATAAGTAAGCTGTTACAACATCCATTAGTCGTAAATCAAGTCCATGTCTTACTGCCAGACTAATTAAGAATCTGAAAGTAGTTGCATCCACCACAGGAGAATATGTCTCCTCAAAATCAATACCAGGTCTTTGTGAGAATCCTTGTGCAACTAAACGTGCTTTGTGTCTCACAATTTCACCCTTTTCATTTCTTTTCCGCACAAAGACCCATTTATATCCCACTGGTTTTACACCTTCGGGTATACGAACTACTGGCCCAAATACTTCTCTCTTTGCAAGTGATTTCAATTCTGCATCAATTGCTTCTTTCCATTTTGGCCAATCATCTCTTTTCCTACATTCTTCAATGGACTTAGGCTCATGATCCTCTTTTTCATTCATAACATCAAGTGCTACATTATATGCAAAAACATCATCGACGTCGATTTCATTTCGGTTCCAAGTTATTCTAGACATGACATAATCTGTTGAGATCTCTTCATTTTCAGGTACCTGAGGTTCTTCTAGAACACTATCATTTGTCATGTCTATGGTCTCTTCTGGAGATCCTTCATTTATTGCTTCCTCAATCTGGCCATTACTTATCATTGCTCCTTTTCTTTTCCGAGGATTCTTATCTTTGGAACCTACTGGTCTACCACGCTTCAGGCGTGCCTTAGACTCATGAGATTGTCCTTCAGGGACATCAATCTTGATAGGAGCATTTACAGCTGGTATATGTGACTTAGTTACTCTATTTAGGTCAGTAAATGCGTCTGGCAATTGATTTGCTAAGCTTTGTAAATTAATTATCTTTTGGACTTCCAATTCACATTGTTTAGTGCGAGGATCAAGGTGGTTTAATGATGATTCATTCCAACTAATTTCACTTTCCAGCTGCTTGTTCTCTCCCCCTAATGCTGGGAAAACCAACTCGTTAAAGTGACAATCTGCAAAACGAGCAGTAAATAGATCACCTGTTAATGGCTCTAGGTATCTAATTATTGATGGGGATTCAAACCCGACATATATGCCCAGCCTCCTTTGAGGACCCATCTTAGAGCGTTGTGGTGGAGCAATTGGAACATACACAGCACATCCGAAAATTCTTAGATGGGAAATATCTGGTTCCTGACCACAAACCAATTGTGATGGGGAGAATTTATGTTTACTGGTTGGCCTGATGCGAATTAGTGCTGCAGCATGTAAAATAGCATGTCCCCAAGTAGAAATCGGTAGATCCGACTTCATAAGTAATGGTCTAGCAATCAACTGAAGACGTTTAATTAGTGATTCTGCAAGACCATTTTGTGTATGAACATGTGCTACAGGATGTTCAACATTTATTCCAATAGCCATACAATAATCATTAAAAGCCTTTGAAGTAAATTCACCAGCATTATCCAGACGTATATTCTTAATAGGAAAATCTGGAAATTGTGCTCGTAATCTTATCAATTGAGCAAGTAACCTCGCAAACGCCAGGTTGCGGGTTGATAGTAAGGACACATGTGACCATCTAGTCGATGCATCGATTAAAACCATAAAATATCTAAATGGTCCACATGGTGGATGTATTGGTCCACATATGTCTCCTTGTATACGTTCAAGGAAAGAAATAGATTCATAATTTATTTTCGCTGGTGATGGCCGAATGATCAACTTACCTTGGGAGCAAGCAGCACAAGAATAATCATTTTGAAGAATCTGCTGGCTCTTCAAAGAATGTCCATGTGAATTTTCAATTATTTTTCGCATCATTGATGAACCGGGATGGCCTAACCGGTCATGCCAAACTATAAAGCTATCTGTAAACTTCTGGTTTACAATAGCATATGTCTCAATAACATTAATCTTTGTGTAGTACAAGCCAGTGGAGAGTGCAGATAATCTCTCCAAAACCTGCTTAGTGCCTTGGGTTATACTCGTAATTTGAAGGAATTCATTATTTCCTTCACTTATTGTCTCAATATGGTATCCGTTTTGACGGATATCTTTAAAACTCAATAAATTTCTTTGAGACTTAGGGGAGTACAAAGCATCAACAATTTCGAATTTTGTTCCCATAGGCATCAATATAGTTGCTCTTCCGGAGCCTTCAATAATGTTTGCACTACCGGATATAGTATTCACACTTATATTATTCATCATCAATTGAGAAAAATATCTCTTATTTTTAAGTATTGTATGAGTAGTTGCACTATCAGCTAGACATATTTCTTCACCATTTATTGTTAATTGAGCTTGGAGAGCATTCATGTTCTTCAAATAAAATAATAGAAAGTAAATAACATATCCTAAAATATCCAAATATTCAAAGTAACTAAAATAAGATTAAAGTAACAAAGTCTTAAAGTACAAAACAAACTATTAAACTATCAAGTTCATGCATAAAATAACAAAGCCAAAGTAAATAACATAAATTATTCTACCTAAATTATGAATGTAAACTACTAAATCTTTATTTGTTAATAGACATAATTATTATTGACTTAATTATTCCCTTCAGGGGTGGTGAAGAAATCTGCAACCTCCAGGTGTGTTGTATCACCATTATCAAAATCACCTTCGCCATCTTCGTATACCAAGTTAGTCTCCACTTTCTTTCCTTTCTTTTTCAGAGACTGCTGATAAAGGTCAACAAGATGCTTTGGTGTACGACATATACGAGACCAGTGGCCCTTTCCTCCACAACGGTAGCACATAGTCTCACTTTTAGCCTTCTCATGCTTTTTACTACCATCCTCATTATCCCACTTCCGGTGAGAATATGAGTTTTTGAAATGACCACCTCTACCTCTATAATATCCACGACCTCTTCTGCGGCCATGACTTCCACCACGACCTCGACCACTGCTGCTGGCAGGGCCTCTATTGTTAATTCGTATCCCATTGTGGGATGCAGCATTCACTTCAGGGAATGCAGTAGAGCCAGTTGGCCGTGATTCATGAATTTTCAATAAAAGCTCATCATTTTGTTCAGCCACTAGAAGACAAGATATCAATTCAGAATATTTTTTAAAGCCCTTTTCACGATATTGTTTACTCAATAAGAGATTATCCTTGTGAAAAGTGGTATATGTCTTTTCCAACATATCCTCATCAGTTATTTTTTCTCCACATAATTTCAGTTTAGAAGTGATTCTAAACATGGCTGAGTTATACTCACTTACTGATTTAAAATCTTGTAATCTTAAATTAAGCCATTCATAACGAGCTTGAGGGAGGATAACATTTTTCTGGTGGTCGTACCTTTCCTTTAAATTATTCCAAAGCACCATTGGGTCTTTCACAGTTAAATATTCAGTCTTAAGGGCCTCATGAAGGTGATGGCGAAGGAATATCATAGCTTTAGCTTTGTCTTGACTGTTTTCTTGATTTCCTGCTTTGATAGTTTTTCCAAGACCTTTTGCATCTAGATGAATTTCAGCATCCAATACCCAAGACAAATAATTCTTTCCAGTAATATCAAGGGCCGCAAATTCTAGTTTTGCTAGGTTTGACATAATTTACTATATCAAAATAATATTGCAAATTAGGAACTATTATATAGTGTAATAAATGTATATATGCCACGAATTTACTGATAAATGAGTCAAGTAATCAACAATGACAAATTTACTTAATACATATATACTGTATAGACAAATTCACGAAACACTATATATATATGTAATAAAATAAAATAAACCATGGTGGATGATAAGCTTTGCATTAAAAATACTCGTCTACGCTAATATTATTGTTTGATAATTCATATTGATAAAAATGAATGCTTAACACTTAATTTATATAAAGATGGAAATCCTAATCCTAGTGAAATTATAATAAAGCATAAACTCCTAATTATACTAGTAGACAAGATAATGACTAGAGACCTTACTCCACATGTACCAATATAATGAATGATAAACTAACTAATTGTATGTTGTTAACCAATTTATACTGTCAATAGCCATATATATAATAAAAAAAATCAAAATCATTGAACAAAACACAAAACAATAACAACAATTATATCAGCAATCTCTAATTATTATAATACTTATATTCAAGATTCTATTAACCTAATAATATCATGATACTAATTATACTTTATTTGATTACACTCTATAGCGACACAAGACTAATAGTTCTGCAAAAACATCAACCATTAAACTAATTATGTGAGACTATATACAACATCAAAGTAATGAGATTTCTATACTAATATATGAATCTATCAATTTTCAACAAGTTAAATACATATCACAAATATAGCTTTGTAAACACGAATAATACAACAAATAGATTGGGAGTACCAGAGCAACAAATAATACGCCAAAAGAGTTATATGCTCTGCCTTCTTGGCGAGACACAAATATGGATAACCCAGTGTTCAAGCAATTCTATGCCATATACCCTTGAATTAAAACACAAGCCCATAGCTTTCTAAAGTCATAAAATCATCAATAGCTTCTATTCTTGAGAATTAGTAGTACACTTCAACATAATCAAACCACCTAGGCACCTAGCACAGTCAATTTATCAGCTCAAAATCAATGATCAATCTTCTGTACTTCCTTAAATCAAAAATCTAGTTTTGCTTCACTAATAAATCCCAAAGAATCACCCTTAGCAGTCAAAGTACCCTTAAACACATTAGACCAAGCACCAGTAATGGGGACACCGGGAGGGCAGAGAATTTATGCTAGTTGACAACTTGGCATAATCTTAAGATTTACCATAAACCAATATTTACCACAACATTCACAGTACAATAATACAGCAAACAGAAACACAGTTGAGGCTTTACAGATTAGGAGTTTGACACACATCGAGCAACTCTGTAAATTGGTTTAATGATAGAACTACCATACGCAAAGTATATAACCATTGAAAGTAAATCATTGATTACAAAAACAAAAAACGTGAATCAAANTGTGAATCAAATTAACACATACAGTGTAATTTGCAGCAATAAAGTGCCATAATGTTAGGATAGAGAAATTACAACTTACAAATATTACAGTAAAACTCCACTTGCTACTCCAAATTCAAGGTATAGGCATTGGGAGGAGAAGCCGATGACCTAATATATTTCACAGACCAATCGTGCTGATAACGTGTTATAGAAAGAGAGTTTTTAGAGGAGAGTATTAGGAGATAATAGATTTGTATATATCTTATTAAACCATAAGAGACTACATATATATATATACAATCATAGGAAACAATTAGGGTTTCCTTAGAGAATAATAAATCTAGTATCTAGAATATTTTAGAATAATCCCTAAGGAGTATAATGGACATCCATAAAATAATAATATTTTATAACATTATTATTATTATTATTATTATTATTATTATTATTATTATTATTATTATTATTATTATTATAAATGTAATTTACATTACCAAGAATGGAGTATACTTTAAACTAATGCCTTTAGCGATATTGTTATACTAGGGAAAATAAAGTAAAATCTGCTTTAGACTTGTTTTATTTTATTAACAAGAAGATAAATTATACGGGGTATTAAATTAGAGAGTCTGCTATTAGCATATTACAATTACAATACCCAAATCTACTTTGGGCTAAACTGATAAAGTCTTGCTAGTGCTAGTGGAGTAGTGGTATTAATATATTATCAAAGAGAGTGAGTGTTGCTATATGCTGATACTAGTATTTCTTCCTAGCATAACGACTTTAATACTCGTACAATTTATGGCACAAAACTAGTTATATACTGATATACAATTACTATCAATAATCATTCGGTTATTGATTTCAAAATTAAGCATATCTATTGTTCCTGGTAGAAACAATATGATTCAAAGTAGAATCTTGATCGAATTGGAGAAGATCAATGTCAAAGAGTGCAAGGTCCGAAGGTGTTAGCCGAAGTTCCTGCACAAGTCTAGACACCTATTTTTGGTCCCACCTAACGGCCAATGATTATCGTGTACCACGTCGCAACAATGTCCGATTCTTGAAAGTCAAGTGCTTGAAAACAAATAAATAAATAATCCGTTGTCGATAGGGATTAACCGATAATGAGTTATAACGGTCACTAAAAAAAAGTCATTTCCGACGGAAAAAATCCGTCACAAAAGGGGTAAATTCCGTCGAAAATGGGTTGTCGGAATTTGCGTTGTCGCAAAAACGGGAATTTGCGACGGAATTTGTGACGAAATTTTGACATTTTTCCGATGATCTGGTTTGTTTGATTTTCGACAGAATTTCCGACGGCCGGAAATCCGTCGGAAAACCAAACAAAAAAAAAAGGCGGTGAGGCAGCAATAGCCACCCACCACCTCAACAAACCACCACCTCAACACCCACCTACCCACCCAAACCGAAAACCACTAAACCCCACCCACCCAGAACCACAACCACCAAACCCCACCCACCCATGACAACCGCAAGACCCACACCCACCAAACCCCACCTACCTAGAACCACAACTACTAACCCACGAACCGCGAAACCACCCCACGAACCACCTAAAACCCACGAACCATAAAACCACAACCCATAAACCACCCCACCAACCACCTAAAACCCACGAGGCACTAACCCACAACCCATAAACCACAAACCCACAAACCACCCCACAAACACCCAAAAACCCGAAGATTCAACCACAAAAAGCAGAAAACATAACCCCAAAACCACCATATAAACACCAAAAACAAACCCAAATAACCACAATCCACCAAAAATGAAAGAATCGAACCATAATTCCATTAAAAACCAAAAAAGTTGAACCAAAATCCACAAAAACGAAAAGATCGAACCAAAATCCACCCAGAACGAACAAATCAAACAAAAAAATCGTAAATAAAACTAAAAACAAGATCTTACCTTAATAAAATCAATCCTTTAAGTTTTTGTTGGGTCGGATTTGACCATAAAAATCCTAGATCTAGGGTTGTATGGTCAAATTCAATCTAAAAACACTAAATCTTGACTATTTCGAACAAATATGGAATTCTGGTAATTTGAGAAAGAAAACAGAGAAAGAAAAGAGAGAAAGTAAAGAAAAGAAGAAAACAAAGAAAGAAACGTGGTCAAGTAATTTGAGAAGTAAAAGAAAAGAAAAAAACTGAGAAAGAAAGGTGAGAAAGAAAAAAGAAAACTGAGAAAGAGAGGCGAGGGAGTCATGAGGGTGGTTGGGGTTTATATATAGGTAGGGTTTGTGGAACTTTTAATTGTAAAAGGCATTTGCGACGGAAAATTGCAACTGAAAACTATTCCATCACAAATTTGCAATGGAATTTTCCATCGCAAATTGAATTCATCTATTTTTCTTTGGAATTCCGTCGGAATGGTGTAAAATCCGTTGCAAATTTCCGACGGAATAACAATCCGCCGGAAATTTGCGATGGAATTAAAATCCGTCAGAAATTTTGGAAATTTCGGACGAAAATTCGTTCTGTCGGAAAAAGTCCGTCGCTAATCAGCGATTTTCTTGTAGTGTGTTGAGGTACGCTTAAAATGATTTCATTTCATTTTAAATTCTTTTTAGAAAATAAAATAAATTAATTTAAGCGTACGAATCTGACCGGATTTGACAAACCTTCTAGAAAGGTTTGTTCGGTTTATGGCAACTCTAGGTTATGGAAGTGTATAAATAGTGTTATGGAAGTAAATTTCATATATTCTCGTAATATTTCGAAATATTTCAAGTTATGGAAGAAAATATATGAAATAAGGAAGCACCAGAGATATTCCGCGTAAAAATGGAAATTCAGGGTGATGAGCGCCATAGCGTAGGGAAAGAGTCCAGGCGCCCTGGTGCCCAGAGGAGCTACGCCATAGCGCTCAGTGGGCGCCCTGGCGCTCGCTTGTGGACGTCCTAGCGCTCCTCCGGCGCCTTGGCGCTTAACGATGATACTTCTAACACTATAAATAGCCCCTCCTTCGAACACTTAATAACCAACTCACACCTTCACATGCAACTCTCTCACTCTCGTCACTTTCTCTCTCTAAAACTCCCTCTGGTTTTGTGCCCTACTTCAAAAAACTGTGCCAAACACATAACACTTATTATTACTAATTAATTAAGGTTCTTCAAGCTCTCGGTTCTAAAGGGTCGTCAACTTGCACGAAAGGTACTTCGAATGAGGCCAACAACGTCAAAATCATCGTCTTGTGCTCTCCAAATGAGTTAGATTACATGTTTACGTGATTTTAATGCTTTATTAGAGAATTGACATGTTCATAATTAAATTCATGTAATATTAACTAAATCATGATTCGACATTAACACCAATCTTGAGTAGAAACTGTGCTTCAGGTTTTATGTGACACATGCTTTATGTTTAACACTTTCAAATCACATAGAACTCATGTTTAGCTTAAAAGACCTAAAAGCATAATTCCACTAATCAAAGAATAAAATCAATCTAAATGCTCAAGTGATCACCCATGCATGATAAAACGGAAATATTGTGTGCATTAACTAAAACCCGCCTAGCCTTTATTTCCATATGTGTTTGTAGGTCTAAACTAGAAATATGATTGTTATAATTTGATATTATGATTGTGAAATTACACATGAGAACAAGTAGAGGCCGCTATACGCGGGTCGACACTGTGACCTACTGTTGTCCTTACCCCCTTGAATCTTGAGATATGAGACCTTCTTATCCTTGGCTGTCATTTTGCCATTGGGCTGTGACCTAATGGAATTCCGTTAGCTCCCGAAAGGAGGACGTTGGTGACTTCAATTCTCTACTTGGGTTTTGAGATTCTAGACTTACCCCCAAGCTAAGCATACTCACACTATGCAAACAAACTAACACAACATTCAAACATCCTGTAAGAAAGGGCACATGGGCCCCCAAAGCCCCGGGTCCACAGTTTGGCGACTCTGCTGGGGAGATTCCTTTATTTTTAAAGGAGAGTGGATGAAACTTGAAAAGTCTCGTAATGTCACATTTATAATATCGAATTCTACTTGCTAGGCATAAATGCATGCAATTCTCATGTGAAGGTCTTACTTTAGGATACACGTCTCTTAAAGTATGTTCTATACTCGAGACACCCCCGGGGGACCGATATTAAGGATTGTTAGGTGACCTTCCTAGGCCGTTCCTTAATTGAAGTCCATCCCAACCGTGACGCAAGGATCATATGACCTATTTGATTCATAATGGATGTCCCACTTGGATCACCACTAAAATGTGGTGTGGATAGTTAGACATACCCTAGTTGTAACACTCTGGAATTTCCTAACTTCTTATTTTTCCGGAAAACATATTATAATTATTAAGGATTATATTTATTAAAATTACTAAATATGGAAAAACCATAGTATTACCGCCACCGTGATAACGGCTAAGACATTTATAAAAGTACTATAGCGGAAGTCTTAAAAACAAAACCAATTTAAAACTGAACTTCAAAACAATCTAAAATTAGAAATCAACTTTAAACTTTATCACACTTTGGAACCATATTAATGGCCCTTAAAACCAAAACCAAAGTCTTTAGGAAATAAAACAACATCCAAATAATAGTTAGTACTTCGTAAGCAATATAAAATAAAGTAAAGCTACAAAAACACAGCAAGCGTGATAAGGCTATCGCACACCTATCAAAAATAAACTTAACCACTCTAACTAATATAGCTAGGGAAGTAGGGATCGAATCCACATGGAAACAATTAAACCTATAAGTTCTAAAAAGTCTAGACTGTGCAAAGGGCCTTTGAGTGACATTGGTGATCAAGAAATTAACTAGAATTAGAGCTAAATTGATTAAGGAATGAAATTAATGACTAAACCTAGGACATCGGTTCACCACAGATTAACCAACGAATTGCACACAAATAATTAATTACATTATCAATTTCCTTGAATTAAGGTCCACTAATTCTCTCGAATCTAGTCCCCTTTAAGACTCCTCTAATGGCTCTCGCTCACTTAGAATCGTTTTGCCTATTGTCCTTATGATCTAATTGTGGTAATCTTACCTCTCGGTATCGATTTCAACAAAATCAAACTAACAACTAAACCTGGCCAGTATTTAATTGAAAGCAATAACAATTGAAAATAGGAATTCAAGCACATTAATAGTTAAACTAATATTTATGAGCAAAACATCACCAATTAATCCATGGATCCCCTAGTCCTAGAAAAGGAACTACTCACTCATAATTGAAAGAACAAAAACTAAATCAACAAAAGCAACTAAAATCCTAAACATGATTAAGTTAAACAAACCAACAATAATCAAGAAATTAAATCTAAACATAAAATTATTAAAACTAAGAACATAAATTGAAAATAATAATAAACATTTATTAAGAACAAGAATTTGAGATTGAAATAGAACCTGAATATTATTGATTGAAAGATTGATAAGAATTCTACACTATGAGAGAATTTTAGAGTAAAACTAGGGTTCTAGAGTAAAAGAGGCGTAAATGACTAATTAGGAATACAAAGCCTTAAGTACTTAGGCTAATTACACTAAAAAACACGCAAAAACCCCCTTCAGAGCCACCCGCCCAGAGGGGTCCGGGCGTGCAGCCTTCACCCGAGCGCACAGCCTCGGTCCGGGCGGGCAGCTTGTTTGGCTTCGTTTCTCGGTTTTTGCTCGTTCTTCCTTAATTACTTCTTTAATTCTTCGTTTTAGCACTTCTAATCTTCAGTTTAGCTTCCCAAATGACTTCAAGTTTCACTAACTTTTTCAAGTGCTTCAAAAGGCTCGGAAAACAACGATAGATCATCGATTCTTGTAAATTCTATTAAAAAGCACAACAAACACTCGAAATAGCAAAAGTTAGTAGAAATGGCTCAAAAGAGCCGTATTAGAGCTAAAAATCAATCGGGATTGGGGGTAAAATACATATCAAATATCAACTTATCAAACTCCCCCAAGCCAATCCTTTGCTTGTCCTCAAGCAAACAACTAAGCAAACAATGACTTCACCCCTTTAACTTTGCAAAACAAGATTAACTCAAGCAATTCCGAGTATGCAAGTTCCTCAACCAACCCATCAAAATCCCTTGACCGCCATCCACTCAAATCAAAATCAACAAGCCAACCATGTAAGAAATAGAAGTCGATAACTAGAGTAGCTCACTCGGTGTCACTCCACACATAAAATTGAGCATAGATAATGAAGCTCACCCGAATCCCAAATAAAAATGCAAATGCAATAAGTGTTGAATGCAAAATTTGAGAACCCAAACCCACATCTCACACCTCATGCAAGTGTTTAAAGGTAGCCACTCAATCCTAGTATGAACGTCGGCTCGAAATGCAAGTAATACTCCCTAGCTTTGGTAACTAACTCAATTCACAAGAATTAAAAACATGCACATGCCGATCAAAAAGGTCTTTATAAGCTTGTAACATGGCTAGGGTGATGGGTAGGATAGAATTTGGGATAATGTGGTGGTAAATGCGGGCTATACGCATATAACAATCAAAGATCATAGTCAACATCTCCAACATCAACCCAATTCTCAAGGAATCACATCACACCATAAAACTTTACATTTCAACTACTCCAAATATCACAAGCCTTTTCTTTTTCAACATCTTTTCAATTTTTTTTTTCAACTTTCAAGATTTTTTTTTCAACTTAGGCTCACGACTCTTAATGACATGTCAAAGACAAAATCATCACACATACATATCTAGGCCAATAAAAGATGTATAACTTTTTAATTCTTCGTTAAAACTAGCCTAGACATTGGTATGCAGAGCCTTAATGTGAGACCTATTATTAAACTCTTAACAACAACCATTCACAGTTTTCCAATCCCCCAAAACCTCCAACAAATGCAAAACAACAACAAAACAACTCCTCAACTCCCCCAAGCCAAGCTTGGGCATATATCAAATGATTAGAACAAGGCCAAATAGGGTTATAATGTGGTTAAAATGCAAGCGAAGGGTAAAAGCTCAAAATAAGGACCAAGGGAAAATTTTGTGAAGGAATGCCTAAAATCTGAAAGCTCCTAAAAAAAATGATTGCCTTTTATCATTCGCAGCATGTAACATATCAAAGCCAAGCTACTAGAGTCAAATGCCAAAACATGGATCAAACATGCACCAGGAACTAAGCACACATGAAAAGAAATAAGCATAGAAATAATGTATGCGGCTCAAATCCTCCCGTTAACACAGTTCAAGCCTCTACTCTACACATGTCTATAATGGCAAAACTAGAGATTGTTTCAAGCTAAGTCAAGTTCAAGTCCAAGTTGGCAATTCCCAAAACATAACTCATCACATGCCCAAATCAATCAAAAACATTTTTAAATAAAATGCGGGGCACAGGGAAGTCACCATTCACAAAGTTTCATCAAACCAATCAATCAATCAATCAACTAAAGCTAACTATCAAAAGCAAATAGAAATCTAAACTATGAAAGCAGTACATTTTTTTTAAGTCATATGTAAACTCCTACTTCTAACAAGTAGTACAAACCATATGACTGTCCTAAGAAAGCAATAAAACTACACTAAAAAGCAATAAAAACTAAACTAAGAAAGCAATAAAGTTACNAAAGCAATAAAATTACCTCCCCCAAGCCGGACTCAGCAATGTCCTCATGCTGAAGGAAGTAAGGGACTCCTCACAGTCAGACTGGAGGAAAGTTTCAGTGTCCTCACTGGCACCACCACCACCACCACCTCCTGCTCCTCCTGCTCCACTGTTCCCCTCTCTAGGGTTGAAGTGATACCATGAAGGGTGAGGGCCAGCGGAGGGTACTACACCGGTACAAACGTAGTGGTCATAGATTGGGTACATGGCAAGACGATGATCCTGCTCAAAAGTGGCAAACCGATCCATGAACTGCTGCTGCTGGATCTGGAAATTGTTGAACTGGTTCTGCAGCTGGTTCATCTGTACCTGCCACGGGGGAGGGTCTGTAGGTGGTTGCTGTGGGGGCTGCTGGGGTGGTGGCTGGGGCACAAACTGCTGGGCCTGGCTCGGCCTAGTATGTCCTGAGGTACCTGTAGAAGAACCTGCACCACGGCCATCCAAAGGCATAAGATAGGATTGCTGATTAGGCAGCAATCCGGTCAATGAAGCATTAGGGAGGGTAACAGAAACTCCCTTGGATGGTCCTATGTACCATCTGATACGCTTCCCGTCACTCAAGTCTAGCCAATCACATTGGCTGAGGTAGGGGACATCCAAGTAGCGGGACCCCACAGCAGGGGTCCTACCATACTCAAAGTTAGCCTTATAGTACCTGCCAACAAATGTCAGAAGACCACCAAAAACAATATTGTTAATGGTAGGTTCACCAAATCGATCGGTACCTGTATAAGTCTTACATTGGGTATGTAAATGCATGGCAAACAGATGAGGAAGATGAAGACGGTAAGGAAATGAAGTTTTAACTAAGTGCCTCCCTAGGCACCACATCTCTCTGGTATGAACTTCGTGCTGTTCATACCGACCAAATATTGTCCTTGCAAGAAAACGGTGAGTAATCCTAGCAGAGGGCTAGTGGATCAGATTAGCCTTTGCATGCTGCCAGTTGGTCAGATGCACACCTGTCAGAGAGAACCACCACGCAACATCATCAAAGCCCTTTGGGGGTCTAGCACGCCCCCAACTGGCCAAACCAAATATTGCCCCAAAATCTTCGATCGTTTCATAACGATCGACATTGAACATTCTAAAACTGACACCTCTAACAGGTGCCTTGGGGTTAGGCCTGTCAATTTTGAAACTTGACATAAACTCGTAAGTTATGTCGGGATAAGTCGGGGCATCCATACCAAAGAAACTATGCATACCCATAGATCGAAACAATTCCTCAGTCTCATTATGGACACCTAAAGCATGCAATAATTGATGATCTGTGAAACGGGTGGGGGTAACATGACGTAATTTAAGTTTTTCGAACTGTACCTTTAGCTCATGTGAACCAAAAGCTACTAACCCGTATGTAGGATCACGTCCCAACCCTTGTGGTTCGTTCCTTGAACTTGCTCCGACCCGTTGCCTCTTAGGTGCCATGGAAGAGTATTAAAAGTGAAGAGGAATTAAAGGGTATGAGATGAAAGTGGTTGTAATTGAGAGTTATGGTGGGGATCTAAAAGAGGATGGAGAAAGATTGGTTTTGGTGAAAATTTGAGTGAATTTGGGTGAGTAATGAGGGAGATATAGTAGAGAGAAGTTAGAGAAATATGGAGGAAATTGTAGAGAGAGAAAGTGAAGATAAGAAAATGAGAGGTGAGAGAAGGAGGAAGGAAGAAGAAGAAAGGAAAAGAGAAGGGAGAAGGAAAGAAAAGAAAAAGAAAAAGAAAGGAAAAAAATATCGTGTGAGACTGCCCTCCCGGACTGTGTGCTGAGCGCCCGGAGGAGGTTGCTCGCCCGAAGGGTCCGGGCGTGTGGCTTCTTGGGTGAAGTTTTGAAAATTGCTGAAAAAAACTAATTACTCAAAATGCTACTGCGCGCCCGGACCAAGGGCTACATGCCTGGGTCCTTGCTATTCGCCCGGAGGGTCCGGGCATAGGGCTTTTCATGCAATTTTTCTCCCTTTTTCACTTTTTCACCTAAATTGTACCTGTAATCACACCCAAAACACTTGGAAAAAATTCATTAGTACCTCACTCTCCTCTTACCAAAACTAAGAAATGAGCTAGAGTCCCTACTAAGCTATAAAAAAAAATGAAAACAAAGTTACTAAATCTAAACTAACTACGGGTTGCCTCCCGCAAAGCGCTTGTTTAAGGTCATTAGCTTGACCATATTACCTCATAGCTCATAGGGGTGTGGGTCTCGGAGATTGATTTCTTCAACAAGGCCAACAACATCACCTTTATAGTCTTGCTTTAGGCGGTGTCCATTAACTTTAAATCGCTCTCCTTTCTCGTTTTGAACCTTTACAAATCCATACTTTCTCACCATAGTAACAATGAAAGGACCGCTCCACCTAGACCTCAACTTTCCAGGAAAAAGATTTAGTCTAGAATTAAATAATAAGACCTTATCACCTGTTACAAATTCCTTTCTTACAATTCGCTTATCGTGCCATTTCTTAGTCTTCTCCTTATAAATCTTAGCACTATCATAGGCTCCCAATCGAAACTCGTCTAGCTCATTTAGTTGAAGTAACCGTTTCTCACCTACAAGCTTGGCATCCATGTTGAGCTCCTTTACTTCCCAGTAGGCCTTGTATTCTAACTCGACTGGCAAATGACACGCTTTCCCATACACTAACCGATAGGGAGATGTACCGATAGGTGTCTTGAAGGCTGTTCTATATGCCCATAATGCATCATACAACTTGCTGCTCCAATCTTTCCTTGACTTTGCAACCGTTTTCTCCAGGATAGCTTTGATTTCTCGATTTGAAACTTCCACTTGACCACTGGTTTGTGGATGATATGCTAATCCTGTTCTGTGGTAAACACCGTACTTCTCCAGCAGTTTATCTAGCCTTTTCTCATGGAAATGCTTTCCCCCGTCACTGATGACAGCTCTAGGGACTCCGAACCTAGGAAAGATAACCTGCTTAAACATCCTCAAAACAGTGTTAGAATCACAATGGGGGGTAGCAAGAGCTTCCACCCATTTAGAAACATAATCCACAGCAACTAATATGAAACGATTTCCATTGGAGGATGGAAAAGAGCCCATGTAATCAATTCCCCAAACATCAAAAATCTCAACTTCCAATATAGCTGTTTGAGGCATTTCGTGCCTTTGTGAAATATTACCTGTTCGTTGGCACGAATCACAAGACATAATAAAAGCTCTAGCATCCTGTAGGATAGTAGGCCAATAAAAACCTGATTCAAGGACCTTAAACATCGTCTTAGAAGGTCCAGCATGACCTCCATATGGTGATGAATGGCAATGGTGAAGTACACCATAGACTTTCCATTCCAGAACACATTTCTTGTATAAACCATCTGCACAGTCACGAAACAAGTTAGGATCATCCCAAAAGTATCGCTTTACATCATGCAAAAACTTCTTTTTCTGCTGATAAGTCAAATCAGAAGGTAAGACACCCCCTACAACATAGTTAGCAAAATCAACAAACCAAGGAGATTTTACACAAACTGCAAACAGATGTTCATCAGGAAAAGAATCATCAATGGGGGTAGAGATCTCCCCATCATCATACCGTATCCTCGATAAGTGGTCAGCTACCACATTCTCTGCTCCCTTCTTATCACGAATCTCGAGATCGAACTCTTGAAGCAACAAAATCCACCGAATAAGCCTTGGTTTGGCTTCCTTCTTCCCAAGTAGGTATTTAAGAGTTGCATGGTCAGTGTAAACAATAACTTTCGAACCTACAAGGTAAGCACGAAATTTATCTAATGCATAAACAATATCAAGCAACTCTTTTTCCGTGGTGGCATAGTTGACTTGAGCTTCATCCAAGGTCTTACTAGCATAATAAATAGCATGTAGGACCTTATCCCTCCTTTGACCTAAAACTGCACCAACTGCAAAATCACTAGCATCACACATTATTTCAAAAGGTAAATTCCAATCGGGAGATTGTATAATAGGTGCTGAAATTAATGCATTTTTGATCATATTAAAGGACTCAAGACACTCATCAGTGAATTTAAACTCAGCATCTTTCAAAAGCAATTGAGTTAGTGGTTTCGCAATTTTAGAAAAATCCTTAATAAACCTGCGATAAAAACCAGCATGACCCAAAAAACTTCTTACTCCTTTTATATTCACCGGAGGTGGCAATTGCTCTATTACCTTTATTTTCGCCTTATCCACCTCAATACCACGTTCGGACACCAAATGTCCCAAAACTACTCCTTCATTGACCATGAAATGACATTTTTCCCAATTTAAGACCAGATTTACCTGCTCACATCTTTCGAGAACTTTAGTCAAGTTAGTCAAACATGAATCAAAATCAGAACAATAAACGCTAAAATCATCCATGAAGACTTCCATAATAGACTCTATGAACTCAGAAAATATGCTCATCATACAACGTTGAAAAGTAGCTGGTGCATTACATAAACCAAAAGGCATTCTACGATATGCAAAAGTACCATAAGGACATGTAAAAGTAGTTTTCTCCCTATCGTCAGGATGGATGGGGATCTGAAAGAAACCCGAATATCCATCAAGATAACAGAAATACTTATTCTTAGCTAACCTTTCCAACATTTGATCAATGAAAGGGAGGGGGAAATGATCCTTTTTAGTTGCAACATTCAATTTTCTATGTATAGTCAATACACATTCTCTATCCTGTAACAACTCAAGTAGAGATCAATTCATTTTTGTCATTACGAACAACAATTGTTCCCCCTTTCTTAGGGACTACCTGTACTGGACTTACCCACTGGGAATCAGGCACCGAGTAAATAATACCTGCATCTAGAAGTTTAAGAACTTCTTTCTTCACCACCTCCTGCATGTTAGGATTCAAACGACGTTGACCCTGTATACAAGGTTTATGACCTTCCTCTAAATGAATTCTATGCATGCAAAAATTAGGACTAATACCAGTTAAATCATCAATAGTATAACCAATAGCCTTCTTATGAGACTTAAGCACAGACAAGAGTTTATTTAGTTGACTATCAGTAAGAGAAGCACTAACAATGACTGGGTACAACTCCTTATCATCTAGAAAAGCATATTTCAAATTAGAGGGGAGGGGTTTTATCTCAGGTTGGGTTACCTCTTTAACAGAACAAACCTCTTGTGGTAACTCAATAAATTTCCGGCTCTCCTCCGGATTTAATTCCTCACCAGTAAGATCATGGACTAATTCATCGGCATCAATTGTACCTTCACCTACACCAACATCAAGACAAACAATGGCCTCCAGAAGATCCTTTGTAGTAGATCGAGGCATATCATCAATAACAATCTCATCAATGACATCAATAACATAGCATGACTGTTCCATTATAGGACTCTTAAGAGCAACATTAAGATTAAAGGTGACATTATCATCCCCTACAGAAAGAGTCAAACTGCCATTTTTGACATCAATAGTAGCACCTGCAGTGTGTAAGAATGGTCTACCAAGTATAATTGGGATATGAGCATCCTCATCCATATCTAACACAACAAAATCAACAGGAATAAAAAATTTCCCGACTCTCACCGGGACATCCTCTAAAATACCTTTAGGGTATTTCACTGTCCTATCTACCATCTGCAAAGTGATGTTAGTAACCTTTAAAGCACCCATATCAAGTTTTTTGCAAATAGATAAAGACATGACACTAACACTAGCCCCTAAATCACATAAAGCTTTATCGATAAATAATGGGCCAATGTTACAAGGGATAGAAAAACTTCCCGGGTCCTTCAGCTTAGGTGGTGACTTGTTTTGTAATATGGCACTGCACTCCTCCGTAAGTGCTATGGTCTCCACCACATTCAACTCACGTTTCCTGCTCAAAATATCTTTCAAAAATTTAGTGTAAGTAGGAATTTGAGTTATCAAATCAGTAAATAGAACAGTAACCTGCAAATTCTTCACAATATCTAAAAATTTACTGAAATGATTATCATTCTTACTCCTGGTCACCCTGTTTGGAAAGGGTAACCTAACCTGTGACCACGGGATCGTGTCAATCGATGTGTTATTTACCTTATCCTTAGGTGCTTCAGTTTCCTTAGCTGGGACTGTCTCTAAATCTTCAATCACCACATCACTGGTCTTCTTAGCTCCACCTGCAACATCAGAATTTACATCATCAGTAGGCATTTTCGGGCCCTCATAAGCAGTTCCACTCCTCAAAGTAATGGCATTGACATGGTCCCTCGGGGAATTCTGTGATGCCTGTGATACTAGAGGTGTAGGTTGTGATGGAAGGTGGCCTGGTTGCCTTTGAGCAGTTGATTGTGCAATCTGAGCTATCTGAGTCTCCAGGTGCTTTTTGTGAGCCTGCATTGCCTCCATATTTTTCTGCATCTGCAACATCATATTTTTCAGCTCTGAAATTTCACCACTAGGTTGAACTGGCAATGTTGGTGCTGATAGTGGTGGCTTGCTGAAACCTGGTGGGTGTGGTGGTACATATCTCTACATCTGCTGTGGTGCCTGCTGAGATGATATAGCTTGTTGAGGATTCTATACATTGCTATTGTTCTTGTAGGAAAAGTATGGATGATCCTTCCAACCCGGATTATATGTATTGGATTGTTCTTGTAGGCTTGAAAGGCACACACTTGCTCCACTGAACTGGTACATGACTGGGAACTATAACCGAATGAACCATAGGAATCATAGAAAGGGTCAGTGCATCCCAAAAGTGTAGCTACAGGTGATGGTGGAGGGGCTGTAGCACCAATCTTATCAAGCTTCTGACTTATAGCATTGATCTGTGCAGCTAAACTCTCATTCTTATCATCAACTACATGTTTTCCACCCTTCTTGAAATGCCCTCTAAGGTTACCAAAATGTGAATTATGAGTGGCAATTTCATCAATCAGTTCATATGCAGCATTGACCTCCTGGTTCATGAATCGACCATTAGCAGCAGAATCTAACAAAGCTCTACTCTCATTACCCAAACCATTATAGAATGATTGAACCAAAAACCATTTCTCAAGCCCATGATGAGGACACATTCTTAATAACTCCTTGAACCGTTCCCAAGCATCATAAAGTGACTCATCTGTTTCCTAATTGAAATTAGTAATTTGACTCCTCAATAAAGCAGTTCTCTGTGGTGGATAGTACTTCCTCTGAAAAGCAAGAGCCAAGTCTTCCCAACAAGTAATTGTAGCCATATTAAGATCATTCAACCAGGTTCTAGCCTTGTCCTTCAATGAAAATGGGAAAATTCTCCTAATGTAATCCTTAGAAACGTTCATTTGCTTGATAGTATCACAATATTCTACCCTGTCCTTCTCCTTCGGCAGCCATTTCGATCTCTAAATACCCTTCAAACAACGAGTTGAAGGTGAACTCGAAAAACTGAGACAAATCAGAAACAGTTTCCTCCACGGATCGAGGAAGAAATATTCGGCGTCTACTACGTCTCAACCGCTTCAAAAATACTTGCTCGGGCTCAGGAAAAATGAAAATGTCAGGCTCGTGGTCGGTTTGCATAAACCTATAAACCTGCAAAATATGCAACTTCGAGCAATAATGAGAGACTGCTGATGAGGCTATCGCACACCTATCAAAAATAAACCTAACCACTCTAACTAATATAGCTAGGGAAGTAGGGATCGAATCCACAGGGAAGCAATTAAACCTATTAGTTCTAAAAAGTTTATACTGTGTAAAGGGCCTTTGAATGTTGAATTAAGACTAAAAAGTTAACTAAAACTAGAACTAAGTTGATTAAGGGAATAAATCTATGACTAAGTCTAGGACATCGGTTCACCATAGATTAACAAATGAATTGCACACAATTAATCAATTAGATTATCAATTTCCTTGAATTAAGGTCCACTAATTCTCTCGAATCTAGTCCCCTTCAAAACTCCTCTAATGGCTCTCGCTCACTTAGACTCGTTTTGCCTATTGTCCTTATGATCTAATTGTGGTAATCTTACCTCTCGGCATCGATTTCAACAATATCAAACTAACAATTAAACCTGGCCAGTATTTAACTGAAAGCAATAAAAATTGACAACAGGAATTCCAGTACATTAATAACCAATCAACAATTAAGAACAAGCATCAAAATCAATCCATGGATCCCCTAGTCCTAGAAAAGGAACTACTCACGCATAATAGAAACTAAAGGAACTAATTTAATCATAAGAACTGGAACTGAAAACATGACTTCAACAATTAAACTAATTAACAAGAACAAAAATAACTCAAAAGCAAGAACTAAAACAAAAACAAGATCTAAAATTAAAATACTACTAACAATTAAAACTAAGGAAAATAATTAAACTAATAAAAACAAGAGAAGAAAATAAAGAAGAACCTGAAATTGCAATTGTATTGAATGAATGATTGAGTTTTGACAAAAGTAAGTTCTAGAGAGAAACTGAATGAAAAATCCTAAGGAGAGAAAAATACTTTCTAATCTAATCTCTAAATGTATTCAAAAGACCTAACACAAACACTATTTATATAAAAAGTACAATGCTCGGGTCAAAAGGAGTGAAAAACGGGCTCCGGACAATCCGCCCGACCAATCGGGCAAAATCCGCCCGATCGGGCTCACAAAGCGAGTGATTTGGCCTTGGAAGCAATCCGCCCGACTGCCCGGGCGAAATCCGCCCGATCGGGCGCGATCTGTGTTTTCGCCCCTATCTTCTTGAAAAATGCTAAGTAAATTCCGCCCGACTGTCCGGGCGAATTGACTTTTTCGCCTAAATCAAGTCAGCTCGTCTTCTAGTTACTCCAGGCTTCATTATAGCTTCCTGATTAATAACCAATTCCAATCCATGGCTTCTAGTATCTAGTTGTAACTCATATGATTGCCTCGAAATCAATGCAAAAACACCGAAATCCTGCAAAAAGTCACTAACAAGCACAAACAACTCCATACAACCAAATGTTAGCCAAAATAGCTCCAAAGAGCATAGGTTAGAGTCAAAATAAACCAGAAAAGGAGGTAAAATAAAAGAATAAAATACACTTATCAACTGCCTCAAAGAACCGAAAAGTTCTTTGAGACTAAGGAAAATAAAAAGAAAACAGTATAAACCCGACTAATAGAATTAAAAATTGCTTCCCCGGCAACGGCGCCAAAATTTGATCAGGCTATCGCACACCTATCAAAAATAAACTTCACCACTCTAACTAATATAGCTAGGGAAGTAGGGATCGAATCCACAGGGAAGCAATTGAACCTATTAGTTCTAAAAAGTCTAGACTGTGCAAAGGGCCTTTGAGTGACAATTGTGATCAAGAAATTAACTAGAATTAGAGCTAAATTGATTAAGGAATGAAATCAATGACTAAACCTAGGACATCGGTTCACCACAGTTTAACCAACGAATTGCACACAAATAATTAATTACATTATCAATTTCCATGAATTAAGGTCCACTAATTCTCTCGAATCTAGTCCCCTTCAAAACTCCTCTAATGGCTCTCGCTCACTTAGACTCGTTTTGCCTATTGTCCTTATGATCTAATTGTGGTAATCTTACCTCTCAGCATCGATTTCAACAATATCAAACTAACAATTAAACCTGGNTTAACAACTAAACCTGGCCAGTATTTAATTGAAAGCAATAACAATTGACAATAGGAATTCAAGCTCATTAATAGTTAAACTAATATATATGAGCAAAACATCACCAATTAATCCATGGATCCCCTAGTCCTAGAAAAGGAACTACTCACTCATAATTGAAAGAACAAAAACTAAATCAACAAAAGCAATTAATATCCTAAACATGATTAAGTTAAACAAACCAACAATAATCAAGAAATTAAATCTAAACATAAAACTATTAAAACTAAGAACATAAATTGAAAATAATAATAAACATTACTTAAGAACAAGAATTGAGATTGAAATAGAACCTGAATATTAGTGATTGAAAGATTGATAAGAATTCTACACTTTGAGAGAATTTTAGAGTAAAACTAGGGTTCTAGAGTAAAAGAGGCGTAAATGACTAATTAGGAATACAAAGCCTTAAGTACTTAGGCTAATTACGCTCAAAAACACACAAAAACCCCCTTCAGAGCCACCCGCCCAAAGGGGTCCGGGCGTGCAGCCTTCACCCGGGCGCACAGCCTCGGTCCGGGCGGGCAGCTTGTTTGGCTTCCTTTCTCGGTTTTTGCTCGTTCTTCCTTAATTACTTCTGTAATTCTTCCCTTTAGCATTTCTAATCTTCAGTTAAGCTTCCCAAATGACTTCAAGTTTCACTAACTTCTTCAAGTGCTTCAAAAGGCTTGAAAAACAACGATAAATCATCGATTCCTGTAAATTCTATTAAAAAGCACAACAAACACTCGAAATAGCAAAAGTTAGTAGAAATGGCTCAAAAGAGCCGTATTAGAGCTAAAAATCAATCGGTATTGGGGGTAAAATACATATAAAATATCAACTTATCAAAGCGCTCTCACTCCAGCCCATCATGAAATGAGTTATGCCCACTTATACCTGCAGCTTTTCTTTTACTAGACAACTACTCACCACGAGTGGGTCATTGTAGGTCCAAGTCCAAGACAAAGCCGTGCACACAAACAAACAGTCAGCAAAGCTGAGTACATAACTACTAAAGACTATGCAACAAACAACAAGAAATAAAACATGCACTCAACTTACCTTTGACAATCTTTTACCTGTACATGGACTCAACTAAATTAATTGTTATCTTTAACTTATGGATCCTACATCGAACGGGTTTTCTCCTTAAAATCATCGCCATATTGAGCACCAACTTGGGAGCAACTCCAACAAGGTATTACTATGTCACATAAAGTGACGGCTATCCAGGGCATTAAAAATATAGAAGAGTACAACGTCTTGTACTCCAATTAGAAGTCATAGACCACTGTTCCATACGACTCCCCCCATTGTTCATACTGAAGGTATATACGTTCCAAGAGTTTTGATGCAAGTCTTCTTACACTTTACGTGATTAACCAGTTTAACAATGTTATGACTCACATACAACATCACAGATAGACATGCATCAAATAAAGTAAGCCACATTAATTATCTTCAATTTAAGGTGATTTAGAATTGATGTTATGTGTTTCCTTTAGTTAAACTGAACTTCCTTTACCACACATTAACTGTGAGTGGCTAATTACTTACTTTCTCCTTGACCACACATTAAAATGTGAGTGGCAATACGTCTAAAATAATTGCTCATAACTCCTTTTAATCACGTGAATAAAAATTCACAACTACCTTTCTTGTTGATTAAGTAGCTAACCAACTTAAAAAACTTCCTTTCTTGTTGCATAAACTTTTGGCCAAATTAAACTTATCATAACATTCCAATTCGATCTTATAAAAATTTATAATACTATTTAACATGGAATGTCAACATACTATAAAAATAATGATTCTAATAAACTTGTCATGCATAAAGATTCATGATACAACAAGCATAACAATATTTCATACTATCAAGGACCATCTAAGCATTAATTCTAGTTCCTGTGTTTGTCTTTAGTACTTACGTACCATATAAAGTAATGGTGCTCCACCACAACTTCTAGAAGTGGACTAGATTAAAGTCTCCTACATAAGGAAAAACCGAAACTAAATTAAAACCTTGCTGACTAAGTTCTACAACAACTATTAAAGTAACTTCTATATTGAAAATTTGTCCAAAACATTCCTTATATGGTCTCCATTCAATTCCATACTACACTTTACTTTTCTATTGTATGATTACTTGGTTTTTAGGACTTATTTATGCTTTATAAAACCTTAATATAAATTTTATGCCACTTTAGAAAAGTGGACAGCCATATAAAATTACCAAAACTCTTTGAAAAACTTCAAAAACAACATAAATAAATCAAACAATGTATTAGTTAATTTATATGATCAATTTATGCTAATTACATACTTTAAAACCCTAATGATTCACTTTATTAATTCTGGACAGCATGTTAAACATGCTTAAAATCACTTTTAAACTTCATAAAACATACTAAAAATCATATGTAACATCATAGAATTAATATGTGATCATACGAGCATAATATGAACACTTAAAACTTACTTTAACTTGTTTTTATAAAAAATTCAGATTTATTTATTAACTTGAATGTCATGATAAACTCATAAAAACATCATAAATTCATGGCAAAACTCTTCTACAATCAACTAACATAATTATGAAACCAATCTATGCTTTAAAAAGATTTTTCATAAGCCAAAACATGTTCATAATATCTTCAATTGAATTTATGACTATAAGTTTTGGACATCAATTTATTTTATTTTCAAAGTCTTTAAAAACCAATCTAAACTTCATAAAAACATCACAAACTCACACAATAATAATTCATGATCATAATATTGAAGTTTAAATCATAAAAACTCATAAAAATCAGAACTTGCATAATTTATAAACCCTAATCTAAAATTTCATGAACAACAAATTAATTCATGCCTTAAAACAAATCATAACTTTATTCAAACATGATTAAAACTTATATAAAAGCAAAATTAAACATAAATGCGAACATGAATTTGCATGATTGAATTAAAAAGAAAGAAAGAATTTTTTTTTTAATTTTTATTTTTGTTAAAGTTCCAAAAATACGAAAAGCGGAGGAGGAGTGGTTGCCTGCGGTCCGGCTGGTGGTGCGCGGTGGTCCGGCTGGGCGCGGGTGGCTCCGGCTGGGCGCAAGTGGGGTCCGGCGGAGTACGGATCCCTAGAACAAAAGGTTCTTTTTTTTTTTTCCGTAATTCAGAACTGCAAAATTTTTTACTTCTCTTCTTTTTTTTTCGCTCTTTTTCTCCCTAAATTTTTGGAATCCTAATGACAACTTGTGAGCATGAAAATCTGAAAATTTGGGTTTTAAAGGGTATTTATAGGGCGCAAAGTAGGATTTGGAAAATCCTATACTTATCCTAACAAGTGGAAATTACTTTTTGGCCCTTGCCTCAAAATAAATTAGGAAATCCTTGAAAGTGCTATTTTTAGAAGCCTTTTAAAATATTTTTAAAAAACATAAAATATTATTTATGCACACAAATAATTATTTTTAATTAAAACTTATGTATTATATATTTTTAGTTTATTATTATTATTAATTTCTTTTCATTTAATATTCCTATTGAACGTAATTTTTCAATAAAAATATAAAAATTATACGAGTAAAATACAAAAATACTTCCTTAAAATACGTGAAAATGTGGGGTATTACACTCTACCCCCCTTAAAAAATGTTTCGTCCCGAAACTTTGTGTAGATTAGTGAATGAAATTTGAATAGAGACTACTTTTACTTTAAACTTTCTTATTATAATACGATGTTGTTGTAGACCTTAGACACTTACTTGACAACTTTTTAGGAGACAAACATAAACTTCTTACTTAAAAGTCGTAGAAACACATAAAAACTTGCAGAATTGAGGGTAAAAACGCGCGAAAAACAGGTCACTTTCTACCCCGCTTAAGAATCGAGTTATGTCCCCGTAACTCTATTTACTAACCTGAAATAGCTTTGTGTATTTCCCAAGTAGCTTTTATGTGTCTCTCATCATATCTTCAGCTTCCCAAGTAGATTCTTCGGTTTCTTGGTTAGACCACAACACCTTCACTATTTTGACACTCTTTTTACGAGTATCCCTATCTTTACTGTCTAGGATCTTAATTGGCCTCTCTTCATAGGTCAAACTTTGGTCTAACTCTATTGTTTCAGGTTGTAACACATGTGACTTGTCTGGCACGTACTTCCTTAGTTGAGACACATGAAAGACATTGTGAACCTAGCTCAGATCCATTGGTAATACTAATTTATAAGCTACTTTTCCAACCTTTTGCAAGATCTCATAGAGTCCAATGTATTTTGGGCTCAATTTTCCTTTCTTTCCGAGCCTCATTACTCCTTTCATTGGTGATACCTTAAGTAACACCTTATCGCCAACTTCAAACACAACCTCTTGGCATTTTTGGTCCGCATAGGACTTTTGTCTATCTTGTGCTGCATGAATCTTAGCTTGTATTACTCTAATTTTCTCTATGGTTTCTTCTATCAATTATGGTCCTAGAATCACTGTCTCACTTATGTCATTTCAACATAAGGGGCTCCTACACTTCCTTCCATACAAAGCCTCAAAAGGTGCCATGCGTGCCAATACTTGCATGGTAACTATTGTTGTATGAAAACTCAATGAGATCCAAGTGATCCTCCCAATTCCCTTGAAAATCCATTACACAAGCCCTTAGCATGTCCTCTAAGGTTTGTATGGTTCTCTCTGTTTGTCCATCAGTTGCTAGATGGAAAGCTATACTCATCTTCAATGTTATACCAAAGTTCTCCTGGACACTTTTCCAGAATTTCGAAAGAAATCTAGAAGCCCTATCTGACACGATATCCTTTGGAACTCCTATGTAAGCCTTTGCAAGTTGTTCCATCTTCCAAGTCTCTTTCATGGTTATAAACACTGCTGATCTAGTAAGTCTATCCACCACTACCCATATGGTATCATTCCGATTCATCGAATTTGGTAAGCAAGTCACAAATTCCATTGATATGCAATCCCATTTCCATCCTGGTATATCAAGTGGTTAGACTTCTCCTTGTGGTCTCTTATGCTCAAACTTGACCTTTTGGCAAGTAAGACATTTACTCACAAATTTAGTCACTTCTGTTTTCATCCTAGGCCACCAATACATCTTCTTTAAATCCTTATATTGCTTGTTGCCTCCAGGATGCACTGAATACGGTGTACTATGACCCTCCTCCATGATTCTTTGTTTCAAATCCTCACATTTCTGTGTTACACACCACCTTCCTTTATACCATAAACTTCTATCCTTATGAATCTTAAAATCCATAGGCTTTCCAGTTTTCAACTTTTCCTTAATTCTGTCTAGTCTCACATCTTCCTCCTGGTTCTTCTTAATTTCCTCAAAAATTGTTGGTTGGATACTAAGATTACAAAGAATTCCTTCCAACTCTCCCTCTTAATTTCACTATTTCCATGCTCAATCTTTCTATATCCTTACATAGCTTATTATCAACCACCAAGGTATTCACTCCATGCTTCGTTTTACGGCTTAAAGCATTTGCTACCACATTGGCTTTCCCTTCATGGTATTGGATATCTAAGTCATAATCCTTGATCAACTCAAGCCATCTCCTTTGTCTCATATTTAAATCCTTTTGAGTGAAAAAGTACTTTAAATTCTTGTGGTATGTGTATATTCTACATTTCACCCCATTATTTCCATGCAAATAATGTCTCCATATTTTCAAAGCAAACACTATTGCCGCTAACTCTAGATCATGAGTAGGGTAGTTAACCTCATATGGTTTCAACTGTCTTGAAGCATAACCTATCAACTTTCTATTTTGCATCAACACACATCCGAAACCATTTTTAGAAGCATCACTATATACATCATAAGAGTCATTTCCATCTGGCAATATCAGCACTGGAGCTGTAGTCAAACGCTCTTTCAAGGTCTGAAATGCCTCTCCACACTTACTACTCCACTCAAATTTGCAGTCTTTCTTCATTAACGAAGTCATGGGTTTAGCAATCCTCGAAAAGTCTTTCACAAACCTCCTATAATAACCTGCTAACCCTAAGAAATTCAGTACATCCATTACATTCTTAGGTGTAGGGCACTCCTTAACTGCTTCAATTTTTGTTGGATCTACTTCAACTCCCTCTTTAGACACAATATGCCCCAAAAATGCTACTTTTTCCAACCAGAACTCACATTTCCAGAACTTAGCATACAACTCATTCTCCCTTAATGTCATCAAGATTGTCCTCAAATGTTCCACATGTTCTTCTTTACTCTTAGAATACAACAAGATATCATCAATGAAAACGACGACAAAGTTATCCAGAAATGGTTGGAAAATTCTATTCATTAGATCCATGAAGATTGTTGGCGCATTGGTTAACCCAAAAGGACTAACAGTGAACTCATAATATCCATACCTAGTGCGAAAAGCAGTTTTCGGTATATCCTCATTAGCAATCCTCAATTGAGGGTATCCTGACCTCAAATCAATCTTCAAAAATACAATAGCTCCTTTTAATTGATCAAACAAGTCATCAATTCTCGGTAAATGATACTTATTTTTGATTGTCACCTTATTCAGCTCCCTATAGTCAATACATAACCTCAAACTCTCATCTTTCTTCTTCACAAGCAGTATTGGTGCTCCCCAAGGTGAAGCACTAGGCCTAATGTATCCCTTTTCCAACAAGTCTTGCAAGTGCTCCTTCAACTCACTCATTTCTGCATGCACCATCCTATTGGGTGCTTTTGTAATAGGTGTTGTTCCTAGGACTAAGTCTATGGTAAAATCAATTTCTCGTTTAGGTGGCATTCCCGGGATCTACTCCGGAAATACATCAAGAAAGTCCCTTACTACCCCAATATCCTCGGGCTTAGTAGTCTCAACGTGATCCACATCTCTCACACTACAAAGGTAGAAAACTTTTTTCACAAACCTAGCAAACCTCATCACCGACACTATTTTGTTGTGTTTTGGTCTTCCTGTCCTCCAATAGCTCACCTTCTTGCCCTTATTCATCAACGAGATCTTCTGTGGTTCACATAAAATCTCAGCCTTATGTTTACTTAACTAATCCATCCCTAGGATCACTTCTAAGACACCTAAATCAAACTCTATTAGGTTAGCCTTAAACTCCACTCCCTAAATTTCAATAGGAGCATCTTGAAAGCTCCTTGAACATTGTACTTCTTGTCCTGAAGGTAACACTATTGACATGTATATTGCATCTACTTATCCCAACACAGGTTTTAACTTTTCTAGAATCTTAGTGGATACAAAAGAGTACGTTGTACCAGAATCAAACAAATCTTTAACAGGAAGAGAGTAAATAGAAAAAGTGCCAATGATCACATCCTTATTAGCATCAGCTTCACTTCGAGCCATGACATTCAGATTTCCACTGTTTGAGGTCTTAGTCTGTCCTCCTCTACTCCCAGTCTCATTCCTATTTCCGACTTGAGGTGTCACCTTTTCTCCAAAATTTCCTTAGAAACCCTTTTACTGTCCCCCAGCTAAATTCCCCCTAGCTTGAGAATTTTGTCCCTCCTTTCCTTTGTTCTTATAGAAGCACTTATACTCACGGTGTCCAAGTTTGTTACACAACCGACAAGTCACTGGGTTCCCTGCACAGTCCTTTCCTGGGTGATTGTTAGGACACTTCTTACAATAGTACACACGCCCTCCTTGACTAGCTATCTGAGTTCTATTCCTATTTCCAGAATTAGGCTTCCCAAAGTTTCCCCTATTACCCTGGAAGTTGTTGTTGAAACAAGGTCTCTTATATCCCCCATGATTTCCTTGTTGGTTGAAGTTTCCTTCACCATCCTTCCTTTTCTCCCTCGTCTCACCTTCCTTTTGTAACTCCTTCTTCTTTTGGTCTATAGCATACAGGTGTGCAGCTCTACCATATAAATTATCCAAATATTCAAAGATCTGTCCAGCTAATTGTGACTGTAAGTCTAAAGGTAACCCTCTTTCAAAACGACTAGCCTTCAATCTCTCAGTTGCTGCGGCCTCCTTAGCAAACCTAGAAAACTCCTTAGCAAAACTAGACAACTCCTTAGCTACAGTAGCCAAAAGCCTTACTACTTCATTTAGTTGATTGTTGTTACGTTCAACCATTCTATTTCTCCTATAGAGGAAAAGACTTCATATTAAATTATGTCTAACTGTAAGTTAGGACAACAAAAACTTAAATCATAAAACACTTTCTCATTTCGTCTCATAAAAGAAGTTTCATTCTTTTAGAACGAATGATTCACTTTGTTTTGATTGTTTACACAACCATTAAAATAAGAATAAAGCACATAAGAAATTAAAAAAAAAATTCCCTTGGTTCTATTGTACTTGAGACTTTAAATCATAAAAGAAATTTATAACTAACCTCTTCTTATCATTTCTTATGGCTCACTGCCACTTATTCAAACTCATGTAAACAATAACTTAAACTGTTCAACTAATCATCAGAAACATTAAACAACAATAGCTAAATTAGATCTAAACAAATCTCTAAACATTAACATTATCTTTCTTGTCTCTTGACATCACATATTTCTTCGGTATGAACTCCGGGTCATTCTTAGTGTCAACCTCCATTTCTTCCTCCGTCTCTTCTTCTTCTTCTTCTTCTTCTTCTTCCATTTCTTCCTCAGGATCTGATTCTTCTTCATCTTCTTCAGAGTCGGTTACCAAATCAACATATACTGGAATTACTTGGTCTAGGTTCTCAATTTCATAACACGAACTATATATCCCTTGACTCATCAGTCTTCAAACCCGTAGTAGTCTCCTTCACCATAATATAAGGTCTTTACTCCCTTGGCTACCTTCTGGGCTTGGTGTGGGCAGGGTCTCCTCAATTGCATTCATTTCTTGATACTCCTGCTCTTTCCTAGCAATATACCCCTCCAAGAATCTCCAATCACAACCCCACTGGCCAACTGCATCCTTATATTTAGAATAGTTCAAAAGGCCTACAACAAAGTATAAATCACTAAACTTTGCTTTAATTTCTAAATACGGTGAACGGTCGGGCAAGCACCTAACAATCAGCGCTGATACATGGTCGGGCTGATCCCATTGTGGCAACTTCAACACTACAGTACTCATGTACCAACAGTAGAACCGTATTTTCCAGACATATTGAGGCGGACTTTCGTAGTCTTTCTTCTCCAAAGTTCCTATTTGAGTATATTTACTAAGCATACTATATGACATCCTGGACAAAACTTAAGACTAATGGTCCATCCTCCCCAAAAAAAAAAAAAAAAAAAAACTAGCAGTTATACAAAAAGGGTCTTGTGGCTAACATACAATTTCCTTTACACCCAACTATTCACATAAGCAACACCAGAGACATGAACTTTAATGCATGAAAGAACAGAAACAAAGACTATCCTACATGCCCAAACTTCCTACCCAAGCTCACCACGTGGTATTAAAGCAATAACACATAATACATACCTGAATTCGTTGCATACCTGCACACATATTTATTTTTCAAAACTTTCCATTTTCGAAAATTACTATTTTTAGGAAAAATTCCCTTTTCCAAAAGTTTCTAAAATAAGAAATTCCTCTTCCCCAAAAATAAAATTTATTTTATTTCAAAATCTAAGCTCTGGTAACCACTTTATAACACCCTAAAATTTCCAAACTTCTTACTTCTATTTTTTCGAAAACATATTACAATTATTAAGGATTATATTTATTAAAACTTCTAAATATGGAAAAAACCAAAGTATTGCCGCCATCGTGATAACGGCTAAGGCATTTATCAAAGTACTACAACGGAAGTCTTGAAAACAAAACCAATTTAAAACTGAACTTCAAAATAATCTAAAATTAGAAATCAACTTTAAACTTTATTACACTTAGGAACCATATTAATGGCCCTTAAAACCAAAACCAAAGTCTGTAGGAAATAAAACAACATCCAAATAATAGATAGTACTTTGTAAGCAATATAAAATAAAGTAAAGCTACAAAACACAGCAAGCGCTCTCACTCCAGCCCATCATGATATGAAATGACTTATGCCCACTTGTACCTGCAGCTTTTCTTTTACTAGACAACTACTCACCACAAGTGAGTCATTATAGGGCCAAGTCCAAGACAAAGCCATGCACACAATTAAACAGTTAGCAAAGCTGAGTACATAACTACTAAAGACTATGCAACAAACAACAAGAAATAAAACATGCAATCAACTTACCTTTGACAACCTTTTACTTGTACATGGACTCAACTAAATTAATTGTTATATTTAACTTATGGATCCTGCATCGAACGGGTTTCCTCCTTAAAATCATCGTTCTAATGGGAACCAACTTGGGAGCAAGTCCAAGAAGGTATTACTATGTCACATAAAGTGACGGCTATCCAGCGCATTAAAAATATAGAAGAGTACAACGTCTTATACTCCAATTAGAAGTCATAGATCATTGTTTCATACGACTCCCCCATTGTTCATACTCAAGGTATATACGTTCCAAGAGTTTTGATGCAAGTCTTCTTACACTTTACGTGATTAACCGGTTTAACAATGTTATGACTCACATACAACATCACAGATAGACATGCATCAAATAAAGTAAGCCACATTAATTATCTTCAATTTAAGGTGATTTAGAATTGATGTTATGTGTTTCCTTTAGTTAAACTGAACTTCCTTTACCACACATTAACTGTGAGTGGCTAATTACTTACTTTCTCCTTGACCACACATTAAACTGTGAGTGGCAACATGTCTAAAATAATTGCTCATAACTCCTTTTAATCACGTGAATAAAAATTCACAACTACCTTTCTTGTTGATTAAGTAGTGAACCAACATAAAAAGAACTTCTTTTCTTGATTCATAAACTATTGGCCAAATTAAACTGATCATAACATTCCAATTCAATCTTATAAAAATTTATAATACTAGTTAACATGGAATGTCAACATACTGTAAAAATCATTCTTCTAATAAACTTGTCATGCACAAAAATTCATGATTCAACAAGCATAACAATATTTCATACAATCAAGGATCATCCGAGCATGAATTGTAGTTCATGTGTTTGTCTTTAGTACTAAAGTACCTTGTAAAGTAATGGTGCTCCGCCACAACTTCTAGAAGTGGACTAGATCAAAGTCTCCTACATAAGGAAAAACCAAAACTAAATTAAAACCTTGCTGACTAAGTTCTACAACAACTATTAAAGTAACTTCTATATTGGAAACTTGTACAAAACATTTCTTATATGGTCTCTATTCAATTCCATACTACACTTTACTTTTCTGTTGTATGATTACTTGGTTTTTGGGACTTATTTGTGCTTTATAAAACCTTAGTATAAATTTTACGCCACTTTAGAAAAGTGGACAGCCATATAAAATTACCGAAACTCTTTGAAAAATTTCAAAAACAACATAAATCAATCATACAAATATACAATGTATTACTTAATTTATATGATCAATTTATGCTAATTACATACTTTAAAACCCTAATGATTCACTTTATAAATTTTGGACAACATGTTAATCATGCTTAAAGTCACTTTTAAACTTCATAAAAATACTAAAAATCATATGTAACATCATTTAGAAATGTAAGAGCGGGATTTTTTTTCCACGGAAAATTACAACTTCGGAAAGGGAGATTTAACAAAAAGGTTCAATATGTGATCATACTAGCATAATATGAACACTTAAAACTTACATTAACTTGTTTTTATAAAAATTTCAGATTTACTTATTAACTTTAAAGTCATGATAAACTCATAAAAACATCATAAATTCATGGCAAACCTCTTCTACAATCAACTAACATAATTATGAAACCAATCTATGCTTTAGAATGATTTTTCATAAGCCATAACATGTTCATAATATTTATTCAACTGATTTTCATGACTATAAATTTTGGACAACAATTTATTTTATTTTCAAAGCCTTTAAAAATCAATCTAAACATCATAAAATCATCACAAATTCACACAACAATAATTCATGATCATAATATTGAAGTTTAAATTATAAAAATCATAACTTGCATAATTTATAAACCCCAATCTAAAATTTCATTAACAACAAATTAACTCATGCCTTAAAACAAATCATAACTTTATTCAAACATGATTAAAACTTATAAAAGCATGATTAAACATAAATATGAACATGAATTTGCAAGATTGAATTAAAAAGAAAGAAATAATTTTTTTTATTTTTTTTATTAAAGTTCCGAAAATACCAAAGAGGGAGGAGGAGTGGCTGCCGGTGGTCCAGCTGGGCGTGGGTGGCTCCGGCTGGGCGCAAGTGGGGTCCGGCGGGGCACGAATCCCAAGAACGAAAGGTTTTTTTTTGTTATTTTTTCCGAAAATCAGAACTGCAAATTTTTTTTTTCGGAAAATACTTCAGTTCTTTTTTTTTCCTCTCTAAATTTTTGGAATTCTAATGACAACTTATGAGCCTGAAAAAATAAAAAATTGGGTTTTAAAGGGTATTTATAGGCCCCAAAGTAGGATTTGGAAAAGCCGATAATTATCCTAACAAGTGGAAATTACTTTTAGGCCCTTGCCTAAAAATAAATTAGGTAACCCTTAAAAATTCTATTTTTTGAAGTCTTTTAAAATATTTTTAAAAAACATAAAATATTATTTACGCACACAAATAATTATTTTTAATTAAAACTTATTTATTATTTATTTTTTGTTTGTTATTATTAATTTCTTTTCATTTAATATTCCAATTGAACGTAATTTTTCAATAAAAATATAAAAATTATACGATTAAAATACAAAAATATTTCCTTAAAATACATAAAAATGTGGGGTATTACACTAGTCATGGTACCCTCTTGGACACCCTAAGCCTTACTTCTAGCCGCCTTCATAGAACCTTGGCTAGGATTGTTGGACTTGACCTCATGCATAGGTGTTGATTTACATGTTATATGTTGTGTTTTCCCCTCATTTTCGGTTGATTCTTGTGCTAAATAGTTAAGTTTGTGGCTTTGTTTTGATTAAATATCGTCCTTTGATGTTAAGTTATGTTTTAGAATGTTTTTAGCATCTTTAGTAGATTTTTAGAGCTTTTTATAGTTAACTTATGCTTCCTCGGTTATTATGCGTGGTTTTCTGTTTGTTTTATATGTTACAAGAGCGTAATAGGGAATTATGAATCATTAAAATCTAAAACGAGTCAAAATTTGCTTGCCTCGTTGTTGAGTTCCTAGCTTATGTTTTGAATGATGACAAACCACATTGAACTATTATGTTTTATGCATGTTTCTATTTGCATGTGCAGGTACGAAAGAAACAAGTTCAATGGATGATAAGATGAAGCTCATGAAGCCAAGTCTTGAAGTTTGCATAAAGACCAAGTTCATAGAGTCATACTCTTAAGTCGTCTTAGATGCAATGTAAGTGGTATGAAGGTTTACAGATGCACTACAAAGGTTGAGATTAGAGAGATGAACTAATTGTGGATGACAAGCAACCTTAGTTCGTTACTTGTCATACACAATTACAAGTAAACTTGGCTGACTGGAACAATCTGGGAACAGTGCTGAACCAGTCCTCTCGAGTTTACTTCATACTTCCGTATTTTAGGAAAGTTTCTTTCCTCGCAAAATTGATTTCAAAAATTATGCGGATGCTTGGTTTGTTATGCAAGTTAGATATTCTTAAGTATGCTAAGTATGTTATATTATATTGTAATGATTTTATTTGATCTCTAATAAAATTAGTAAGGATATTTTCCGTGGAATTGCTTCCATATTTCTAAGGAAAATATTCTCTTGCAATACTCTATAACATACTAGCCAAAGGCTTATTTAAGGGGATCTGCTGGCATACAAAATTAACACTTTTGCACAAACAAAAATATTCTAAGGAAATTAACACTATCATATTTCTACGGAAAATATTCTCTTGCAATATTCTATAACATACTAGCCAAAGGCGTATTTAAGGGGATCTGCTGGCATAATAAATTAACACTTTTGCACGAACAAAAATTGAAGAAGACTGATTGCAAAAGTTCTCTCTCTAAGTCTTAACCTAGCATAAATTCGATTACCACATTAAGGTCTTAATATACTCTCATTTGTAAGCATTTAGGCTAATTCTTATTGAGAGAAAAAGTGTTGTAATTTGAGCATTCTATGAGTTCAGTTTGCTGGGGAAGCTGATTTGGGATCATCTTCATTTGAACCTTCATAGTTGAAGGTTGAGTCGAACTTCCATATGTGGAAGTTGGGGAATCATATTGTGCATAGGTGCATAAGTGATTGAGTGTAATTCTTTTTTGTTATTCTGAGTTGATTAATTAAAAGAGTGAGTGAGTGGAGGACGTAGACTTATTATAATTTGAACCTCGTTAAATCTTGGTGTCATTTATTTTATTGCATTTTTTGTTTCCGCTGCTTGAGAACTGGTTCTTAACTGTTCTTACAATCGATCAAAAAATTTACAACAATCTTACAACACTCAATTCACACCCCTCTTGAGTGTCACTTGCACTTTCAATTGGTATCAAAGCCTAACTTCTTGAAAGGGTAACACCTAGAGAAGGAAGAAAAGATGATTACTTAAGTGATGATGAATGGGAATGGTGGATCAAGGCTGCCCAAATTCAATGGAACAAATTATTATTGGTGGAAGATCTGCATGCAGAACTTTATCATTGGTATTGACTATGAGTGCTGGATGATAATTAAAAATGGACCAAAGAAGGTGGCTAACAACACTACTTTCACAGAGAAAAAGGAGAGAGAATACAACAGCACAGATCTAAAGACACTCGAGAAGAATGCCAAGGCTATGTCACGTCTTCAACAAGGCATTGCTGATAATTAGGTGAGCCATATTTTAGCATGTTGTACTGCAAATGAAACATGGGAAACTCTAGAGTTAGCCCATGAAGGTACTAGTGAAGTCAGGAGATCAGGTTGATATGCTTAAGTTTAAATATGAAACTTTTGATATGTATCGAGATGAAAATATAAAAGATATGTATACTCGTTTTATGTCAATTATTAATGAACTAAAATCTCTTGGCAAAAGTTTCCCCAGTGAAGATTTGGTTAGGAAAATTTTGAGAAGCTTGACAGGTAAATGGTTGCCTAAGATAACTACAATTCAAGAAGCCAAGGATCTATCCACTTTGTCTGCTGAACAACTTATTGGGTTATTAACGACTCACGAGATGTTAGTAAGCACAAAGGAGGAAGGTACAACCAAAAGCCGAGGGTTGGCCTTGTAGGGAGAAGAAAATGGACGATCTGGATGAGATAGGTCTCATGACAAGAAGGTTTGAAAGAAGCCTCAGATCTCAATATAAAGGAAAATCCTGGAAAAACAAAGGCAACACAAAGAAGACTAGTACCAGCACTGGTTGCTTCAAATGTGGTGAAACTAGACATATGATCAAGGAATGTCCGGCATGGAAAATTGACAAGGGAGGACCAATGGAGAAAAAGATGACAAAGAGAGCCATGCTTGGTGCTTGGGGTGATTCTGACTCAGGTGGCGAAAGTGAGGAGGACGAAGCTCTAGTTTGTGTGACTACACTATTGGGAAAAGTGGACCAGAGGCAGACCAGTTCAAGAAAGAAGGGACACATGTGTCTCATGGCAGGAAGCAACTCTTTTGATGAAGAACAGGTAACCATTTCTGTTATGCAAGAACAAATGAGATATTGTGATATAGATGAGTTAATAAGTTTTATAGATTCTGCTATTGAACAAAATGTTAAAGGCAATGCTGCTTATAAGGCTAACAAAAAGAAACAAGAGAAGTAACTCAAATCTAGACCTTAGTGAGTGTCGTTCTGCTGAGCTTGAACTTATTTGTACAGAACTGAGAAAAAATTTCAAAGCTTGAAATAAGTTTGGATCAGAAGAATATAGAACTTGAGATACTGAAACCTCAATCAGTTTTTTCAAAAACAAATTTTTATCAAAATAATGAAAGAGGTTATAGTAAGCTTAAGGAGGCAGAAGTTGAAGGTATAAATTTCAAATTACTTAAACAGAAATCCTTCACTCTAGAACATTCTGACTTGATTTTAGCCTATAACTATATGATTGATGATGTGGAAGAATTGTTCAAAGAGTATATAGATCTGAAAACTTCTCTTGCTAACACAAGTGGTTCTAGTGTTGATGTCAATAACTTATGTTTGGAATATGAGGGTAAGATCTGTGATTTACAAGCTGAAATATCTGAGTTAAAGAGATATATCAACCCTAAAGTTGCTTCAAACAATCAGGGTGTTGATATTGAATCTTTACATTTAGAATATGAAACTAAAATTTGTGATCTTCAAGCTGAAATATTCCAACTGAAGAAAGGCAAGAATAGTCAGGCCACTTCTAAACCAGATTCTGAATTGGTTTCAAATCTTAAGGACGAGCTTCATAGGGAAAAGTTGGATCTTGCCATTGCTGAAGAGTATAATGAAGCTCAACTTAAGAAACTTGAAATCAAGGAACAAGATTTGAGTGATTGCCTAAGATAGATGAACAGGTTGCTCGATGCTCAAAGTACTCTAAACATCCTTACCTCACAATCTGGTAATCCTATGAGGTTTGGATCAAGGTATTCTGGAAGTAGTTCCCTACAGTCCCAAAAGTTGGGAAGAGATGAGACTTGGATTTCTGAATTCGAAAAAGGTAAGTATGTTTTGGCAAAAGACATGCTCTTATGCACCTATTGTGGTAAAAGTGGACATGTTATTGAAACTTGTTGGACAAAGCAAAAACATGATAAGAGAAATCAGTCTCATGTTCAAAAGATTCATAATCAAAAGAGTCACACACATAGTTGGTCAAAAAATGGAAAACATGATAAAACTAGAAAGAAAAATTTGAAACAAATCTGGGTTAGAAAGGACAGTATTGAACCAACTCCCAATAACAAGGAACCCAAGAAAATCTGGGTTCCTAAAACTAAACCTTAATTTGTTTGTGCAGGTTAGAGTGAAAGGAAAGCCATATTGGAATTTGGACAGTGGTTGCTCAAGACACATGTCAGGAGATAAAAGTCAATTTCTTTCACTCGTAGCCTATGAAGGAGGAAGTGTCACCTTTGGAGATAATAGTAAAGGTTTGATCAAAGGTATAGGTAAAGTTGGTAAGACACTTTCTCAAGCAATTGATAATGTATATTTTGTTGAAGGTTTGAAAGATAACCTCTTGAGCATATCTCAGCTATGTGACAAAGGAAACCATGTTGAATTTAAAAAAAAAATCTTTATTACATAGTTAACACTGAAATAAAGGAACTGGTCTGTAAGGGGCTCCGACACAATAATGTTTACATAACATTTTTGAGTCTGATTCCCAAGACTAGTGCCACTTGTCTCAATGTTATAGAGGATGACCATTGGCTGTGGCACAAGAGACTTGGGCATGTAAGTTTTTCTTTGTTAAACAAACTACGATCTCAGGACTTAGTTACAGGTTTACCTAACATTAAGTTCGTTGCAGATCATATTTTCCATGAGTGTGCTAAATGTAAGCATTTCAAGTCTTCTTTTCAGCCAAAGAAGGTTGTAAGCACCACTAGACCATTCAAAACTGTGCACATGGACTTGTGTGGGCCCATGCGTGTACAAGGTCGAAATGGTCATAGTTATGTGTTTGTGTTAGTTGATGATTACTCTCGTTATACTTGGACAACCTTTCTGAAATTTAAAAATGAAACTTTTGAAGAATCTGAAATCTTGATAAAATAGGTCCAAAACAAGATTAATCATCAACTGGTCTCTATCCAGTCTGATCATGGTTTTGAATTTGACAATGTCAGCTTCATAACCTACTGTAATGATCATGGTGTATCTCATGATTTCTCAGCTCCCAGACCTCCACAACAAAATGGAGTGGTTGAAAGGAAAAACCGCACTCTAGAAGAAATTGCAAGAACAATGCTTCTAGAGAGTGGTCTACCTCAAAACTTCTGGACTGAAGCTGTGAGTACTGCATGCTATATTTTAAATAGGGTAATGTTGAGAACTTTACTAGTAAAGCACCTAATGAGCTCCTTAGGGGAAGAAAACCAAACATTGCACACTTACACGTTTTTGGGTGCAAATGCTTTGTACACAACAATGGTAAATCAAGTTTGGACAAAATTCATCCTAGAAGTGATGACGCTGTTTTCATTGGATACTCTTCACACAGCAAGGCATAGAAAGTTTTCAACAAAAGAACCTTATGTGTTGAAGAAATTATCCATGTTCTATTTGATGAAACCAATATGTTTAGCAAGCATGTGCAGGTTGATAATGATGGTGAATTCGAAATTGGCATGCAGAACTTTACAGGAGCCAAAGAAGAAGAAGTTGCTGAATCAAACTCACCACACAACTCTCCTAGAGAGGAAGAGTCTGGTCCAGCACAAAATCAAGTAGCTCAAGAGGTAAGAGAAGAAAATAGCGACTCAGAGGCTCATTCACATGAATATGATGCAGCTAAGACCACTATGGAACCAGGTTCACCTGTTCAAAGCAACAACAAAACAGGGGGAACCAGTACAGGGCCTAGTTCAACATTAGGAGACACTAATGTTGTAATAACCCACATTTTCACGTATTTTAAGAAAGTATTTTTGTATTTTATTAGTATAATTTTGATATTTTTATTGAAAAACTATGTTCAATAAGAATATTTAATAAAAAGAAATTAATAATAAAATAAATAATAAGTTTTGATTGAAAGTAATTATTTGTGTTCTTAAATAAAATTTTTATGTTTAAAAATAATTTAAAAAGGCTTCTAAAAATAGAATTTTTAAAGGTTTCCTAATTTATTTTGAGGCAATGGCCTAAAGGTAATTTCCACTTGTTAGGATTAGTATGGGCTTTTCCAATTCCTACTTTGGGGCCTATCAATACCCCTTAAAACCCAAAATTTCAGATTTTTCATGCTCATACTAGTCATTAGGATTCCAAAAATTTAGAGAGAAGAGAAAAAAAAAAGAGTTATGATTTCCGAAAAAAAAAACTGTTGTGTTCGATTTTTCAGAAAAAAGGAAAAGAAAAAAAAAGAGAGGAAGTTCTCTTGGGATCCGTGCCCAGCCGAACCACTGCCGGAGACGCGCCACTGCCGACAGCCACTTCTCCCCCTATTTGGTATTTTCGAACCTATTTAAAAAAAAATTCTTTCTTTCTTTTTTATTCAATCTTGCAAATTCATGTTCATACTTATGTTTAATCTTGTTTTTATGAGTTTTAATCATGTGTTAATAAAGTATGAATTGTTTTAAGAATAAATTCATAATAATAATCCCAACTATGGGCGTTCACCTAATAAAAGACCGAACTTTGATTAATCCAAAAATGGACCCAACTTTCATGCCCATTTTCCAATTTTGGACCCTCTTAAATTTTAACGTGTAAAATCAAGTAAATCTTGCTAATTATCCGATTTTTGCTTAAGTAGGACCACCCGAATCCACCATCACAACCATCCCTTCCACCTGAAACCTTCAAATGTTAAGAAAAAATCGGATAATTAACAAGATTTACTTGTTTTTATAGGTTAAAATTTAGAAGGGTCCAAAATTGGAAAATGAGCATGAAAGTTAGGTCAATTTTTGAATTAATCAAAGTTCGGTCTTTTATTAGGTGAACGCCCATAGTTGAGATTATATTTATGAATTTTTCCTTGTTTTATCATGAAATTTTAGACTAGGGTTTATAAATTATGCAAGTTATGATTTTTATGAGTTTTTATGATTCATACTTCAATATTATGATCATGAATTATTGTTGTGTGAATTTATGATGATTTTATGAAGTTTAGATTAATTTTTAAAGGCTTTAAAAATAAAATAAATTGTTGTCCAAAATTTATAATCATGAAATTGAATTGAATAAATGTTTTGATCATGTTTTGGTTTATGAAAAATTGTTCTAAAGTATAGATTGGTTTCATAATTATGTTAGTTGATTGTAGAAGAGTTTTACCATGAAATTTTGATGTTTTTATAAGTTTTTCATGACTTTAAAGTTAATCAATAAATCTGAAATTTTTATAAAAACAAGTTAAAGTAAGTTTTAAGTGTTCATATTATGCTTGTATGATCACATATGAATTCTATGATATTACATATAATTTTTAGTATGTTTTCTGAAGTTTAAAAGTGATTTTAAGCATGTTTAACATGCAATCCAGAATTTATAAAGTGATTAATTAGGCTCTTAAAGTATGTAATTAGCATAAATTGATCATATAAATTAAGTAATACATTGTATGATTGATTTATGTTGTTTTTGAAGCTTTTCAAGGAGTTTTAGTAATTTTATATTGCTTTCCACTTTTATAAAGTGGCCTAAAAATTATACTAAAGTTTTATACACTACAAGAAAATTGGAAAATAGCGATGGATTTTTAGCGATGGAATTTAGAGTTTGCGACGGAAGTCCACTTATTTGCGATGGAAATAGCCGTCGCAAAAAAGAGACAAACCAAATCATATGAGCAAATGTTTTTTGCAACGGAATTATATGTTTGCAACGGAATAATCCCTCGCAAAAAATCGACAAACCCTTATGTTATTTTATCGCCAAAAAATTAAACTAACACAACCACCCAAACCACTCCCTTCTCACTTCTCCTCTTCCCAAACCGCCGTTCTCCTTCTTCTTCGCCATTCTCCTTCTTCGCCATCCAAAAACCCTTCTCCTTCTTCTTCTTCGCCAAAAAATTAAACCCTTAAACCCGTTTCTCCATCGTTTCTCCTCCCTTCCGGCAAGGACCGCGACTCCGCTCCTTCCCTTCTTCAGGCGGTCTATTCAGGTAAATTCCATTCAAAGTTTCTATTACATCAGTGTTTCCGTACTAGGTTTTTCTCATACTCAACTTTCAATTGAAACTCCGACTCACCGTCCTCCCAATCTCCTCAACCAATCGCAGCTTCCTCCATTTTCGCAGGTTTACTTCTTCATTTTACTCGAATTCTCAATTTTTTTAATTTCGATGAATTTTGCATTTACTTTTTTTTTAATTTATAAATATACTTGAATTGCAATTTACTCCTTCATTTTAACTTTAATTAATGTTTTTCTTAGATTTGACCTTTTGAATTTCGAATTTTGAGGACGAAATTTTGTTCGTTTGAATTTATTTATGTTTATCCAATCAAGAAGTTTGAAATTCGCAATCTAATTTGATTGATTGGTTTGTGTTCGAAACCCTAATTTAATTTTAATTTGTTTGTGTTCGAACCCTTAAAGTTTCTATTAAGGTAAATTCGAATTTCAATATTCAAATTACTGAAGTTTGTTCCTCTTCCGTACTTCTTCTGTCCTTGAAGCAATTACAACCCTTATTGTTCTCCACCATCATCACTTACAGATCTAGGTTAGTCAGTTTTCATCTTGTGCTCTTTATTTCTTTTCATCTCGTATATTTTGAGTATAGAATTTTATTTTATGGGTTTAATTTTGCCTATATGAGAAGCATTCACAGTTTAGTTTCGAATTTTTTGCCTCAATTATGTTCGTTATTTTTGCTATATTTTCTGGGTATGTGACATACAACTAATTTTGCTTTTTATTTCATTAATTGAGTTTTCTTTTTTTTTTTCTGCAGAATCTTTCTTTGATAATTTGAAGTCTTTTTATTCCAGTTATTTGATGTTCTGGGCTGATTATTGGAGTCTTGGTATAGCAAGTTAATTGATGTTCATAGCTAGTAGTTTAGTTGTTTGTATGACTGTTATTTGATGTTGTTTTCTGCAGTCTTTTTTCTAGGCTGTTATTTGATGTTGTTTTCTCTAGTTTAGTTGTTTTCTGCAGTCTTTTTTTTTTCCCAGTTATTTGATGTTCATAGAAGTTTAGTTAATTTATGCTTCTCAAAGGTATTGCAAGTGTCGAGCAAGTAGATGTATTTTCCATTTACTTGTTTGTATGACTGTTTGTGCTTCATTCTTCATGTATGTCATTCATTCATCTTTTCTTTTAATTTTCGCATTTTGTTGATTAATGTATTTATTTTTATTTATTGATTGATTGTTGAATTGTATGCTTTCAATTGAGTTTGATTTGTGTTCGATTGTTATTGTAATTGAGCTTTGGATGGTTTTGGTATCTTAGGATCATACTTGCTTGCTGTGTGCTGGTTTCAATTTTCTTGGGGCTGTTTTGTGTGGCTGTTGGGTTGATTTTGCTGCTGTTTTGGTTTTGTAGTGTGGGGGGAAGGGTTAAAGGTTGTAAGCGTTGAGTCTAGAGTTTTGGTGCTTGGCTGTTAGTTTTGTTTTCTTTGCTGTTGTGAGCTGTTTTCAATAGCTCTGGGGCTGTTTTGTGTTGCTGCTCTGTTGTGTGGCTTTGTAGTGAGTGGGGAAGGGGTTAGGGTTGGATGTTGAGATGTATGTTTAGACTCTCACTTTGGCCTCTCTAGGCTAGTTTTGTTCTGTTTTGCAGTAGAAGAGTTTTTGGTGTGGCTTGCTGCTATTGGTTTGCATAATACAGGTTGGCTTGGTTGTGTTGGGTGGCTTTGCTTGGTTTCAGGCTGTTTCATGCCTGTTTGTGAGATTCTTGCAGGTTGGTTGATTTGGTGGGGAGATGTAGTTTTGTTTGGTTCTGTTTAGCAGTAGTTGAGCCATGTGCAGGGTATTTTGGTGTGGGTGGAGTAGTAGAGGCCTTTGTTTGGCTAAATTAAGGGCTCACAGCCTTCTGGTTGTGGTCTGTTTTAGCCTGTGGTGCTGCTCAGGTTGTCTGCAAACTGTCTATTATTAATGGAGCTGGTGAAGCTACATCAGTTTTGCAGGAAAGTTTGTGTGCATTGTATAGTGTTGCTGAGGGTGTTTTACATTGTGTTGATGAGGCTATTGTGAAGGATGTTATTATTGCTTTTCAGTATAGCTTAAATCAGGTTTAAGTCTGGTACTTGTAGTTTATGCCTGAAATGCAGTATTTTGCAGTCATGGCTGGTGGTGTTTTGATGAGAGGAATGTGGTTTTAGTTGCAGAATGCAGTTTGTGAGAAGCTTGCAGCATTGAGGTGGATTTGAGTGGTGAGATGCAGAGAAGGCCTCTACAGTTTTTTTTTTTTTTTTTTGCTTTATGTGGTTGTTATTTTTAGGTTGCTGAGTTTTATTTTGTTTGTTTGATGTATAGTTTTTGGAGCTGTTTTATGAGCTGCCTAGACTGAACTGAGTCAGTTTGATTTAGGGATGGCTTAATAGGATGTATTTGTTTCTCCTTTTTGGTAATAAAATCACTTACATTTTTACAAAAAAAAGAAGTTAATTTATGCCCTTTATGTATCATTAATGTCTTTGTAATAATTTATTATTTTTATTCATCAATTTAATATAGTATTTGTTATAATAATTTTAATTTTTGGTTATTAGTATTATTATTTCATTACAATTGTGATTTTATTTTTTTTTCTTTTCAAAAATCGCTATTAGTATCGTTTTTTAAAAACAAACGATACTAATAGCTATTTTTTTATATTTAAAAAACCACTATTAGTATCGCTTTTGTAAAAAGACGATACTAATAGACTGTTTATTTGTATCGTTTTTGTAAAATGATACAAATAGGTCATAAAAACGATACTAATAAGCTATTTTCCTACTAGTGTTTCCGTTGCAAATTTGCGAGGGAATTTTCCGTCGCAAAATAGCTAACTTTGCGAGGGAATTTTCTGTTGCAAACTCCAACAGTTCCGTCATAGATTTTTGCGACGGAATTAAATTTGCGACAAAAATTTTAGCGAGGGACGTTTTGCGACGGAATGTGCTAAGTTTGCGACGGAATTTGTCCGTCGCAAAATAGCTGTTATCTTGTAGTGATAAAACATAAATAAGTCCCGAAAACTAAGTAGTCATACAATAGAAAAGAAAAGTCAAGTATGGAATAGAATAGAGACCATATAAGGAATGTTTTGGACAAGTTTCCAATATAGAAGTTAGTTTATAGTTGTTGTAGAATTTAGTCAACAAGGTTTTAATTTAGTTTTGGTTTTTCCCTATGTAGGAGACTTTGAACTTGTCCACTTCTAGAAGTTGTGGCGGAGCACAGTTACTTTACAAGGTACGTAAGTACTAAAGACAAACACAAGAGTTAGAATGCATGCTTGAACAATTCTAGATTACATGAAATCTTTTATGCTTGTTTTGAATCATGAATTTATGTGCATGACAGGCCTATTAGTAGCATGTTCTTAAAGTATGATGGCATTCCATGTTAAATAGAAAGTTAAATTCTTATAAGCTTGAATTGGAATGTTACGATCAGTTTAATTTGGCCAATAGTTTATTGATCAAGGAAGGAAGTTATTTTTAAGTTGGTTAGTTACTTAATCAACAAGAAAGGTAGTTGTGAATTTTTATTCACATGATTGAAAGAAGTTATGAGCAATTATTTTAGACATGTTGCCACTAACAGTTTAATGTGTGGTCAAGAAGAAAGTAAATAATTAGCCACTCACAGTTAATGTGTGGTAAAGGAAGTTTAGTTTAATTAAAGGACACATATAAGATTAATTTGGAATCACCTTAAATTGAAGATAATTAAATTGGCTTACTTGATTTGATGCATGTCTTTATGTGATGTTGCTTGAGAGTCATAACATTGCTAAACTTGTTAAATCATGCAAAGTGTAAGAGGACTTGCATCAAAACTCTTGGAACGTATACACCTTGAGTATGAACAATGGGGGGAGTCGTATGGCACAATGATCTATGACTTCTAATTGGAGTATAAGATGTTGTACTCTTTTCTATTTTTAATGCGCTAGTTATCCGTCAGTTTATGTGACATAGTAATACCTTCTTGGAGTTACTCCCAAGTTGGTGCCCAATAGGGCGATGATTTTTAAGGAGAAAAGCCGTTCGATGCAGGATCCATAATTTTAAATATAATAATTAATTTATTTGAGTCCATGTACAGGTAGAAAGGTCGTCAAGGTAAGTTGAGTGCATGTTTTATTTCTTTTGGTTGTTGCATAGTCTTTAGTAGTTACGTACTCAGCTTTGCTGACTGTTTGTTTTGTGTGCATGACTTTGTCTTTGACTTGTCCCTACAATGACCACTTGTGGTGAGTAGTTGTCTAGTAAAAGAAAAGCTGCAGGTACAAGTGGGCATAAGTCATTTCATGATGGGCTGGAGTGAGAGCGCTTGCTGTTTTTTTGTAGCTTTACCCTATTTTGTTGCTTATGAAGACTAACATTTATTCTTGATGTTGATTTATTTCTAAAGACTCTTAGTTTTGGTTTGGTTTTTAAGGGCCATTAATATGGTTCCGACATGTAATAAGTTTCAAGTTGATTTTTAATTTAAGATTGTTTTAAAGTTTAGTTTTAAATTGTTTTGGTTTTAAGACTTCCGCTGTAGTACTTTGATAAATGCCTTAGCCGTTATCACGGTGACGGTAATACTTTGGTTTTTCCATATTTAGAAGTTTTAATAAATATAATCCTTATTAATTTAATATGTTTTCTGGAAAAATAAGAAGTAAGAAGTTAGGAAATTCCAGGGTGTTACAAAGTGGTTACCAGAGCTTAAATTTTGAAATAAAATAAATTTTTTGGGGTACCCTAAGTTTTATTTTTGGAAAGAGGAATTTCTTAAATTGGAAACTTTTTGAAAATGGAATTTTTCTAAGAATAGTAATTTCCGAAAATGGAAAGTTTTGAAAAATAAATTATGTGTGCAGGTATGCAAGGAATTCAGGTATATATTATGTGTTATCGCTTTAATACCATGTGGTGAGCTTGGTTAGGAATTTTGGGCATGTAGGATAGACTTTGTTTCTGTTCTTTCATGCATTAAAGTTCATGTTTAAGGTTTTGCTTATGTGAATAGTTGGGTGTAAAGAAAATAGTATGTTAGCCACAAGACCTCTCTTTTTGTAGAACTGTTAGTTTGTTTTGGTTTGTTTTAGGAAGGATGGACCATTAGTCTTAAGTTTTGTGTAGGATGTCACATAGTATGCCTAGTAAAGATACTCAAATAGGAACATTGGAGAAGAAAGACTACGAAAGAAAGTCCGCCTCAGTATGTCTGGAAAATACGGTTCTACTGTTGGTACATGAGTATAGTGTTGAAGTTACCACAATGGGATCAGCCTGACCATGTAGCAGCCTTGATTCTTAGGTGTTTGCCCGACCGTTCACCCTATTTAGAGATTAAGGTGAAGTTTAGTAATTTCCATTTTGTTGGAGGCCTTCCAAATTATTCTAAGTATAAGGATGCTGTTGGTCAGTGGGGTTGTGATTGGAGATTCTTGGAGGGGTATATTGCTAGGAAAGAGCAGGAGTATCAAGAAATGAATGCAAGTGAGGAGACCCCGCCCGCACCAAGCCCAGAAGGTAGCCAAGGAAGTGAAGACTTAATGGTGAAGGAGACTCCTACGGGTTCGAAGACTGATTAGTCAAGGGATAGTTTGTGTTGTGAAATTGAGAACCCAGACCCAGTAATTCCAGTATATGTTGGTTTGGTAATCGAATTTGAAGAAGAGGAAGAAGAATCAGATCCTGAGGAGGACATGGAAGAAGAAGAAGAATAAGAGACGAATTAAGAAATGGAGGTTGACACTAAGAATGACCCGAAGTTCATACCAAGGAAATATGTGATGTCAAGAGACAAGAAAGATAATGTTAATGTTTAGAGACTTTGTTTAGATCTAGTCAACTATTGATGTTTAATGTTTCTAATGTTTAGTTGAACAGTTTAAGTTATCGTTTACATTAGTTTGAATAAGTGGCAGTGAGCCATAAGAAATGATGAGAAGAGTTGAGTAATAAATTTATTTTATGATTTAAAGCCTCAAGTAGAATAGAACCAAGGGAATTATTTTTATTTCTTATGTGCTTTATTCTTATTTTAATGGTTGTGTGAAAAATCAAGACAAAGTGAATCATTCGCTCTAAAAGAATGAAATTTCTTTTATGAGACGAAATGAGGAAGTGTTTTGTGATTTAAGTCTATGTTGTCCTAACTTACAATTAGACTTAATTTAATATAAAGGTCTTTTCCTCTACAGGAGAAATAGAATGGCTGAACGCAACAACAATCAGCTCGATAAAGTAGTGAGGCAATTAGCTACTGTAGCTGAACAGTTAGCTGTCAGAGGAAATGGAAATGGTAGTGACCCTACTGGGGAACTCTTCAAGAGAATATCTCAAAGCAAGCCACCCACTTACCAAGGAGAGCACAATCCAACTGTTCTAGAGGGATGATTGAGAGAATTTAATAAGTTGTTTGGGGCAGTTGAGTGTCCAGAGGGGCTTAAAGTGAACCATGCTATATACTATCTGAGAGGAGAAGCTAATTTATGGTGGTCTCAAAATGAGGCTATAATAAGGGCTTTACCAGGATTTAATTGGGATATGTTTCAAGAGCAAATTCATAATAAGTTTTACCCTGTGTTTCTTCAGAAGCAGAAGGCTGAGGAGTTTCTAGAACTTAAGATGGGGAGTATGTCTATTACTAAGTACTACTCTAAGTTTATAGAATTGTCTAGGTTTGCTCCTGAGGCTGTAGCAACTGAGAGGTTGAAGGCTAGTCGCTTTCAAAGAGGGTTACCCTTAGACTTAAAGTCACAACTAGCTGGAGAGATCTTTGAATCCTTGGATGACTTATATGGTAGAGCTGCACACTTGTATGCCATAGACCAAAAGAAGAAGGAGGTACATAAGGAGGGTGAGACGAGGGAGACAAGGAAAGATGGTAAAGGAAACTTCAACCAACAAGTGAATCCTGGCGGATATAAGAGACCTCGTTTCAACAACAACTTCCAGGGCAATAAGGGAAACTTAGGGAAGACTAATTCTGGAAATGGGAATAGGACTCAGGTGGCTAGTTAAGGAGGGCGTGTGTACTTTTACAAGAAGTGTCCTAACAATCACCTAGGAAAGGACTGTGCAGGGAACTCAATGACTTGTCGGTTGTGTAACAAACTTGGACAACGTGAGTACGAGTGCTTCTCCAAGAACAAATGAAAGGAGGGACAAAATTCTCAAACTAAGGGGAATTCAACTGGGGGACAACAAAAGGGTTTTCAAGGAAATATGGGAGGAAAGGTGACACCTCAAGCCGGAAGTAGGAATGAGAGTGGGAATGGAGGAGGACAAACTAAGACCTCAAACACTGGAAAGCTGAATGTGATGGCTCAAAGTGAAGCGAATGCTAATAAGGATGTGATCACTGGTACTTTTTCTATTCACTCTCTTCCTGTTAAAGTTTTGTTTGATTCTGGTGCAACGTACTCTTTTGTTTCCAATAAACTCCTAGAAAAGTTAAAATCTGTGTTGGGAAAGTAGATGCAGTAAATATGTAAATAGTGTTACCTTCAGGACAAGAAGTGTAATGTTCAAGGAGATTTCAGGATGTTCCTATTGAAATTGAGGGAGTGGAGTTTAAGGCTAACCTAATCGAGTTTGATTTAGGTGACTTAAGAGTGATCCTAGATATGGATTGGTTGAGTAAACATAAGGCTGAGTTTCTATGTGAACCACAGAAGATCTCGCTGATGAATAAGGGAAAGAAGGTGAGCTACTGGAGGGCAGGAAGACTGAAACAGAACAAAATAGTGTTAGTAATGAGGTTTGCTAGGTTTGTGAAGAAAGGTTTTTCAATCTACCTTTGTAGTGTGAGAGATGTGGATCATGTTGAGACTACTAAACCTGAGGATATTGAAGTAGTAAGGGACTTTCTTGATGTATTTCCGGAGGAGATTCTGGAAATGCCACCTAAACGAGAAATTGACTTTACCATAGACTTAGTCCCAGGAACAACACCTATTTCCAAAGCACCCTATAGGACGGCGCCTGCAGAAATAAGTAAGTTGAAGGAACAGTTGCAAGATTTGTTGGAAAAGGGTTATATTAGGCCTAGTGTGTCACCTTGGGGAGCACCAGTACTGTTTGTGAAGAAGAAAGATGGGAGTCTGTGGTTATGTATTGACTATAGAGAGCTGAATAAGGTGACAATAAAAAATAAGTATCTGTTGCCGAGAATTGATGACTTATTTGCTCAATTGAAAGGAGCTACTGTGTTTTCGAAGATTGATCTGAGGTCAGGATACCATCAATTGAGGATTGCTAATGAGGACATACCGAAAACTGCTTTTCGCACTAGGTATGGACACTATGAATTCACTGTTATGCCTTTTGGGTTAATCAATGCTCCAGTAATTTTTATGGATCTAATGAACAGAATTTTCTAAAGGTTTTGGATAACTTTGTGGTCTTTTTCATTGATGACATCTTGGTGTATTCTAAGAATAAGGAAGAACATGTGGAACATTTGAAGACAATCTCAATGACATTAAGAGAGAATGAGTTGTATGCTAAGTTCTCAAAATGTGAATCTGGTTGGAGAAAGTAGCATTCTTGGGGCATATTGTGTCTAAAGAGGGAGTTGAAGTAGATCTAGCCAAAATTGAAGCAGTTAAGAAGTGGCCTACACCTAAGAATGTAGCGGATGTACGAAGTTTCTTAGGGCTAGCAGGTTACTATAGGAGGTTTGTGAAAGACTTTTCGAGGATTGCTAAACCCATGACTTCGTTAATGAAGAAAGACTGCAAATTTGAGTGGAGTAGTAAGTGTGAAGAGGCATTTCAGACCTTTAAAGAGCGTTTGACTACAGCTCCAGTGCTGATCTTGCCAGATGGAAGTGACCCTTATGATGTATATAGTGATGCTTCTAAAAATTGTTTGGGATGTGTGTTGATGCAAAATAGAAAGTTGATAGCTTATGCATCAAGACAGTTGAAACCATATGAGGTTAACTACCCTACTCATAATCTAGAGTTAGCGGCAATAGTGTTTGCTTTGAAAATATGGAGACATTATTTGTATGGGGTGAAATGTAGAATATACACCGACCACAAGATTTTAAAATACTTTTTCACTCAAAATGATTTAAATATCAGACAAAGGAGATGGCTTGAATTGATCAAAGATTATGACCTAGATATCCAGTACCATGAAGGGAAAGCCAATGTGGTAGCCGATGCTATAAGTCGTAAAACAAAAAATGGAGTGAATACCTTGGTGGTTGCTAATGAGCTATGTAAGGACATAGAGAGATTGAGTTTGGAAATAGTGAAGGAGGGAGAGTTGGAAGGAATCCTTAGTAATATTAGTATCCAACCAACAATACTCGAGGAAATTAAGAAGAACCGCGAAGGAGATGTAAAACTGGACAGAATTACGGAAAAGTTGAAAGCAGGAAAGCCTATGGATTTCAGGATTCACGAGGATGGAAGTTTAAGGTACAAAGGGAGGTGGTGTGTACCATAGAAATGTGGGGATTTGAAACAAAGAATCAGGGAAGAGGGTCATATTACCCCGTATTCAGTGCATCTTGGAGGCGATAAACTGTATAAAGATTTAAAGAAGGTGTCACTAGTAGAAAAATGACAATTAGTAACGCCCCTTTGGTATCGTTTTTAAAAAACGATACTAATAACTGCTATTAGTATCATTTGTTTTCCAAAACGACACTAATGTGTTTTTATTAGTATCGTTTTCTTGAAAAATGATACTAATGGGTTTCTATTAGTATCGTTTTTTTAAAAACGATACAATTGATAAAATAAAATAAAATAAACCGATACTTTCGTTTTATCTATCTCTTCCTCTCAACTCTCAACCTCTCATTTTCTCACTCACCAACTCGCAACTCTCACCTCTCAACCTCTCAACTTGCATCTCCTGGAGAATCCGCCAGTGAATCAACTGGAGACGCCGTCACCGGAGAAATCACTAGACTAACAGCAGCCGGTGAAGGCGAAATCACTGGAGTAAACGCCAGCAATCACCAACAACGCCATTCAATTTCTTCGCCATTCAATCTCGAAGCTAGGGTTTAGTTTCGAACTGTTTTGCTGTGGTATTTTAATTTCAATTTCAATTTTAAGCTAGGGTTCAGATTCAATTTAATCTCAGTATAATCTTTAGTTTTAATTTTAAGCTAGGGTTCAGATTTAATTTAATCTCAGTATAATCTATAATTTTTTTTAAAAATTTTCAACTGCGAATTCAATTGCAATTGCATGCATTAACATAATTATTCAATTGCATTAAGTATATTACTTTACTCGATTTAAATTAATTGAAATTTATATTAATTATTTTTTGTGCTTTTTTGCAGTTGAGAGTACAAGAACATAGTATAATTTAAGATGCTAATTCCCCCTTTTTTCTGATTTCTTTTTGGGTATTTTTTGTTTATTAAATTAGTTTTATCAACAATTGAATGCCATTATGTGGGAATTTTTGTATGGGACTATGAATCAATTATATCGTACTGTAATTTTTATTTTATTTTATTTTTTTGTTTTTGAGATTCAGGGCTTGGAAATTAGCTAATGCAATGAACTTTGAATTTATTTTTAGTTCTGATTCATAAAAAAATAAAGTATTGAAAAGCTATACTAAGCTATTAAAATGAAGTATTTTTTTTTATTTTTCAGATTTTAGTGTTGTGTGTAATTGGAGTTTTTGTTAGTTCAACATTAATTAAATTTGATGCTTTGATTACTAAGTTTATTTGTTTAATTTTGAGAATTGTAAAGTTTGATGTCAATTTTGAGAGTTTTGAGCTTAATATTATGATGCTGAATTTTATTTCATGTTAGTGGAATTTTAATGTGATTTTTGTACCTTTTCTTTATAAAATTTCAATTTACTTTGATGTTGTCATTGCTACGTTTGCTTGATTTCAAAAATCGCAAATTAGGATAGCAGTATATGTTTGCTAGTTTAGAAACTTTACTATACACTATATAAAGTTAGGTTTCCTTTCTTGATAGAGTACCCAGCCGCCCTATGCTGAGTATAGTATATACGAATGTCTTTGAAGACTGGGATGTTAGTCACAGAAGCGAAGATCCGCCCAAAACAGGTTGAAGTTAGGAGGAATCTCAATAGGAATAAGATTACCTGCTTGCCTAGTTTAAGGAGCTAGTCAAATTAAAAAGAAAATGGGGAATAAATGGTGTTGGAGGGTTTAAAAGCATAACATCTTCTATTGCTTTTTAATTGTGCTGCATGTTGACTTTTTAAATGTTTACTTGATGCCCTTTATAATTGTATTAATAACCTTATCGCTACAATTCCCTTTTGTAACAAATAGAGGAGAAAGGTATCTGTGGATGACCATATGAGATGAAATTTCTTTCATGCAACCGACCCCATCCTTTTGGGATGAAGACTTTGACTATGATGATGATGATGAACCTCTGTTTTCTTCAACATCTTTCAAGATGCCCCCTCATTGCTTTTTTATGACCTTCGCCTGCGTAGCGATACACTGATACCTATTCTTGACCTATAGGTGGTCATTGATAACTTCGTGTATGTAGTTCTACATCAGGTTTTAAGTATGGCTTGTTTTTATAGTGTTTCTATGGCTGAAAATTCTCTGCAAGATTCTAGGGGATGATTTTGTAAGGAAAAACTAAAAGTAGTCATATTTGCTTGATGGTAGTTCATTGAACTACTGACTAGTTTCTATGTTTTGTAGTTTTTTGGTGGACAAATCACTGCTCCTTTATCATTTTACTAATTAATCTATTCGTGTCTAACTAATTCATGTCCAATGTTAATTATTAGTTCTGGTTATCTCCACAGTTCAGTTCATATCTGTTTCAGATGTGGTAGTGAATCATAACAGAAGGTGTTTTCTTGAAATGAACTGAAATTTCTGTTTTTAGAAATGGGGTTTTCTTGACTTTGTCAGTAAATCACTGAAACTGCATGGCTGAAAATCAGTTCAAAGAAGGAATGACCTGAAAATCACTGAATATAACACCTTGAATTCTAAATTGAAAGAAAAACATGCAATATTAGATACATGAATAAAGCCTGTATTGAGAAAACTTCAACTACAAATTATACATTCAGTATATTCTTTCAGTGAATCATTAGTAGTATGAATGCATGATACCATAACTTTAACTATTGATTTTGCCTGAAGTTCAGATATGCTTTGGTTTGTTTACCAGATCAGTTCTGGTCAGTTCTGATCATTTCAGCTCATATTTATGCACCTTAGTAGTTTATGCTTCAATTTGTTGACGAGAAAATTCATAAATGATTGATTTGCACATGATCTTAAATTCAGAAACTCTTCAATGTTGAAGACCCAATAGGATTCGAGTCATTCAACAGACACATCAGCTCACAAACAAGAGGTTTATTCAAGAGCAATGTCATATGAGTGGAGATAGTGTTGAACCTGAAAATTCGTCACTTAACATGAAGACAAGAATCTCCTGTCCCAGTGGCTTTCCACCTGAAACTAGTCATACCAGTTCTTTTATCCCAGAATCACCGTACAGTGTATGCTGTTATTTCCATGTGTTATGTTTATGTTTATGTTTTCTTTTTTTTTTTTGTTTTTATTTTGGCTTGATCACAAATTTACTTTCTAAGGAATTTTGCAGAATGGTTCAGTGCAGACTGGGGTGTCAGATGGTTGTGATAGTATTCAATCGTATTCTCCTTCCACTTCTGGGTTGGAGCTGGAAAAAAGTTATGGTGTGATTTTGAGTTACATAGCTGGTTCCCTGACTTCCTCTGAAACTTTAGCAGCAGGAGAACTTGCAAGCATAAACTCACGAGTAAAATATATTGCTTTATATTGCAGTTCCAAACGATGGACTAGCTCAAGATCAAACAATTAGTGGTTGGAATATAGTAATTGCTCAGTTATTGTTGATATCAGATGCATCCCTATGTGAAGTAACCCCTATCTGCATATATATTGCTCAATATTAATAAAGATGTGGCATATCTGTTTTTGAATAGGAAGCTTGAAGTTTTAGCAAAGCATGTCATGTCTTTTTTTAATATGTTTGTTTAGATAGTAGCAGCATATTCATATGTAGAGATTGGAAAGCTATTGTACCCTTTCTTCATTACCTGTTGTATCAATTGTGAATGCTCTATAGCCGATTCTATAGCCGATTCTCTTAACAATAATATCTTACATACCTTACTTACATCGTTTTGTTTTCAATATAATCTTTTGAAGGACTATATTGGAAGATCTGCCGCATATACCAAAAGAGAGTTGGATGAGGTTCGCGAGCAATGGGCGAGGTTCTTCAGACTAAATTTCTTATTGTCCGGTCCTAATTAAGTAAAAATTGTATTTGATTACAATATTGTTCATACTTTTGATTTGGTTATTTCGTAAACATCTATCCAACTTGTCGTTGTAAAATATATTTATATAAGAATACAAAGTGTATTGTATATATCTGAATCATTTACAATTTTTAATTTGTTAATGAAATATTTATATTAATATTGTAAACTATAGAGAATCGAACAGGGGCAATGACGGGAGGATGGCGGGAGGATGCATGTATATATATATATATATATATTATTTATTGTGAATATAGAGCCCAAATTACTATTTTAAATTTGTTTTATAAACAGCACTATTAGTATCGTTTGTTAAAAAAAGGATACTAATAGACTACCTATTTGCATCGTTCTTTTGTAAAAACGATACAAATAGACCACCTATTTGCATCGTTTTTTTTTTTTTTTTGAGGAAACGATACAAATAGGTAGTCTATTTGTACCGTTTCTACAAACAAACGATGGTAATAGCTTCTATTTGTATCGTTTTTACAAAAAAACGATGCAAATAGAAGCTATTACCATCGTTTCTAACAAACGATACAAATAGAATTGGCTATTTGTTACGCCTCCAATTGTGTCGTGTGTAAAACGATACAAATAGGTGGAAAAAAAAAACGATACTAACAAGCTATTTTCTTACTAGTGTGTATTGGTGGCCTAGAATGAAGAGAGAAGTGGCTGAATTTGTGAGTAAATGTCTTATTTGTCAAAAGGTCAAATTTGAGCATAAGAGACCCCAAGGAGAAGTCAAACCACTTGAAATACCAGGATGGAAATGGGATTGCATACCAATAGACTTTGTGACTTGCTTGTCGAAGTCGAAAAATCAGAATGATACCATATGGGTAGTGGTGGATAGACTTACTAAGTCAGCAGTGTTTATACCCATGAAAGAGACTTGGAAAATGGAACAACTTGCAAAGGCTTACATAAAACATGTTGTGAGGCTACATGGAGTTCCAAAGGATATCGTGTCGGATAGGGATTCTAGACTTCTTTCGAAATTATGGAAAAGTGTTCAAGAGAACTTTGGTACAACATTGAAAATGAGTACATCTTTCTATCCCGCAATGGATGGACAAACGGAGAGAACTATACAAACCTTAGAGGACATGCTAAGGGCTTGTGTAATGGACTTTCAAGGGAATTGGGAGGATCACTTGGATCTCATTGAGTTTTCACAGAATAATAGTTACCATGCAAGTATTGGCAGGGCACCTTTTGAGGCTTTGTATGGAAGGAAGTGTAGGATCCCCTTGTGTTGGAACGACATAAGTGAGACATTGATTCGAGGGCCTCAATGAATAGAAGAAACCACTGAGAAAATTAGAATAATACAAGCAAAGATTCAAGCAGCACAAGATAGACAAAAGTCCTATGCGGATAAAAAACGCCAAGAAGTTGTGTTTGAAGTTGGCGACAAGGTGTTACTTAAGGTATCAACTATAAAAGGGGTGATGAGGTTTGGAAAGAAAGGAAAATTGAGCCCAAAATACATAAGACCCTATGAGATCTTGCAAAGGGTTGGAAAGGTAGCTTATAAGTTAGCACTACCAATGGAGTTGAGCAAAGTTCGCAATGTTTTTCTTGTATTTCAACTAAGGAAGTATGTGACAGACGAGTCACATGTGTTACAACTTGAAACAATAGAGTTAGACCAAAGTTTGACCTATGAGGAAAGGCCAATTAAAATCCTAGACAGTAAGGTCAGAGATACTCGTAGAAAGAGTGTCAAAATAGTAAAGGTTTTGTGTTCTAACCAAGAAATCGAAGAAGCTACTTGGGAAGCTGAAGATTTGATGAGAGAAAAATACCCATAACTATTTCAGGTTAGTAACGTAGATTTACGGGGACGTAACTCGATTCTTAAGGGGGGTAGAAAGCGACTTGTTTTTCGCGTGTTTTTACCCTCAATTTTGCATGTTTCACTAGTAGAAAAATAGTTTATTAGTATCGTTTCTTATGACCTATTTGTATCGTTTTACACATGATACAATAAAAAAAATAGCTATTAGTATCGTTTTTTAAAAAAACGATACTAATAGCGATTTTTGAAAAAAAAATAACAATAAAATTGTTATAAACTAGGGTTTTAGTAGAGAGTGTTTGTGGGGAGGAGAATTGATCTGTTTTCTCATTCAGTACCAAATATATATACAAGCTTAAACTAGGGTTTCCTATAGAATAAACCCTAGTATCCAGAACATTCTAGATCATACCTAAGGGGTATAATGGACATCCATAAAATAATAATATTTTATAACACTCCCCCTTGGATGTCCATTATAAAGCAAATATACATCATTTTATAATGCGCATGTGCAATGCTGCCTCATTAAAAACCTTAACAGGAAAACCCAGTGGGAAAAACCATAGCTAAGGGAAAAAGAGTACAGCGCGCATTGACTCCCCCTCATGATATCATCCGTTGAGATCCTTGAGATGACGCAACCCGATTTGATGAACTAATTTCTTGAACGTAGCAGTAGGAAGCGCCTTGGTAAATAGATCTGCTAAATTTTCACTTGAACGAATCTGTTGGACACTAATCTCACCATTCTTCTGAAGGTCATGGGTGAAGAAAAACTTTGGCGAAATATGCTTCGTCCTGTCACCTTTAATGTACCCTTCCTTGAGTTGTGCAATACAGGCTGCATTGTCTTCATATAATGTAGTCGGAGCTTGTTTTCCACATAAACGACCACAATCTTCTTGTATGTGCTGAATTAGAGACCTTAGCCATACACATTCTCGACTAGCCTCATGAATTGCTAAAATTTCTGCATGATTAGAAGAAGTAGCAGCAATGGTTTGTTTCATGGAACGCCAAGAGATTGCGGTACCACCATATGTAAATACATATCCAGTTTGTGATCGAGCAACATGAGGATCTGATAAATACCCTGCATCTGCAAAACCAACTAATTCTTCTTTGGAGGTGTTAGAAAAGAACAAACCTTTATCTTTCGTACCTTGTAGATAGCGAAATATATGCTTAACCCCATTCCAATGCCTTCGGGTAGGACATGAGCTAAACCTTGCTAATAGATTGATAGAGAATGATATGTCGGGTCTTGTGTGACTAGCAAGGTACATCAATGCTCCTATTGCACTTAGATATGGTACTTCAGGACCAAGAATCTCTTCATCATTTTCCCGAGGGCGAAAAGGATCTTTATCAACATCTAGTGATCTTACAACCATTGGGCTAGTTAACGGATGTGCTTTATCCATATAAAATCTTCTGAGCACCTTCTCTGTGTATGTAGTTTGATGCACAAGGATTCCTTCTTTTAGGTGCTCAATTTGTAGCCCTAAACAAAATTTTGTCTTACCAAGATCTTTCATTTCAAACTCTTTTTTCAAGTATTCCACTGTTATTGGAATCTCTTCTGGAGTTCCAATGATATTCAAATCATCAACATAGACAGCAATAATCACAAAACCTGACCCGAATTTCTTTATGAAAATACAAGGGCTAATAGGGTCATTTTTATAATTTTCTTTCAACAAATATTCACTAAGGCGATTGTACCACATACGCCCTGATTGTTTCAATCCATAAAGGGATCTATTTAACTTAATACAATGTTGTTCTCGAGAACGCGAACCAGTTGCTTCAGGCAACTTGAAACCTTCCGGGAGTTTCATGTATATATCACTATCAAGTGGGCCGTATAAGTAAGCTGTTACAACATCCATTAGTCGTAAATCAAGTCCATGTCTTACTGCCAGACTAATTAAGAATCTGAAAGTAGTTGCATCCACCACAGGAGAATATGTCTCCTCAAAATCAAAAACAATGAAACTAAACGTGCTTTGTGCAACTAAACGTGCTTTGTGTCTCACAATTTCACCCTTTTCATTTCTTTTCCGCACAAAGACCTATTTATATCCCACTGGTTTTACACCTTCGGGTATACGAACTACTGGCCCAAATACTTCTCTCTTTGCAAGTGATTTCAATTCTGCATCAATTGCTTCTTTCCATTTTGGCCAATCATCTCTTTTCCTACATTCTTCAATGGACTTAGGCTCATGATCCTCTTTTTCATTCATAACATCAAGTGCTACATTATATGCAAAAACATCATCGACGTCGATTTCATTTCGGTTCCAAGTTATTCTAGACATGACATAATCTGTTGAGATCTCTTCATTTTCAGGTACCTGAGGTTCTTCTAGAACACTATCATTTGTCATGTCTATGGTCTCTTCTGGAGATCCTTCATTTATTGCTTCCTCAATCTGGCCATTACTTATCATTGCTCCTTTTCTTTTCCGAGGATTCTTATCTTTGGAACCTACTGGTCTACCACGCTTCAGGCGTGCCTTAGACTCATGAGATTGTCCTTCAGGGACATCAATCTTGATAGGAGCATTTACAGCTGGTATATGTGACTTAGTTACTCTATTTAGGTCAGTAAATGCGTCTGGCAATTGATTTGCTAAGCTTTGTAAATTAATTATCTTTTGGACTTCCAATTCACATTGTTTAGTGCGAGGATCAAGGTGGTTTAATGATGATTCATTCCAACTAATTTCATTTTCCAGCTGCTTGTTCTCTCCCCCTAATGCTGGGAAAACCAACTCGTTAAAGTGACAATCTGCAAAACGAGCAGTAAATAGATCACCTGTTAATGGCTCTAGGTATCTAATTATTGATGGGGATTCAAACCCGACATATATGCCCAGCCTCCTTTGAGGACCCATCTTAGAGCGTTGTGGTGGAGCAATTGGAACATACACAGCACATCCGAAAATTCTTAGATGGGAAATATCTGGTTCCTGACCACAAACCAATTGTGATGGGGAGAATTTATGTTTACTGGTTGGCCTGATGCGAATTAGTGCTGCAGCATGTAAAATAGCATGTCCCCAAGTAGAAATCGGTAGATCCGACTTCATAAGTAATGGTCTAGCAATCAACTGAAGACGTTTAATTAGTGATTCTGCAAGACCATTTTGTGTATGAACATGTGCTACAGGATGTTCAACATTTATTCCAATAGCCATACAATAATCATTAAAAGCCTTTGAAGTAAATTCACCAGCATTATCCAGACGTATATTCTTAATAGGAAAATCTGGAAATTGTGCTCGTAATCTTATCAATTGAGCAAGTAACCTCGCAAACGCCAGGTTGCGGGTTGATAGTAAGGACACATGTGACCATCTAGTCGATGCATCGATTAAAACCATAAAATATCTAAATGGTCCACATGGTGGATGTATTGGTCCACATATGTCTCCTTGTATACGTTCAAGGAAAGAAATAGATTCATAATTTATTTTCGCTGGTGATGGCCGAATGATCAACTTACCTTGGGAGCAAGCAGCACAAGAATAATCATTTTGAAGAATCTGCTGGCTCTTCAAAGAATGTCCATGTGAATTTTCAATTATTTTTCGCATCATTGATGAACCGGGATGGCCTAACCGGTCATGCCAAACTATAAAGCTATCTGTAAACTTCTGGTTTACAATAGCATATGTCTCAATAACATTAATCTTTGTGTAGTACAAGCCAGTGGAGAGTGCAGATAATCTCTCCAAAACCTGCTTAGTGCCTTGGGTTATACTCGTAATTTGAAGGAATTCATTATTTCCTTCACTTATTGTCTCAATATGGTATCCGTTTTGACGGATATCTTTAAAACTCAATAAATTTCTTTGAGACTTAGGGGAGTACAAAGCATCAACAATTTCGAATTTTGTTCCCATAGGCATCAATATAGTTGCTCTTCCGGAGCCTTCAATAATGTTTGCACTACCGGATATAGTATTCACACTTATATTATTCATCATCAATTGAGAAAAATATCTCTTATTTTTAAGTATTGTATGAGTAGTTGCACTATCAGCTAGACATATTTCTTCACCATTTATTGTTAATTGAGCTTGGAGAGCATTCATGTTCTTCAAATAAAATAATAGAAAGTAAATAACATATCCTAAAATATCCAAATATTCAAAGTAACTAAAATAAGATTAAAGTAACAAAGTCTTAAAGCACAAAACAAACTATTAAACTATCAAGTTCATGCATAAAATAACAAAGCCAAAGTAAATAACATAAATTATTCTACCTAAATTATGAATGTAAACTACTAAATCTTTATTTGTTAATAGACATAATTATTATTGACTTAATTATTCCCTTCAGGGGTGGTGAAGAAATCTGCAACCTCCAGGTGTGTTGTATCACCATTATCAAAATCACCTTCGCCATCTTCGTATACCAAGTTAGTCTCCACTTTCTTTCCTTTCTTTTTCAGAGACTGCTGATAAAGGTCAACAAGATGCTTTGGTGTACGACATATACGAGACCAGTGGCCCTTTCCTCCACAACGGTAGCACATAGTCTCACTTTTAGCCTTCTCATGCTTTTTACTACCATCCTCATTATCCCACTTCCGGTGAGAATATGAGTTTTTGAAATGACCACCTCTACCTCTATAATATCCACGACCTCTTCTGCGGCCATGACTTCCACCACGACCTCGACCACTGCTGCTGGCAGGGCCTCTATTGTTAATTCGTATCCCATTATGGGATGCAGCATTCACTTCAGGGAATGCAGTAGAGCCAGTTGGCCGTGATTCATGAATTTTCAATAAAAGCTCATCATTTTGTTCAGCCACTAGAAGACAAGATATCAATTCAGAATATTTTTTAAAGCCCTTTTCACGATATTGTTTACTCAATAAGAGATTATCCTTGTGAAAAGTGGTATATGTCTTTTCCAACATATCCTCATCAGTTATTTTTTCTCCACATAATTTCAGTTTAGAAGTGATTCTAAACATGGCTGAGTTATACTCACTTACTGATTTAAAATCTTGTAATCTTAAATTAAGCCATTCATAACGAGCTTGAGGGAGGATAACATTTTTCTGGTGGTCGTACCTTTCCTTTAAATTATTCCAAAGCACCATTGGGTCTTTCACAGTTAAATATTCAGTCTTAAGGGCCTCATGAAGGTGATGGCGAAGGAATATCATAGCTTTAGCTTTGTCTTGACTGTTTTCTTGATTTCCTGTTTTGATAGTTTTTCCAAGACCTTTTGCATCTAGATGAATTTCAGCATCCAATACCCAAGACAAATAATTCTTTCCAGTAATATCAAGGGCCGCAAATTCAAGTTTGGCTAAGTTTGACATGATTGACTATTTTGAAACAATATTACAAATTAGAAACTATTATATAATATAATAAATGTATATATACAGAAGCAAGTAAAACCACGCCTTAATTCTAAAACACAAAAATTATCAGAGTAATATACTATGTAAAATTACATTAGCCTATTATCAAACAATCAACAAAAGACAAAAAAAAAAAAAAAAATTTGCGATTGCATTGTATATGAAATTATTATAAAATTTGCGATTACATTAGCCTAATATGATCAAGATCCATATCATAAACAAATCACTAGCTTAGTATGTCTCACTTAAATAGCTTAGTATGTCTCACTTAAATAGACTACACCAAAGAGCATGAAATTAAGAAGGAAAAAAAAATCTGAGCCATGCCCAGTTGGCGTCGAGCGTCGCTCAGCAAATTTTATCAGAATGCTAATTCAATCGTCAAAGTCAATTCATATCCTTGAAGAGGTAATCTGACTTGTTAAAATCCAATCTCATACTTTAGTCAAATCATTTATTGTTTTGAATCAAAAAGATTAAAGCAGTTGTTCATAAAGTCCTAACCTAATTAGTTAATTAATACTAATCTAATTAAACTGGAAATTCAATAATTGAATAACAACCAAATTCATCTATGTACTGTATTAGGTTAATTTCACAACTTATTGCTTCAAAGTAACAATCTTTATTTTGCAAATTAATGCATTGTATGGTATGTTCAGTCTTCAAATTAAAATACTCCCAAAATTGAAACTTTAACCCAAAATACTCAAACTTTTCAATAAAAAATTAAAATGAAAAATACAAATTTACTGAAAAATAAAAAAATATGTGAGAAGGAATTAGTAGACAGGAGCATTAAAATTGCCACCTAATCTGTGGATCCATCTCTACGGTTGTCTGGCCGCTGCTACATTTTACTTGGAATTAAATCATATTAAAATTCAATAAAATATATTTTTTTTTTTTTTTTTTTTATTTATGCACCTTTATTTAGTACCAAAAAGAAAAATCATAAAATATAGTAGAAAACATGGTTAATAGTTGATGAAATAAAATAATACAATAGCAATTAGAAGGAACTACGCATGGTGGAAGAAGAATTGAAAACGATACATGCCTAACTATTGCAACAATATCAATACAATTATTAGCACAAATTATTGAAAACAAAATAAAGGATATGTGTACAATACGAAGACTTACTAACAATTGTATATGCATACCTTTAACAGTTTGCTGACGAACACAAATCTATTGTGATGATGCTATGACAATTTTCTTGATACGTCGCTCAATCGTGTTTTTGGCGATTTTGCAAAATTTTGGTCGATTAGAAAGATCAATGGTGATTTATATGTTAAGTAGACAAATCGTGCTGATAACGTGTTATAAACTAGGGTTTTAGTAGAGAGTGTTTGTGGGGAGGAGAATTGATCTGTTTTCTCATTCAGTACCAAATATATATACAAGCTTAAACTAGGGTTTCCTATAGAATAAACCCTAGTATCCAGAACATTCTAGATCATACCTAAGGGGTATAATGGACATCCATAAAATAATAATATTTTATAACAAAAATCACAATTGTAATGAAATAATAATACTGGTAACCAAAAATTAAAATTATTATAACAAATACTATATTAAATTGATGAATAACAATAGTAAATTATTACAAAAACATTAATGATACATCATCACCCATCATTCGTGAATCGTTAGCTTTATCCGTAGTATGTCCATATATAAATATAAATCATCATTACCAGCAGTTGCCCAAGTATTGTAACCTTTGTACGTACCATTGTGGCACAGGTAGTTCAATTCACATTTCAATTGTAATCCATTTATTCTCATGTCATGGACGATATAATGCATGTATCCTTTTAATACCTTGGCTCGATGCAACCTAACAATCAACTAAACATACCGAAAATCAGGGTACAAATTGCATTTTTTTTAAATGAATTAAGAAATCAATAAAATTATTGAAAAGAAAGACCATTCAACATGAGTAGGAGGTATTGAATTCTGCTATAAAAATTTTGTTACAGTTCAAAAATCATCAAGCACGAACAAAAATGAACAAATTAATAAGTAGATACATTGAATCAGAAAGGACACAATTTGTGCCACAAACAACCGTCATGATAGAAAACATATATACTCATAGACATTTGATGTCTCGTAAAAAAATCTCGCTTCAATATTTATCAAATCTAACAAATCATAATATGAAAAGGAATGATTTTCTTTTTATTTTTATATTTTTTGTGAAAGACCTGGCAAGTCAAAATATCAATGAGCTTTTTAAATCCAAGTTCACATGAAAATGCAGCCCTCACAACTTCATGTACTCATATTACCATTCTCGCCTAAAGCAGTCATGTAATAACTAAAAAAACTATCACATTACAAAAAATCTTTTCCCAGCAAACTAATGGAAACTTGAATTTTCTACATCTAAAGAGTCATTTACAACTGTCATCTAAAATTTAAAAGCTTAAATTATAGGAAAACAAATCTTCCTAGAGTGCAGGTAGAACTTCCCTTAATCTATGGCTTACACCCCTCAAACACAATTGGTAAAGTACTTACAAACTTAAAGGACGATCACTACTTGCATAGTTGTACCCACTAAGGTGGAAACAACATTTTTTATGCCTCCTAATCCCAAGCCAAATATGTATCTATACCTCTTATTGTCCCAATCTGTTTAAGCTGGGCTTGCATTTAAACATTCAAATCCAAGAAGGAATCACATTTTCCTCCTAAAGAATCCACAAATGAGTTGCACTACTTCTAAGGAAATCAAGATAATGATAAAGAACAGATATAGACCACGACTTAATCAACAATCAACCATGACAAATTAGCCTCGATATCAATCCATCACTTCATATTAGCTTTGATATCAGAGCCCTAATCCAGCTAGTGTAATATCATATTTCTCAAATTAGATAGGCCGTATAACATTTCCTTCCAATCTTGCCACATTCAAAGCATCATCATGCTATGTCCACAACTCAGCTTTTTATACCCAACAAAAGTCAAAACATAACACCAGCTAAACATAAATATATACCACGCTATGTCAAACTCTTTGTTGTCACTTAACAAGTAACCACCTATTCTGACTAAAGAACCCATGAGTGAGTCACATTACTTCCACCATAACAAGAAAGGTTCAGTCCCAAGACTTCATCAACATTCATCCATGTCACATTAGCCTCAATATATATATATATATATATATATATCCATCAAAAAATTTTAGCAATTTGTAAAACCTTACTCATCATAGCGCTGAAAGTCTTCATCCTTAAATGGAAACTGTTCTGGCCATTCAGCATCCTTCAAAGCCTTAATGATGAAAAGCAAAAAAAATCAAGTTAAACAATGAACAAACAAAATCTCCAATAATGATCGATTTTTGTAAAGTAAATACTCGGAAAAAGTGTAATATAGCTTCACCAATCACATACTGCTTTCTTTAGCAAAATACTTTAATCTCAATTTCCTCATTAATCACATGCCAAAGCCTTAAACATTTGGGAAATCATGTTCTTAGACGTCAAAGACTATTCTATAACCATGCTACATAATCAGTGATGACCTATTGTAAATTCATAGAACGGATAATCTGGTGGCAGATACCCTTGGCAAGGAGGTATTAGGACAAGAAACGAGCAGTAATTTTACTACTCTAGTGCTCTAACTTGTAGTGAGGCAGCTTGTAGTGTTGACTGTCTCTTGTAATCATGCTCTAACTTGTAATCGTCAAAAACATCACGAATCAAAAATCTGAAAACCCCAAATCCAAAATCCAAAGCAAAAACCTCAATCGAAAATTAATATAGTTCATAAAAGATCATCAAAACCCTATAAATTATAAAAATTGTATATTAATTTATATTAGGAGCAATTAACAAGTAAACAATTTAAATAAGCACTAAAAAAATTTAACAAAAAAAATGTAATTGTTACCTTGTCTTCGATTTTATACATTAAAGTCGTTATTTTGTCGATTCGAAGTAGTTTTGCTGAATAACACCAGCCACCATGACACCACGACTACACCACCACAACAATCACCACAAATCCCTCAAACCCCCTTTTGAGGAACGGTTTACCCAAACCTTAATTCAAAACTCTTTCAAAATCCCAAAAATTACCCCATTTGAAACCCCAAACTATCACTTGTCGAAACCCTTAATTTGAAACCCTAGTTCGAAACTCTTAAATGGGTACCCTAGATTGAAGCCACAAAATTGGAGATAGGAGCGAGAGTGAAGAAGAGATCGAAACCGACGACTATTAGGAGATGAAAGTGAAGAAAATTGAGCGAGTGAGAAAGTTGAGAGTTGAGAGTCGGAGAGTTGAGAGGAAATGAGAGTGAAGAGTCAGAGGCTAGGTTTCCTAGTGTTTCATTAAGAGGCATTTTTAACAGGTGTTATTAGCATCCTTTTTGATAGAAATGATACAAATACAGGCATATTGGTATCGTTTATTTTAGAAACGATAATAATAGAGACCTAATAATATCATTTTTATTTACAAACGATGCTAATAGAGTCCTGATAGTGTCATTTTTTTAGAAATGACGCTAATAGAGTCCTATTAGTATGATTTTTTTTAGAAACGATGCTAATAGATTCTCATTAGTATTGTTTTTTTCAGAAATGATACTAATGGGGCGTTACTAATAACGATTTTTCTACTAGTGTTTTATGAGTTTCCATGACTTTTAAGTAAGAAGTTTATGTTTGTCTACAAAATGTTGTCAAGTAAGTGTCTAAAGTCTAACAACGTAGTATTTCAGTAAGAAAGTTTTAAGTAAATATAGTCTCTATTCAAGTTCCATACACTAATCTACACAAAATTTCGGGACGAAACTTCTTTTAAGGGGGGTAGACTGTAATACCCCACATTTTCAAGTATTTTAATTAAGTATTTTGTATTTTATTCTTATAATTTTAATATTTTTATTGAAAAAATATGTTCAATAGGAATATTATATAAAAAGAAATTAATAATAATATAATAAATAAAATAAATAATAAGTTTTGATTGAAAGTAACTATTTGTGTTCATAAATAATATTTTTATGTTTAAAAATATTTTGAAAAGGTTTCTAAAAATAGAATTTTCAAAGGTTTCCTTATTTATTTTGAGGCAAGGGCCTAAAGGTAATTTTCACTTGTTAGGATTAGTATGGGTTTTTGCAAATCCTACTTTAGGGCCTATAAATACCCCTTAAAACCCAAAATTTCACATTTTTCATGCTCATACTAGTCATTAGGATTCCAAAAATTTAGAGAGAAGAGAAAAAAAAGAGTTGTGATTTCCAAAAAAAAACTGCAGTGTTTGGTTTTTCGGAAAAAGGAAAAGAAAAAAAAAAGAGGAAGTTCTCTTGGGATCCGCGCCCAGTTGGACCACCGCCGGAGACGCGCCACCGCCAGCAGCCACTTCTCCCCCTATTTGGGGGGAGGAGTGATGCTGGTCTTGCCGGGACCAGTACAGAATTAGTTCAAGCAACTTATGCCTTGGTAAAGCAGCTAAGTGACCAGAATCAACTCATGCAAAATATAGTCAACAGTGTTATATGCTGAACTTCAGGAATCCTACTGGAGAATTGAGGTTCGCCTTGATAAAGCTGGTATAACTAGAGCTGAGGAGTCTAAAGACAAGGAAGAGTCATTAGAAGCTGTTGGTAATGCTGATGATGAGGATGCTGAACTAGTCTCTGAGAAGAATGAAGAAAAGGATGATAAGGAACATGATGCAAGTGCTTCAGAGGAAGAGGACGATGATGGGACTAAAAATGGAGCAGATTAAATTTCCTTTATTTCTTCTTATCTTCTCTTATTGCTGCTAACCCCTCATATTTATTGAACTCTTATTCTGGTTTCCCCTTTTCCCAATTAGAAAGACATTGTTATTATGTAATTTAGTTCAATGTTGGTCTGTAATAACTATTCAGGACAAGTAGATTTGGTACTTTGACAGGAACAATGGTAGAATCAGCATCTCTAGAATGCTGTTAGAGCTACCTACATTAGCTGAACTTAATACAATTAGTAGTTTACCTACTGATTGTGTTTAGTTGTTTGTTTACATGCTTTTGTTCATTGACTGTTTTGATGATGCCAAAAGGGGGAAGCAAGTGTGAAGTTCTGATCTCTTCTACCTATCTCAGGGGGAAGCAAGTCAAAAGAATGTTATTAATCTGTGTTTGTTGCAGCAACTAGAAGCAAGGTTAAAAGTCTTGCTAGTGGTGACATACCTGCATGGTCTGGAAGTAAGTGTATTCAAAGCATTTTACTTCTGATCATCCCAACGGCTTGGAAACAAGTCTGATGAACTTACTGATGTTCTTATTGCGAATGCATGTTTAAGTCTAAGAGCTCTAAGTCTAATTAGTATTTTCCCTTGGTACTTAGAAACTCTTTCTTAAAATGTTTTCAGTTAGTTGTGAACTGGTGTACTTGTAAATGATGCTTAATCTACAGGAACAATACGAGACCAGTCTATTGAATTCTAAATAATTCACAGTTTTGAAAAGTTCCAAATATTAAATGATATTATTTGCAGGGGGAACTTCATGGTTTGTCATCATCAAAAAAGGAAAAATTTGTTGAGTTCCTAGATTATGTTTTGAATGACGACAAACTACTTTGAACTATTATGTTGTATGCAAGTTTCTGTTTGCATGTGCAGGTACTAAAGAAACAAGTTCAATGGATGATAAGATGAAGCTCATGAAGCCAAGTCTTGAAGTTTGCATAAAGACTAAGTTCATAGAGTCTTACTCTAATGTAAGTGGTATGAAGGTTTATAGATGCACTATAAAGGTTGAGATTAGAGAGATGAACTAATTGTGGATGACAAGCAACCTTAGTTACTTGTCATACACAACTACGAGTGAACTTGGCTGAATGGAACAATCTGGGAACAGTGCTAAACCAGTCCTCTCGAGTTTACTTCATACATCTGTATTTTAGGAAAGTTTCTTTCCGCGCAAAATTGATTTCAAAAATTATACGGATGCTTGGTTTGTTATGCAAATTAGATATTCTTAAGTATGGCAAGTATGTTATATTATATTGTAGTGATTTTACTTGACCTCAAATATAATCAATGAGAATATTTTCCGTGGAATTACTTCCATATTTGTAAGGAAAATATTCTCTTGCAATATTCTATAACATACTAGCCAAAGGCTTATTTAAGGGGATTTGCTGGCATACAAAATTAACACATTTGCACGAACAAAAATTGAAGAAGACTGATTGCAAAAGTTCTATGTCTAAGTCTTAACCTAGCATAAACCTGATTACCACATTAAGGTCTTAATATACTCTCTTTTGTAAGCATTTAGGCTAATTCGTATTAAGCGAAAAAGTGTTGTAATTTGAGCATTCTGTAAGTTCAGTTTGCTGGGGAAGCTCATCTGGGATCATCTTCATTTGAACCTTCATAGTTGAAGGTTGAGTCGAACTTCCATAGGTCGAAGTTGGGGAATCATATTGTGCATAGGTGCATAAGTGATTGAGTGTAATTATATTTGTTATTCTGAGTTGATTAATAAAAAGAGTGAGTGAGTGGAGGACGTAGACTTATTAGAAGTCGAACCTCGTTAAATCTTGATATTGTTTAATTTATTGCATTTTTGTTTTCGCTGCTTCTGAACTGGTTCTTAACTTTTCTTACAATCAATCGAAAAATTTACAACAATCTTACAACACTCAATTCACCCCCCTCTTGAGCGTCACTTGCGCTTTCACTCGGGATGCGTGCCAAGTCACGAGAAGCTACGACCGAGATTCGAAGACATCGAGCGAAGAAATAAGAAAGATCGTCAAATTTTTGTCGCATGCATATCATGCGAGCGCAGCCTTTTATATCTTATTCTTCTATGCGCCCACGGAATATATCAGGAGCATCAGAAGTCACTAAATACTCTTCATGCGGGTGCAGGGAACAAATGATTTTTGTTCTATGCGGGCGCAGGAAGTCTCGTTTGCAGCACGATGAAAATTTTTCCGATTCTTTAGTTTATGGGTTTATTTTAAGTAAAACCTAACTACTATAAATAGGGCATGTATACGGGGCACGACCCTAACTAGTTTTTTGAGCATAATATTATATTAGAATCCTAAAACACTTCTCTCTCTAGAATTTTAGAAGCAATTAGTTTGTTCTTGATGATTCGATTTCAATTTATGCAATTCAATCATTCTTTTGGTAATTTCTTTCCTTTTGCTTTTCAATTCTCTTTAGGTAATGAATCTTTTTAGTTTGTTAGTTTTTAGTTTAGTTTTGTTAATTTAGTTCTTATTTTAAATTTCTTAGTAATTAATTTAGTTTTAATTCTAGTTTTAATTAATTTATGTTTATGGCTTTGTTACTTAATTTTGTTTTTGTTTTTGTTTCTTTAGTCATGAGTGAGCAGTCTTTTTCTCTAGAGCTAGGGGATCTATGATCATGTTGTGAATTTCTTTTATGTTCGTTAATTAATTCTTGATTATTAGTTGAATTCCTATTATTTATTTCCATTGATTGCAATTAAATTATGGCCAGATTTAATTGTGAGTTAGGTAATAGTCGAAATCGAGGCCGAGAGGTAAGATTACCACAATTAGACCACTGAATAATAGGTAAAACGAATTTATGCGAGCGAGAGCCGGTAAAGGAGTTTTGAGGGAGTCTAAGTTCGAGAGAATTAGTGAGCCCTAGTTCAATGAATTGATTAATGAGCGTTTTATGATTTTGTTGATTGATCATAGTAAACCAACCGCCCTAGGCTTCTATTATAAGACTTTAATTCGTCAATATCCCGTCATTTCCTTAGTTTTTGTTTTGTTTTCTTAATTTAGTAGTTTTATTAGAACTTTCCACAAAAGTCCCTTACGCAATTTAGTTTTTTTATAGCTAATAGAGTTTAATCTCTTCCCTGAGGATTCGATCCCTACTTCCCTAGCTGTACTAGTTAGAGTTGTTCGGTATTTTTAAGAGGTGTGCGATAGCCTTGTTTAAATTTGGGCGCCATTGCTGGGGAAGAAATTTTAATTTCTGTTATTCGGGCTCAAATTTTTCTTTTTGTTTTCAATTTTTATTTTATATCCTCACCCCAAGGAACCTTCACGTTCTTTAAGGTAGTTCTCATTTCCGCTTCGAGTTTCGATTGTGTGTAGGTATTAGGTTGTATGCCGGCTTGGATTTATCCTGAACCCGAAAGATCATTGCATAAGTGGTGTCGTAGAAAGATGTAGAGATTGCGGAGAGTTATTCTTTCCGAACGGACACTGACTGATTTGACACATCGTTTTGCAGATTTGAATATTTCCGATAGTTCTGATAAGGAAGAGATGGTAAAATCACAGTTCAACAAGAACAACGTACCACAGAATGATGCACCACTGCCACCACTAAGGTCCTTAAAAGACTATTTTCACCCGAGTTCTGCAACAGTGGGAGGTGGTTATCGAGTTCCTAATATAGAGGCTCTGAATTTCGAATCGTAGCCAGCTTTGGTGAATATGGTAGAAAGGAATCAATTTTCTGGCACATTAAAGGAAGATCTGAATTTGCATTTGAATAACTTCATCAATACTGCAATACAATTAAGCAAGCTGGTGTGACTCAGGATTATATATGACGTATGGTGTTCCCATTCTGATTGAAGGATACGGCTTGTTCTTGGTTAAATGGTCTAAACATGGATACTATCAATAGTTGGGATGAATTGGCTCTTGCTTTTCAAAGGAAGTACTATCCTCCAGAGAGAACTGCACAACTTATGAGTCAAATTACGAATTTCAACCAAGAAATCGATGAAACACTTTACGATGCATGGGAGAGATTTAAAGAATTGTTGAGAATGTGCCCTCATCATGGTCTTGAGAATTGGCTTCTAGTGCAATCTTTGTACAATGGTTTGGGTAATAAAAGTAGAACACTGCTTGATTCTGCTGCTAGTGGTCGATTTATGAACCTAGAAAATAAGGCTGCATATGATTTGATTGAGGAGATCGCCATTCACAATTCTCAATTCAGTAAACCTAGAGGACATGCTAAGAGAGGAGGGAAACATGTGATAGATGAAAAATATGAGAGTTTGGCTTCACAAATCAATACAATTCATAAAAATCTAGACAAGATCAACACAACATCCTCTAATCCAATGACGGTAGTTGCAATAATGGCAGCACTTTCGGGAGGTACTGATGTCTTCTGTGATTTATGCGGATCTTTTGGGCATAGTACTCAAACATGCCATAATTCTATGGAGCAAGTATGTGCACTTAAAGCTTACAAAACTAATCCATTCTCCAACACATACAATCCGGGTTGGAAGGATCATCCATACTTCTCTTACAAGAATACTAGCAATGTTCAAAATCCGCAGCAGCAGCATTTTGCACCACAACAACAGCAGGTTCAACGATTTGCTCCACCTCAACCACCGGGTTTCAATAGACTACAACCTCCAGCACCCCTCCCAGCACCACCACAACAAACCAACACTGAGATTTTGGAATTGAAGAATATGATGATGCAGATGCATAAGAATATGGAGGCAATGCAAGCTCAGTTCAATCAGCAAATGGCCTACAATAAGTTAATTGAGACACAGATCGCTCAGATTGCTCAATGTAAAGCTCAAAGGTCGCCGGGCCAACCGCCATCATAGCCATCACCACAAGACCCTCCTAAAGAAACACTTAATGCAATATTCTTGGGGAATGTTACTACATATGATAGTCCATAAAAACCTACCGACGATACTACTCCTCATGATGCAGTTGGAGCCAAAAGGATTGATAATGTACTAATTGAAGATATTGATTCAGAGCCGATTAATGAAAAGGAAGCAACTAAGAAGCTAGTTCCTGCAACTGATTCAGTTACTGATACAATTCCTCCCTCAAAGGTGTCGTTTCCCTTTCCAAACAGGGTATCCAGGAGTAAGAATGATAATCACTTTCGAAAGTTTCTATCGATTATCAAAAATCTGCAGGTAACTGTACTACTCACTGATTTTGTCACACAGGTACCTAGTTATACTAAATTCTTGAAAGATATATTGAGTAGGAAGTATGAGCTAAATACGGTAGAGAACAGTTGCTTTAACTGAAGAATGTAGTGATATACTCAAAAATAAGTCTCCACCAAAATTAAAAGATCCTGGAAGTTTTTCCATCCCTTGTAACATTGGCCCATTATTTATTGATAAAGATTTATGTGATTTAGGGGCTAGTGTTAGTATCATGCCATTATCTATATGCAAGAAGTTAGATACGGGTCCTTTAAAATCTAGTAACATTACTTTGCAGATGGCAGATAGAACTGTAAAATATATCAAGGGTGTTTTAGAAGATGTGACTATTAGAGTAGGAAAATTCTTTATTCCTGTCGATTTTATTGTCTTGGATATGGAAGAGGATGCTCATATTCCTATAATACTTGGTAGACCTTTCTTACACACTGCAGGTGCCATAATTGATGTTAACAATGGTAGTCTAACTCTTGCTATAGGGGATGATAAGATCACTTTTAACCTTAATGTTGCTCTTAAGAGTCCAATGTTAGAACAGTCATGCAATGCAGTTTACACTTTTAATGAGATTGTTCATAACGACTTGCCTCGATTCCCTGATAAGGATCTTCTGGAGGCCTCTCTGTGTTTGGATTCTATTGCGGGTGACGGAGATAGTGATATTAATGAGACGTATCAGGATCCAAAGAAAAAGAAATCGCGCCCTAAGAAGCGTCGAAAACCTCGAAAGTCCTACTCACATGCTTGTGAAGTGAAGAAAACAAATTATGAGGTTCCTAGCAAAGAACATGGTGTAATTGAACAAACAATAAACCTAAATTGCTTTGGGTGTTTAACTACATAGGGCTCACGTTCACTCTTTGATCCCCCTTGAGCTCTAAGGTAAGTACGGTCAAGCTAATGACCTTAAACAAGTGCTTTGCGGGAGGCAACCCGTAGGTTAGTAGTTTCTTTCTCCCTCTAGCAATGAGGACATTGCTAAGTTCGGCTTGGGGGAGGTAAGTATTTTATTGCTTTCCTTTCTAAGCTTAGTTTTATTGCTTTCTTAGGACTGTTTACATGGTTTGTACCATTCGTTAGGAATAGGAGTTTACATGTGACCAAAAATATTGTATTGCTTTTCTTAGGTTTAATTTTAGAGAGAGTTTGTTTAATGGATTGTTCGTGTCCCAACTTGAGTTTTATTGTTAGAATTGACTACTTCTGTAACCCTTATGCTTATTTTTGAAAACTTTATGACTCTTGACTGCGGATGGATCCACGTGTGTTATTTTTTGGCTATTACTTGAATTTGATTGCTTGATTTCCTTTTATTGGTCAACTATTTCAACCTTGATTGGGTCTAGGACTTAAACTGTGTTGACGGGAGGTTTTGAGCCACTTTGCTTATATTGCTATTACTTTTCTTTCATTTGTGCTTAGTTCCTGGTGCAATTATGATCTTGGGTTTGACATTGGATTCTAGTAACTTTAATTGTGGATTTTATGTATATTGCGCATGATAAAAGGCCTTCATTGATTCTTTTTGAGCCTTCAGAATTTCATTTCCTACTTTTATATATTTTCCCTTGATCCCATATTTTGAGCGTTTATCCCTTTTAATTGTATTTTTAGTCATATTAAAAGCCTTATTAGCCTTGCTACATAATTCGTTATATGCCCAAACTTGGTTTGGGGGAGTTGAAGTGGTTGTGATGTTGTTAAAGTAACTTTTGATGGTTGTTTTGGAGGATTGATGGTGAAATAGATGGAAATGTTATTGTTAAAGATTGTTTGATTATAAAGTTTCACATTTAAGGCTCTACATACCAATGTCTAGGCTGTTGTAGTTAATTAAAAAGTCATATTTTATGCGTGGCCTGGTTATGTATGTGTGATGATTATGTTTATTTTTTATTAAATTTATAGGCAAAAGTGAATCATTAAGAGTCGTGAAACTAAGTTTTATTATGCATGAAAAGTACAGAAAAAGTATAAATCATAATAAGCTGTAAAAGTATGAAAAAATAAAAAGAAAGGAGTATAAAGTTTTTGAAGTAGTGGTTGTTGATTGGAATATAAGATTTATGGTGGTGATGTGAAATATAAAGAAAAGTTTGGTTTGATTTGGTTGAATTGGATGTTGGATAATGTTAATAATTTTTGAAGTTGTCGATGATTTTCCTTGTTTTTATATGCGTATACCCCGCATTCCACCAAATTATTCCAAATTTTATCCTACGCATCACCCTAGACACGTTGCAAGCTTATTAAAGTCCTTTTTGATCTTCATGCACATGCTATGGTTATTGTGAAGTGAATCCTTTGTCAATGTCGTAGAGTATTAATTGCATTTTGAGTCGACATTTAGGATGGGTGAATATCCTTAAACACTTGCATGAGGGTGTGAGATGTGGGACTTGGGCTCCAAAAATTTTCATTTAAACACATTTTGCATTTGCATTCCATATTTGGTTGGTAGGTGAGGGTTAGAGCTTTATTAATATAAGCTCATCCTTAAATGTGCGGGGTGACCACCCGTGAGCTACTCTAGTGATCGATCTATTAAACTTGCTTGGTTGGTTTTGTTTGACCCGTATTTAGGAAGGACGGTAATTGGATGCTTGATTGGTTGGTTTTGATCCATGTGTCTTCGGATGTTCTCTTCAGTTATAATGCTTATCTTGTTTTATGGGGTGCAGTCAATTTCATTGTGTTCGCTTGGAACGAGCAAAGGTTCGGTTTGGGGGAATTTGATATATATGTCTTATGTTGTGTTTTCCCCTCATTTTTGGTTGATTCTTATGCTTAATAGTTAAGTTTGTGGCTTTATTTTGATCAAATATTGTCCTTTGATATTAAGTTATGTTTTGAAACAGTTTTAGCGTCTTTAGTAGATTTTTAGAGCTTTTACTGTTAATTTATGCTTCCTCGGTTATTACTCGTGGTTTTCGGTTTTCTTTATATATTACAGGAGCGTAATAGGGAATTGTGAATTCATTAGAAGCTAAAACGAGTCAAAATGTGCTTGCCTTGGGATGCGTGCCAAGTCACGAGAAGCTACGAACGAGATACGAAGAGATCGAGCAAAGAAATAAGAAAGACCGTAAAAGTTTAGTCACTTGCATATCATGCGCGCACAACCCTTTATATCTTATTGTTTTATGCGCCACGGAATAGATCATAAGCATCAGAAGTTACTAAATACTCATCATGCGGGCGCAGGGAACGAAATTCATTTTGTTCTATGCGGGCGTAGGGAACAAATGAATTTTGTTCTATGCGGGCGCAGGAAGCCTCGTTTGCAGTCCAATGATGATTTTTTCGATTCTTTAGTTCGTAGGTTTATTTTAATTAAAACCTAACTACTATAAATATGACATGTATATGGGGCACGACCCTAACTAGTTTTTTGAGCATAATATTAGATTAGAATCCTAAAACACTTCTCTCTCTAGAATTTTAGAAGCAATTAGTTTGTTCTTGACGATTCGATTTCAATTTATGCAATTCAATCATTCTTTTGGTAATTTCTTTCCATTTGCTTTTGAATTCTCTTTAGTTTATGAATCTTTTTAGTTTGTTAGTTTTTAGCTTAGTTTAAATAGTTTTGTTAATTTAGTTCTTAGTTTAATTTTCTTAGTAATTGATTTAGTTTTAATTCTAGTTTTAATTAATTCATGTTTATGGCTTTGTCATTTAATTTTGTTTTTGTTTTAGTTTCTTTAGTCATGAGTGAGTAGTCTTTTTCTCTAAGGCTAAGGGATCTATGATCATGTTGTGAATTTATTTAATGTTCGTTAATTAATTCTTGATTATTTGTTGAATTCCTATCATTGTTTTCCATTGATTGCAAGTAAATTGTGGCCAGATTTAGGTTTGAGTTAGGTAACTGTCAAAATCGAGACTGAGAGGTAAGGTTACCACAACTAGACCACTGAATAATAGACAAAACGAATTTATGTGAGCGAGAGTCGATAAAGGAGTTTTGAGGGAGTCTAAGTTCGAGAGAATTAGTGAGCCCTAGTTCAATGAATGTCAATAAATTGATTAATGAGCATTTATGAATTTGTTGATTGATCATAGTAAACCAACCGCCCTAGGTTTCTATTATAAGAGTTTAATTCGTCAATTTCCCGTCATTTCCTTAGTTTTAGTTTTGTTTTCTTAGTTTAGTAGTTTTATTAGAACTTTCCACAAAGCCCCTTACGCAATTTAGACTTTTTAGAGCTAATAGAGTTTAATCGCTTCCATGAGGATTCGATCCCTACTTCCCTAGCTATATTAATTAGAGTTGTTCGGTATTTTTGAGAGGTGTGCGATAGCCTTGTTTTGGTGTGCTATTACGTGCGATGTGCTATATGATCCTATGTTCTATGCTTGTATAAATGTTGTTTGTGGGAATCTAGCTTTCTTGTAGCATTTTCACCTAGAGAGTCACGTGTAGACCATGGTATCTTGTCATGTTAACTAAAAGTCCATATAGACCCCCATAGGTTGCATTCATTTTGTAAAAAGTATTCATCATCCCCAATAATAAAAAAAAGAAAAATAAAATAATAAAAAAAAGAGAGAAAAAGGGGAAATGAAATACTATGCATCATATATTCATGTAGAGCTAGGAAGCAACCATGATAGATTTTGCATGTGTCTTAAAGTCCAGTCATTAAAACAAGTGAAAGCAAACATTCTAAAATCTAAACATCGTAGGATAGTTCATGCACGAAACAAATCAACGACTCCTCTTTGGACTAGGGAACAAGTTACAAGGCTAGTTCGAAAAGATATCCCAACTCACGATCAAGGAAATACAATGCAATTTGATCCAACAATGAGCGACCAAGAGTCTCCCGTCACGATGCACGAATTGGCTCTTGCCTTAGCTCAAGTAACACAAGCCTTGGGAGAAATGAAAGTTAAGATGAACGATCTCAAGAATAAAAACATCGTGCAAGACATAGAGAAGGTAGCTAGGAGGGTCACCGACTAAGACTCTTATTTTGATCATCCTAATCGCTATCAAAACTTGATTGATACCTTGACAGAAAAGTTCTCCATTGCTGAACTTCCCAAATTTAAGGCCACCAACAATCCAAAATACTTCTTGAGAGGCTTCAAGTTCTACATGGATGTGTTGAAGATCAACCCAAGCCTCTACCCAAGAATCTTTCTTATGACTTTTGAACCCGTATGTCAGAAATGGTTCTTCTCACTTCCGGACAAGGATACGTCAACTTGGGAGAACATAACTCATGCGTTCATGACTCGCTATAAAGGAAATACTCAAGATACCACCCCTCAAAGGGAGCTTGAAATTCTCAAACAAGGGGAAAAGCAAGGGTTTACCTCTTATTTGTCTCGTTGGAGGGAAGTCGCATCACAAATGGTAACTACACCACCTGAAAAGGATAAAGTCAAGATATTCATTGCTAACTTGCTTCCAAAGTATAAAAATTACCTTAAGTATTTGGGCCTTAGTACTTTTGAACAAGTTTACCACATTGGGATCAAGTTTGAAGACGGTCTTAACATGGAAAGTGGAAAAAGAAAATGGGCTAATAACCCAAGAACCAATCAAACAAAAGGAGCATCAATTTCCAACATTAATGCCGTCGAAGAAACTAGAGCTCCTTCTCACCGCCGACGCGAGTACATTCGCTTGGGTATGACCTATACACAAGCGTTTGAAAGACTCCAATCGAAAGGCAAAATAAGTCCAGCGGGACCCTCTCTGGATCCTACTCCAGAAAAGAGGTCAATACGATGGGATGCCAACAAATACTACAAGTAACATCAAGGTAGAGGTCACACTACCGAAGAACGTTGGACTCTCAAAAAGCTTCTACAAGACATGGTTGAAGATGGAAGGCTCCCCATTCCGCCCGGAGGAAAGAAGCTCAATATTTGGTCCAACCCTCTCACCATCATCATGATCGAGGAAGAGAACTTTTGCTTCAATCCTACCAACGTAATCGAGAAAGATGAACTATCTTTTGACTCACTCAACTTGATCTCTCCTGTGGGACAATCTACCCCACAAACAATCACCACGCCAGCCCTCCTAGAAATCAATGGAATATGGGATAGTGATGATGAAGACGTCTATGCTAGAAATGGAGTACAATCCACTTACCACACTCTCCTCGAAGAAGACGATGAAATCACCGAGGTTCTAAAGCCCTTGTGACCTCTTAACGACAATAAGGTTCAAGTCCACAACACAAAATCAAAACAACACTCAAGAAACTCCACCACCTCCTCCACCTCAAGAGTAAAATGTTGTTTTAAGCAACTCAAAAGAACCAAATCCGATGTCAACTTATGGCAACTACTAGTCTCCTCGGAAAAGCATAGACAAGCTCTACTCAAGGCTCTTACTGACTTAAATGTGGCCGACAACACTACTTCGGATGGTTTGGTCAGCCTTATTATCCGTGAGCACCACAAGCCATCCATCTCCCAACTGAAGAAACGAAGCATAATAAAGCTCTCTACATCATCGTCAGAAGTAGACAATTCAATATACCTATGACTTTGATTGACAATGGCTCAGCTATCAACGTATGTCCTTTGTGCACCGCTCGGAAGCTTGGGATATCACAAGAAGAATTCCGCACTAGCAATCAAGCCATTCAAGCCTATGATAACACGAGAAAGGACACTATAGGGGTGATATGGCTCAACTTGCTCACGATACCGGTCAAGAAGAAAGTGAAGTTTCATGTCATGGATATTAAGACTAGCTTCTACCTCCTCCTAGGAAGGCTTTGGCTCCATGAACTAGGGGCGGTTCCATCCACTCTTCATCAAAAAATCAGGTTCATTCTAGAAGGGGTGGTGAATACTATTGATGCATCTCCCATGAGGATTCAAGCCACTGACCAACCTATCACCAACATCGAACACGATGATCTTGATGGAGACTTATGGGGATTTTTTATTGCTACCATTTAGGAAGGAGACAAAGCTCCCTTCAACTTCGATCCCCACTCCAACCTCATTGTGAATACCCTACTTTGCAACCAAGGATACTTCCTTGGAATAGACATGGAATCAAGAAGGGCCCTTGCTGCTGCCCTTTTTAACCTCCAACCTAAGAATGACAGATTCGGATTAGGGTCTTTTCCAACCCGAGACGATCTCAAGACTTCAAAAGCAGAAAATGGCTAAAAAGGATGGGGATGTGGACTCCGCCCCTACTCTCTTACCTTGAACGGGAAATTTATGGTGCCAATGGGGTAAGATACCCATGATTGGAAATATTTTCTGACTGTCACTTTGTGGAAGATGAGGCTACTCCAATCTCTAAAAGCAAATTCAAACTAGATGATCTCGATGCACAAGAACTTGGACTACTCTTCGAGTTAAAACGTTCTCTGCCGACCGAACAAGAGGTGCTCATGGCTATGAATACCGAAGCTTTCGATCCAGCAAAACTCATCACTCCTACAAGTCATGTGGTTAGAGGATGGCGCAAGACCGTCAAGATCACTACACCGAAAGGAAAGATCATGGACTTCACAATAGGAGAAGGCCTAATGGTCAATGAGTCTAAAACTGAATCTGAATCCGAGTTTGAGTCAAATGCTCTTAAGATGTCTAGTCCTAAGAATCTTTTAGTCACTAATAAGCTCGTCAAGGAGTATATCCCTCCTTTAGATTCCGCCACTAGGGCCAATTTTGATGTCATACTTAACAAGCTTACTAATATAACTTCTTTTTCTTACTCCTCGTCTCCATCCTCTTATTCCCCCTCCCCATTACATGATTGCTTTGTTTCACAAACTGAAAATCAAAATGTTGATGAAATAGTAAAAGCTATAGAGGAACATGAAGGCATAACCCCAATAATTGAGGAAACTGAAAAGATTAACATCTCCGATGATAGCACCCCAAGGGAATTATAGATTAGACTCACACTTGATCCTCAAGAAAGGGTAGAGCTTATAGCAACACTCACGGAATTCAAGGACGTTTTTGCGTGCTCCTATGAAGATATGCCAGGGATAGATCCTGAAATAGCTAAGCATACCATCCCCCTGAACTAGGGGTCCAAACCCGTTAACCAAAAGCTTAGAAGGATGAAACCGGAAGTTCAACTAAAAATTCGAGAAGAGGTAATCAAGCACCTAAAGGCAGGATTTATCAAGGTGGTTCAATATGCTGATTGGGTCGCAAACATTGTCCCTGTACCCAAGAAAGATGGAAGAGTAAGAATGTGCGTGGACTTTCGGGACCTGAACAGGGCTAGTCTAAAGGATGATTTCCCCTTACCACACATCAATGTGCTAGTTGATAATACAGGCAAACATGCTTATTCTCCTTCATGGATGGTTACGCTGGCTACAATCAGATTAAAATGGATGAAAAAGACGTGGAGAAGATGACTTTCACTACTCCATGGGGATTATACTGCTACACAGTCATGCCATTCGGCTTGAGAATGCCGAAGCTACATATCAACGCGCCGCAACTACACACCATGATATGATACATAAGGAAGTAGTGGTATATATAGACGACATGGTAGTGAAGACCAAGGAAAGGAGTGAACATACTCTTGCCTTGAGAAAGTTCTTTGAAAGGTTTCAAAGGTTCAACATGAGACTTTATCCACAAAAATGTGCCTTCAGCGTTACTTCTGGAAAACTTCTGGGCCATGTGGTTTGTCCTAGAGGCTTTGAGATTGATCCAACAAAAATCAAGGCCATCATGTCCTTAAAACCACCAAAGATCGAAAAAGAAATTCGGAGATCCTTAGGAAGGTTTCAGTACATAAGCAGATTAATTTCCAAGCTTACCATGGTATGTGAACCCATCTTCAGGAAGCTAAATGAAGATGCTCCTAAAGAATGGGACGACGACTGCCAACAAGCTTTTGACAAAGTCAAGGAATATCTCATGAATCCGCCCGTCCTGGTGCCTCCAACTCAAGGCCATCCTCTGAGACTCTACTTGAGCGTTACTAATACCGCCGCAGGAGCCATGCTAGCACAAGAATTCGATGGAAAAGAAAACGTTGTTTATTACTTAAGCAAGAAATTCCTACAATATAAAGGAAGATATTCAATCATTGAGAAATTATGCTTGGCATTACAATGGTTTACACCTCCGATGTGTGGACGATAAAAATTAAAGGCTCAACGGGTCATAGATCAAGTACATTCAGGCATATGCGGGACTCATATGAATGCTCGTATGCTAGCCTCTAAGATTATCAAGTAAGGGTACTATTGAAGTATAATGGAAGATTATTGCAATAGATACGTGAGACATTGCGAAAAGTGTCAGATGTATGCAAATGCTCAACATATACCTTCATTGTTGCTGCACTCTGTATCATCTCCGTGGCCGTTCTCAACATGGGGATTGACATAATTGGAAAGATTACACCTCCGAGTCATGGAGGTCACCCGTTCATATTGGTAGAAATTGACTACTTCACCAAATGGGTGGAAGCCGCTTCATATCGTGTGTTGCAAGCCAAACATGTGGCATAGTTCATCGAAATCAACATAATATGCCGATATGGGGTCCCGCATGAAATCATCGGTAATAATGGAACTTATTTTCAAGGTGAATGCGAGGAGCTTCTCATAAAATATAAAACCAGCAACACAAGGTGTTGATCACCCATTGTTAAATTGGATTGTGTTGTTTCCGATTAAAATTGGATGTAAATTGGAGTGTCTTTCCGACTAGTCTTGTACCACGCTTCCTAATCCAACCAAGAGGAGTTGTTGGCTTGACTCGTGCACGACATATCCTACGATATTGGACTTTATAATTTCCATTTGTTTTAATTTAATAATTTAACTTTTGAGACATATGTAGGGCCTATCATGGTTTCTTTCTAATTCTATATGAAGACAGAATCTATAGTATTTCATCATCCTTTGATTTATTTTTTTTACTATGGGATGATGAAGATACTTTTTTACAATATGAGTGGAGAATGCAACCAATGGGAATCTATATGTAACCTTTAGTCAATGCAATAAGCAACCATGGTCTATTTGTGACTCTCTGAGTGAAAACCTTTCTGAGAAAGCTAGACTCCCAACAAAACACTCATACAAACATAACATATATATAATCACGTAGCACATCATACATAGCAGACCTATGCATGTGGTTAAGTCTGTACCTAGCCAAGGTTGTAAAGAGGCAACTAAAAGTAAGGCATAAGGTGTCCAAAAGGTACCATCACTAGGGTGTAGCAAAAGTATCCACACTAAGGGTGTGCAAAAAACTCTAATGCTGAATTTCTTTTTCGATTTTCCGAAAATCCGGATATTCAGTCTAGATTTTTTAATTTGGAAAAATCGAACAGGATATCCAGTGAATTTCGTAAAACAAAAATCGGATATCTGGTTTCCGATCCGTTTTTTTTAAAGGATAATTAAGTGTTTTAGAAGAAATTTGGTTAAAAAATTTGGATCCAGAATTTCGGAATTACGGCTTTTTCAAAAGGGATACAGAATAGGTTTTTTATTTTAGATTTTCGCTTTTTCGGATCGGGAAAATTCTAGGATATGGTTTTGCACACCCTAATATTCCACACCAAAATTTAGTGGTGATCCAAGTGGGATATCCATTGTGAGTCACATAGGTCATGTGGTCACGCGCTATGGTTTGGGATGGATATCAATTAAGGAATAGCCTTACGTAGTTCACCTAACACTCCTTAATAGAAGTCCCCCGGGGGTGTCTCAGGTGTAAAACACACTTTATGAGACGTGAATCCTAAAGCAAAAACNCGAAATCAACATAATATGCCGATATGGGGTCCCGCATGAAATCATCGGTAATAATGGAACTTATTTTCAAGGTGAATGCGAGGAGCTTCTCATAAAATATAAAACCAGCAACACAAGGTGTTGATCACCCATTGTTAAATTGGATTGTGTTGTTTCCGATTAAAATTGGATGTAAATTGGAGTGTCTTTCCGACTAGTCTTGTACCACGCTTCCTAATCCAACCAAGAGGAGTTGTTGGCTTGACTCGTGCACGACATATCCTACGATATTGGACTTTATAATTTCCATTTGTTTTAATTTAATAATTTAACTTTTGAGACATATGTAGGGCCTATCATGGTTTCTTTCTAATTCTATATGAAGACAGAATCTATAGTATTTCATCATCCTTTGATTTATTTTTTTTACTATGGGATGATGAAGATACTTTTTTACAATATGAGTGGAGAATGCAACCAATGGGAATCTATATGTAACCTTTAGTCAATGCAATAAGCAACCATGGTCTATTTGTGACTCTCTGAGTGAAAACCTTTCTGAGAAAGCTAGACTCCCAACAAAACACTCATACAAACATAACATATATATAATCACGTAGCACATCATACATAGCAGACCTATGCATGTGGTTAAGTCTGTACCTAGCCAAGGTTGTAAAGAGGCAACTAAAAGTAAGGCATAAGGTGTCCAAAAGGTACCATCACTAGGGTGTAGCAAAAGTATCCACACTAAGGGTGTGCAAAAAACTCTAATGCTGAATTTCTTTTTCGATTTTCCGAAAATCCGGATATTCAGTCTAGATTTTTTAATTTGGAAAAATCGAACAGGATATCCAGTGAATTTCGTAAAACAAAAATCGGATATCTGGTTTCCGATCCGTTTTTTTTAAAGGATAATTAAGTGTTTTAGAAGAAATTTGGTTAAAAAATTTGGATCCAGAATTTCGGAATTACGGCTTTTTCAAAAGGGATACAGAATAGGTTTTTTATTTTAGATTTTCGCTTTTTCGGATCGGGAAAATTCTAGGATATGGTTTTGCACACCCTAATATTCCACACCAAAATTTAGTGGTGATCCAAGTGGGATATCCATTGTGAGTCACATAGGTCATGTGGTCACGCGCTATGGTTTGGGATGGATATCAATTAAGGAATAGCCTTACGTAGTTCACCTAACACTCCTTAATAGAAGTCCCCCGGGGGTGTCTCAGGTGTAAAACACACTTTATGAGACGTGAATCCTAAAGCAAAAACCCTCACATGGGGATTGCATGCATTATGCCTAGCAAATAAAATTCAAGATTAAAATTATGAAACTACGAGAATTTTTGTGTTTCGTCCACTCTCCTTTAAAATTAAAGGAATATCCCTAATGGAGTCGCCAAACTGTGGACTCGGAGCTTTGTGGGCCCACTTATCCTTTTTAAGGATATTGAATGTCTTTAGTCAGTTTGCATAACGTGACTATGCTTGGCTTAGGGATTGAGTTTAGAAGCTTAAAAACCAATTAGATAAGTCTCCACTGTGCTCTTTTTAGGATCTCACAGAACCCCATTAGGTTTAGCCCGAAGGCAAATTGACAGCCAAGGATAAGAAGGTCTCATATCTCTGGATTTGGGGACGAGGGTATGGATAAAGTAGTTCACAATGTCCCCCCACTTATAGCGGCCTCTACTTGTTCTCATATGTAATTTCATAATCATAATATTGAATTATATCATACATATTTCCGATTAATCCCAAAAGACATTCGAACACTACTAGGAGAGTTTAATCAATGCACACATAATTTTCTAATAAAACATGCAAGGGTGACCACTTTGGAATTAATCCATATTCAAGGTACCTAAGCCAATTTGTCCAACAATTTAATCTTTACTTTAGTTAGAACATGCTTTTAGGTCTTTTAATTAAACATGGATTCTAGGTTGAGCGACAAAACGCCCAACGAGCGCTAAAGCGCTCAAGTGGAGCGCATGGATGCTCATGGTGAGCGCTTGAGAGCGCCCACTTTGGGTGTTCAGGCACCTCTTGGGTGTCTATGCGCTCAAGTCCGACTTTTTGGAATTTCACACAGTCAATCTTCAGAACTTTCATACTTCCAATATTCTTTTTCATATTCTACAATATTAATATGTATTACGAAATATTATGAAATTTACTTCCATCCTCAAACTTATACACTTACATAAACCTAAAATTTCGTTATTTTGTGCAAGCCTTTCTAGAAGGTTCGTCATATTTGGTCATGTTTATATGATTGAATAATTTTCTAAGTTTACGAAAAAGAAATTAATAAAAGATGAAATTAATATAAAAACTAAATAAAATAAAACCACTTAAAATAAAACTAAATAAAATTATTTTAAACAAAATAAAATATTTGAAAATAAACAAAAAAATAATAAAATAAAATGAAATTCAAGAAATTAATTTAAGCGTATTTCAACCATCGTAGTTTACTATCGATTAACCATTTTCAGAAACGACATTATTTATTTATTTATTATTTCAAGCAATCAATTTTCGGAAGTTGGACTTGTTGCGACGTAGTACACATTAATCTTCCGCCGTTTAGGTGGGACCAAATGTAGGTATCTACATTGCCTACGACTATTTGTTTACTTGTTTAGTACGGTTTTTTTTGTATTATTTCTTTTCGAGGGAAAAGTCGGTCCCCTCCCAGTGAAAATTAAAGTTAAATTAAAAGTCAAAGTTAAATTCAATGCATGAAAGTCAAAGTCCATGTACAGAAGTCAAAGTCAAAACATATAGGATGCATCCGAGTGAAAGTCTAATAAATATATCTACACCAGTCTAAATCATAGTCAAATATATACAAAAGTCAATAAAATACATCATGCATAACCTGAAAATGTGAAAGCTAGGCTCCCTAAGTCCCAGGTCCTCGAGAAGCCTAAGGTCCCTCAGTCAAGGTAAAGCCAAGAGACAGGTACAAATCCGAGGTACTTGGGGAATGTGACTCGCGAGCACCAGCTTCGGAAGAAGGAGCATTGTAGACACCTATATTTGGTCCCACCTAATGGCTGATGATTAAAGTGTACCACATTGTTACAAGTCCAATGTCTAAAAATTGATTGCTTGAAAAATGCCTAGTTTTGTGTTGGAAGTGAGTCTTTCACCTATTTGTTCCCCACTCAAAAATCTATATGAGGGTCCTGCTGCCTAGTTAACGGGAGGGGGTGTCGCTGCCCGGTCAGCAAGTCGGGGTCTACGGGTGAAACGCCCTGGTTAGGGGGTTAGGGGGGCAACGCACCACAAACTTTCTGAAAATTAAAAAAACATTGTCGGAATAACCGATGATGAATTATGATGGTCAAAATGCACTTAAATTAGTTTTCTTATATATCATATTTCATTTTTACATTTATATACTTCATTTTATTCATTTTCATTCTATTTACTTTTTAATTTCATTTACGAAAATAAATATAATAATTTAAGTGTATCAATGTGACTGGATTCGATGAACCTTCTTGAAGGGTTTTTTCGGAATATGGCAACTCTATGTTATGGAAGTGAATAAATAGGTTTATGGAAGTGAATTTCGTATTATTTCATAATATTTCGAAATATTTTGGTATATGGAAATCAATATACAAAATAAGGAAGCTTTGGAGATTCACTACGTAAAAATGAGGAAAAAGGGAGCTTGAGCGCCAAGGTGTAGGGTGAGCGCCTAGGCGCCCAACCAGCGTTTTGGCGCCCAAGCACGAGCGCCATAGCGCTCTCTAAAATGAGGAAAAAGGGAGCTCGAGCGCCATCGTGTAGGGTGAGCGCCTAGGCACCCAACCAACGTCCAGGCGCCCAAGCACGAGCGCCCTAGCGCTCATCTCAACCCTAATTTTTGTGTGTTTGTAGGTCAAAACCGGAAATATGTATGTTATAATTCGATATTATGATTATGAAATTACACATGAGAACAAGTAGAGGCCGCTATGCACGGGGGAACACTGTGACCTATTGCTGTCCTTGCCCTCGTCCCCGAATCCAAAGATATGAGACCTTCTTATCCTTGGCTGACATATTTGCCCTGGGCTATGACCTAATGGGGTTCCGTGAGCTCCCAAACAGAGCACGGTGCGATTTCTGTACTTGGGTTTTAAGCTTCTAGACTCACTCCCTAAGCCAACTATACTCACACTATACAATCAAACTAAAGACATTCGATGTCCGTAATAAGGGCACGTGGGCCCCCAAAGCCCTGGGTCCACAAACACACTCCGTGGATAGAATCTAAAAGAAAAAACACTCAAGGGGAAACTGAGAAGAACTACCAGGCTCGTATTTTTCAGGAATGCCACTAGTACAGGGACGGTATACCTCCTCCTCAAGGCCCTCTTCCTCGACCTGAGGTGGCTCTCTAGAAGTAGAAACTTCTGCTACCTCACCATGGGCGTTGGAACTCGGCTCATTTACCTGAAAAGGAGAATGATTAATCAGATTCCGACAAAATACAAATAATAAATAAGATGAACAAAGGATGTTACTTTACCTTTGTGTCCTGACTCTTGTGGTACAATGCTTCCTTCAGCTGCTTCACTTCGTAGCTCAAGGCATCTATCACCTTTAAGGCATGTATCAGGCCACCGTGGAGCATCTGCAATTTCAAAAAATATAAATATATATAATAAAAACGATGAGTGCGAATGGGAAAGCTGAAATATATGAAAAGACAAGGGAACACTAATCGACTTAACCGTAGGAGGAAGAGCCTAGGTGGCGAACAGCTTGTCCTGTGGGGCCTTGGGAATCCTCTCCTTGAACTCCTGGCCATCGACCTCATAATCATAGGAGACGTCAACAAAAGGAAGGTGGCCGGAGTTGTACTATGGCTGAAAAGATTTCAGAAAAAAGTGAACTAATGAAAGTCACAAGTATACCATTATAAAATTTCGTTAATAACTTGGGAACTTACTGCCGAGATAAGCCGAACAGGCGTCGCCAGGTGACGGAAGAGGTCTGTCTGATACACCTTGTATGAGTGGACAAGGTACCTCTAAGGTATGAACTTCCTAAACTGGCTCGAACCTCACCAACCTGGTTGAATAGAGCCTTCAAGACCACCATCAGTGCCGGAGGATCATGAGGAACGAAGAAGTCCAACAAGTTGTGCTGTCTCAATACCAGCTCNGCACGGGGGAACACTGTGACCTATTGCTGTCCTTGCCCTCGTCCCCGAATCCAAAGATATGAGACCTTCTTATCCTTGGCTGACATATTTGCCCTGGGCTATGACCTAATGGGGTTCCGTGAGCTCCCAAACAGAGCACGGTGCGATTTCTGTACTTGGGTTTTAAGCTTCTAGACTCACTCCCTAAGCCAACTATACTCACACTATACAATCAAACTAAAGACATTCGATGTCCGTAATAAGGGCACGTGGGCCCCCAAAGCCCTGGGTCCACAAACACACTCCGTGGATAGAATCTAAAAGAAAAAACACTCAAGGGGAAACTGAGAAGAACTACCAGGCTCGTATTTTTCAGGAATGCCACTAGTACAGGGACGGTATACCTCCTCCTCAAGGCCCTCTTCCTCGACCTGAGGTGGCTCTCTAGAAGTAGAAACTTCTGCTACCTCACCATGGGCGTTGGAACTCGGCTCATTTACCTGAAAAGGAGAATGATTAATCAGATTCCGACAAAATACAAATAATAAATAAGATGAACAAAGGATGTTACTTTACCTTTGTGTCCTGACTCTTGTGGTACAATGCTTCCTTCAGCTGCTTCACTTCGTAGCTCAAGGCATCTATCACCTTTAAGGCATGTATCAGGCCACCGTGGAGCATCTGCAATTTCAAAAAATATAAATATATATAATAAAAACGATGAGTGCGAATGGGAAAGCTGAAATATATGAAAAGACAAGGGAACACTAATCGACTTAACCGTAGGAGGAAGAGCCTAGGTGGCGAACAGCTTGTCCTGTGGGGCCTTGGGAATCCTCTCCTTGAACTCCTGGCCATCGACCTCATAATCATAGGAGACGTCAACAAAAGGAAGGTGGCCGGAGTTGTACTATGGCTGAAAAGATTTCAGAAAAAAGTGAACTAATGAAAGTCACAAGTATACCATTATAAAATTTCGTTAATAACTTGGGAACTTACTGCCGAGATAAGCCGAACAGGCGTCGCCAGGTGACGGAAGAGGTCTGTCTGATACACCTTGTATGAGTGGACAAGGTACCTCTAAGGTATGAACTTCCTAAACTGGCTCGAACCTCACCAACCTGGTTGAATAGAGCCTTCAAGACCACCATCAGTGCCGGAGGATCATGAGGAACGAAGAAGTCCAACAAGTTGTGCTGTCTCAATACCAGCTCCCCCAAATATCACACTAGACGCTCATGATCCCAGAAGTAACAATAAGTAGTAGAGTGTAAGGAAGCATAGCCAAAGCTGCTCAAAATACAATCGAAACCACTCCAAGGATGGAAATGAACCTATAGGACATGCAGCTCAAAATAATGTTTTCCAAGAAAAATAAAATAAAGAGAAAAGAGAAGAAGGGGAAAGATAGCCTATCTCTCCTATAGGGAACTTCTTAATCAATTTGCGGACCTCATTCAGCCGTTCCGTCCATTTCCCATCAACGTAACCCTCCCATGAAGCAAGGATGGGAGGACAACGACCCCAAGGGCTTGTAGGATCGAGCAAGGCAAGGGAGGTACTTGAAGCTCCAACAATACGAAAATCAAATAAAAGAGAAGTGAATTGAAAAAATAAGATAAGTATTAAAAATCGCACAAAGGTAATAGAGCATTACCTTGATGACTCTCCAAAAGGAAGCAAAGGAAAGCAAGTACGAATTGTCCTTCGGGTGACAACAAGTCCTTGTGGCACGTAGAAGGAAGGCATACCCTAAGTCTCCCCAGTAGTAATTCCTGACCATAGATAGATCAGAAAAGGAAGGAAGATAGCGGAGCTGACAACGATGAAGAGGGCCCATGTCGGTCACTAAGGTGAGGCCGAACCTTTTGCTCAATAGGCCTCGGCAAAAACCAAACTTTTGCTGACCAAGGGAATCACAAACAGGTCCGAGTAAGACTTGGGTAATAGCATGTAAGGGAGTCAACTCTACGTTGATAGCAACAAGGGACGGGGTGAGGGGAAGACCAGTAAGAACAGCGTAGTTGAAGGGGTGATAGTCATCTCCACCCAAGGAAAGTGGAAGGAGTTGGTGGTATCCCACCACCATTCAATTAGGTTAAGAGTTAATGTGTAGACACCTAATTAGTCCCCCTGTCCCACAGTACGACTCTATGATGATTAAAAAACTCATTTCTTTAGAAAATTGGATAATAGAGTATACTTGGGCATAAAACAATAAGTTTCGGATATTATAAAAGGCACATTCTTATTTAACGGACTTTTTTAAATTATCCCAAAACTTTTTATTATTTTAAAATAAATAATAATATTAAATAAGTAAAAAAATAAATATTAAAAAAAATTAAAAAACTAATAATAAATAAAGAAATAAAAAGTAATCTTTCAAAAACGCAATGCGGTTAATTTAGTCACGCTGAGCTGTAGGGTAAGCGTGAATAAATTAACTGCGCTACCCTAGCAGCATTGTAGGGTTTCTCGTGCTGACGGGCTAGCGCGATTCAGCGTACCACGCTAGCAGGCCAGCGCAATTAGGGTTCCCACGCTGCTATAAATATCTTCATTTCTAAACAACTTTTTTTACTCACTTTCTCCCTTACACTAAAATAATCCTAAATATTGCTTTTCTATCATCTTCATTTTTATAAATAGTTACTTATTACTATTTTACTATTTATTTTATTTCAAATAAAAGTGGCTACAAACTTCGATAACATTGAACCAATTATTCGACTCTACCCAAATTAACACTCGACGACTGCAATCTTCATACGAGAGGTGATGTGAATTTTCGTATTTGTATCAAGAGGTGGAATGTTTTCTGAGAGCCCTAAAAATCAAAGTTGTGGATTTGTTGTTGTTGGTTTTCCGAATCATTTACCGGTTTTATCATTTTGTTATTGTTAAAGGACTTAATTTGAATTAATGTATCACATTAAATCAAGATAATTGTTTTGGACAAATTGTATCATGCTAGGAACCTTGAATTCATCTTAACGACGGTTTGACTAAATTAATTAGTTTCATTTGATTTCACCTTAATAATAGTAATTTTATATTACGTTGTCAATCAATTACTTGGTTCTTTGTATAACTTGTGTATGATTGAGAGAAAACTAGTAATGGCCGCCTACGGGCTAATATGGCGCACTTACCTTCACCCCCGAATCCAACCTTTGGTTCGTAAGGTCATAACTTGGAGTCATCCCCATGGGATTGAAAGGGTTACTCGTGCAATTTAGATTGTCGTCCCGTATTCGTGTTCCATTCGTAATCAATCTAAATACACGATTTATGAGTTTGATTCCTGAAACTCATTGGCGACTCCTTATTAGCATCGTTTGTATTCATTGATATTATGTCACTCGAAAAAATATAATTGAAAATTAAAAAAAAACACTAAAATAGCGTAGCGCGACAGACTTTGCCACGCTAATTTCGCAGCGTCACAAAGTTTACTGCGCTACACCTGCAGTGTGACAAACTTTGTAGCGCTACACAGTAAGCGTGACAAACTTTGTCACGCTATGTTGCCAGCGTGGCTGAAATTCATGCACTCCTATTTTGTTGCAAAATACTTCTAAAAAAGTCCATTTCACCTTTCCTTAAGCCAATTTTTTAGGTCTAACTCAACCTATGGATGGTTTGGGGAAGGTGACCAAATAATTTGGGACCCTAAAATCCAGGGCCCCTATAGTGGCGCCTCCACTGGGGACTAAAAGAGGGTGAGACTTGAAACTTTTCTCTCAAATTATACACTTGTTATATTTAGAATATTTGCATTTTGTTAGTCATATTGCATACATGTAACATACACTTGGCATCCATGTGTTTGAAACATGCCTTAGGATTACGGTGATACTTTCTACATTTCGGGGAGGAACTATTGGCTTGGTGGGGCCCATGGTCTCTAAGCAATTGAGCAAGATAGAACCTCATCCCAACTACATCAATTTCTAAGCCGCCCATGGTACTTAGATGGGAGAAACTTCATATCTAATGGTTATTATACCGCAAAGTGTTGGAGCACACTCCTTAGATGTAGGACCTTTTTGACCAACCATGACTAACCGTAGTTTGACTGTATTATTTTGTAATTATTGCTTCCTTTTGTTTTGTATAGTTGCTTGTTTTGCTTTCTTATATTTTGTGAATATTTAGATTTTCTGAGATTTTCAAATCTTTTCAATCACATTATTTTATTAGCTAACGAAAATAAATGATTACATAAAATATTTTCCATAATTTTCAATTATATTCTTTGATATCATTTGTTACTTAGAAGATTTTCTTATACACCAATATAATTGATTTAGTTAATAAAATATTGCAAAAGATATTATTAATCAAATCCTTGATCTTCTTAGGACTTGATTAATAGAATATTTGATTAAATAAAAACTAAGTTATACACTTAACATTTATTAGAAAAAATTAAATAATATTAACGATTTCAAAAATACTTTACCTTTCTGAGATTTTTAATATAATTCGAATCTTTTGGAAGTTTACTAATTAATTCCTTTCATTTAGAATGTTATTCCAAATTTATAATAAAACTACCTATCTCACTTTCCCTTGTATTATTTTCAAAAAATCAAACACTTAGAATTAAAAAATTTAAAAAAAGAAACTAAAAAAAATCCATCAAGGTTAATCATGATATAATATTTTTTTTATTTTATTAATTTTTTTTTCCCTATGAGCTTCCCATCAATTAACCTTGATTGTTATAACTCTAAGTGTTGAGTCTTGTTTCTTTTTTCTTCTATTTTTCTTCTATTAATAGTTTGAACTTGGTTGTTGGAGATGGCTTACAAGATATGGATGTGTTAATATTGAAAGTTCGTGTAGCTGTGAGATATGTCATATCTCCTCCATCAAGACTTGAAACGTTTAAGGCTTGTGTTAAAGAGAAAAGATCTCCTCCATCAAGATCTCCCCATGTTTAAAAAATACGAATTGCATAAGTGATAAAAATATTAAATCACCCTTATTAAGCATTTCACATTATCAAAATCTTTTCATTTATTAAGGATAAATTGGGTTAAAAACCCATAGCTTATCTCAATCTTTGTGCCATCCCCCTTAGGTATATGATTAGAGGGATAGAATATCATTTTATTGATATTTTATACCTACCCAAATCCCCTTCCAATGTCTATCCATCCAAGACAATATAACTTTTCTCATTTAGCTTCTGACTTATCCCTATCCAAACCCTTTCCCATATATAGGTACGAATTGCTAACAAAATAATTCAATTCACTTTTTTATTAGCACACATAAGGCGGAATACCTCCTTTAAATACAATAGAAATAAAAAAAAAGGTGGAATTAGCTAGGCTTCCAAATAACATGCGTCCAGCTAAACACTCCCTCTTCGGGCTCATTTCCTTTCTACTTATCATAATCCCTGGTATGAAATCTTTATCACGTCTATTACTGCCTATTTTTCATTCTAGTGTTCTCATTAGATTTACCATGCTTATGGTGAACTCATATTAATAATGGAGCCACTTAGATATGTTAAATTACTTATCAAAAACTAAACCTAGTTTTTAGGACGTGATGATGTCCGACATTATTAATAATATACATATAAAAAATTAAAATGGTTAATGTTATAACGAAAGCAATTATTTTCAATAGTTTGTTTGTTTAGTGTAGGATGAATATATTGCACAGTTAATAAAAATTAATTAATTTTCATGGAAAATATATAAGTTAAAAATTGTAAGATTTTGTTACACTTAGCTTGATCTTAGCCCGAAGGTGGAGAAAGGTGTTAGAATCTCAAGTTACAATGATTTGGTGATTGATATCTACTTGCCTCTTTTTTGTAAAAGGAAATAAATTAAGTTTATATGTGGTGTTATGACAAGTGGCAGTGAAATGTCATTAATAAAATTAATTTAAAATCATAATTGTAAAAATAACATTTGGTGAGCTTTTTTTTAATAGAAAAATTGACAAAATAAAACCTACCTTTGAATAATCCACTTTTAAAAAGCCCCTTTTTTTTATTTTACAACAAACCTACCTAAAATAGTCATCTCCAAAAATTGTACCATATGTAATTTTTACCTGTTAATACTGGTTACTATTAGGTGTTTTATATAATTATTTTTTTTTTTAAATTAAATGAAACATCACCACCCTACCCAATTAAACCACTGCCTTACCACTAAACCACCTAATTCTGACAACCACCATCACCTTGCCCACTCATTTCCGACTACCATCAACCTACCCACCGAAATTAGACCACCCCATCAATTTACCCGCCCAATTCAAGCCACCAACGCCCACTACTAACCCACCAAATCAGACCACCACCCTACCACCAACTCACTCAATTCAAACCACCACCATCAACTCCCCCATCCAATTTGAACCACCACCATCAACCTACCCTCTCAATTAGGACCATGACCATCAATCCACACACCCAATTCGAGCCACCAACACCCCAACATTAACCCACTTGATTCGGATCACCACCAACCCACCCAAATCAAATGCCACCTAAACCCCCACCAAAACGAATATCACCAAACTACCACCTAATCCACATCCATTGATATAAATAATAAAACCAATTCAACCCACCCAATTCGAACTCCTATACCCCAAAAGTACCAAACCAATTCGAACCCCTCCTACACCACCACAACACGAAACAGCCCCCCATAAGCCATAATATTATGGGTTGATGAATATGTAAAAGAGAAGGAAAAAAAACAAGAGGGAGAAGATCGACAATGATAGTAGGGAAGAAGATTAATTGGTAACCACAAGAATTGGATTTCTAATAGTGGTTAATTAGGAAGGAAGAAAAAAGACTTTTTTTTTTTTTTTTTTGGTGAAAAGAAAAAAAAAAAGATGGGGGGGATTAAAAANAAGATGGTGGTGATGTAAAAATGAAGTGACAAGGTAGAAGGAAGAAGGAAGAAGGAAGAAAGGGTAAAGTAGTATAATAGAGGAGAGAAAAAGGGGGAAAGGGACACCAGAAAATAAACAATGGAATGAAAAAAATTTAAAAGCCAAACAATGACAAAGGGAATCCATTCATTGATTCACTTACTCATCATGTTAATAGAAATAGGGTACATATTTGGAACATGCCTACCTAACTTGGGTTTATTGTAGAATAAACAAAAAATGGATTTTTTAAAAGCAGATCATTCAAATGTGAGTTTTTTTTTTGTAAAATTTTCCTTTATTTAATTAGGTATTGTAGTTATGAAAATAAAAGTTGGCATTTAAACAAAAAAAAAAAATTGATAGTTTTTGTAAAAATGGCGTATATCAATTGAGTAGAATTTCTTATCGTAATCGCTCGTGATTCTTTAGTATTTTTTATAAGGTTGGCTTAGAAGTGTTTTTACATTTGGTTTAGTGGATAGTTTCCAATTCTTAGGCTGGCCATTCGGCGCCCCTATTCTAAAAATAAGATTAGAGCATAAATACTTCATATGCTATTGAATAACACAATTGCGATATTGTAAAATGCTTTCACATCAGGACCATATTAGTGCATTTAATAATTTAGAAAAAAATACAAATGAAGTTTTAAATGCGATAAATATGAAGAACAATATATACATATATATAAGATGTAATATACTAGAAGATGAGAGAGAATAGTGAACTGTATGAATGACATGTAAATCAATGGAGGAAGAAGGAAAGCATGATAATTGAAAATAAAAGATTGAATCGTAAATAGAAATGTGAGATTAGAGTAAGGTAGTTTTAAGTGCCGTCAAAAAAAAAAAAAAGAAAAAGAAAAAGAAAGAAACTAGTGAAGTGCTAGACTTTATTTTTGCAAGAAAACAATTTTTTAAAACTTTATTTGTTGCTTAATTGTTTGTAGTTTGTTGGAGGTCATGTGCATTTACACCTCAAACAATTTTTTAAAACTTTATTTGTTGCTTAATTGTTTGTAGTTTGTTGGAGGTCATGTGCATTTACACCTCTCACACCCCCTGAGCTACTAGATATTTATGGAGCTACTAAGTTAGTACATAGCTCACAATCTTTTCTATAGGCAATGAAAAATAGTGTTTAGTCAATAAAAAATTAAGTATCGAGCAAAATAGCAATGTAGCAATGTAGCAATATATCAAACAATGCCGAATCTCTCATAAGACTATCTTACGGGAAGGCCTTAACTATATGATTTTCCTTAACGATTATATTGTATGACTTACTATTTAGTAGTCTTATCAAATAAAACCGTATTATATAAGATTTTGTAATCAAATAAACGTGGCAGTAACGTTGTAGCCGATCATGTTACTAATGACACTATACTCAACTGGTATGTAATGTATGTAGGAAAAGCGGAATCATTGACAGGTCCCAATGTGTGTCTTCGTGGAACACAAGGTTGTAAAGATGATGCAATATGTAACGAAAAATGCATGGAAATGTTGCAAGTGCACCCCGCCCAAGGTCAATGTGTGCATTCTACAACAACTAGCGGTTGTTGTTGCACTCTGCCACCAAAACTAAGTAATAGTATACCTATTCCTAAGCCTTCACCATGCAACAACGATGCATCTTGCGCTTCAAATTGCAACAATACTTTCTTAGCACCGTCCCTCGGTGAATGTAAAGCTAATGTTAAACTAGGTGGATCGACTTGCTATTGTGATGTCCTACACTAAGCTATCTAATTTGCTAATTAAACATTGCATGGATAAAAAAAAAATGATATACTAGTCTAAATTTTACACATGCTGCTCAAAGTATGTATGAGCTACAATAAAATTATCCATTCTCATAATACACTATGGTTACATGGATTGAATAATACTCACACCTACAATTGAAAATTAATTTCCTTAACCAACTCATTTTTTATTCCTTATTTTGAAGTTGGCTTATATTGTTGTGAAACTTCCTAATTTGCTAGAGACTCGATATGCTTCTGATTAATTACTTGCTACATATTGACTTCATCCAATGTTCACGTGAATACTTTGTCCCGTTTTAGCTTTATATCTACTCTTGAAACTCATGTGATGCACACACGGTTTAATAGATACTACTTATTACTTTTTGTATACTTGTTTCTATTTTATAAAAATGATTGTAGTATAAATTATTAAATATAAATACTTATTTCAAAAAAAAATTAAATAATAATAATAACAATATTTCCGCTACATATTACTTGTAATGTACCATTCTAACACACATTTTAAGATAAATATTGGAAACCTTAAACGAATGGATTCATCGAAATAATTTAACACATGAAAGAGGTAGACCCGAAGTTATTTGAGTCAAATTATTTCAATAATTTTTCTCATCTAGGCCTTCAAATTCTTCTTTAAAGTATGTGCCAAAGTAGTATATTGCAATTCACGATTAATATGGAGTAGAGGAATTAATAATAATGATGATGATGATGATAACAACAATAACAATAATAATAATAACAATAATAATAATAACAACAATAATAATAATAATAACAACAATAATAATAACAACAATAATAATAAGAATAATAATAATAAGAATAATAACAATAATAATAATAATAACAATAATAATAATAACAATAATAATATAATAATAAGATGATGATGATGATAATGATGATGATAACGATGACGATGACGATGACGATGACGATGACGATGACGATGACGATGACGATGACGATGACGATGATGATGATGATGATGATGATAATGATAATGATAATAATGATGATGATGATGATAACTTGAGGAAGAAAAAACTTGAAGAATATGAAGAGACTTGAAGATGATGATGATGATGATAACTTGAGGAAGAAAAAACTTGAAGAATATGAAGAGACTTGAAGATGATGATTTATGGCCTCATATTAGATATCTTGTATATTTCTGTCCAAACGATTCTCAAATAATGTGCTTTGAAGAATCCAAAAACCCAAATAACGATCCGAAATTCGAATTGATAATAACCCGAAATAATATGAAGATGATAATAACAATATCATGATGTTGGAGTATATATGCATTACTCCATTTTTTTTGCTTTAAAAGATAACCCATTTAACTTCTACCTCCTTGTTCCACATTGATAAAAACACAAACTCCTTTACTTGGTTTATATATCCTTACCTCCTTTCAAGATAATTGTTTGCTCTGAAAATTGGCACCTTCTTGGCACACTTATTTTCATTCCAGGAAGCACATACGGAAGGACTTTTACTCTCCAAGAACTTATTTCTCACATTAAAATTGAGGAACAAAACATGATTCGGGCGACATCTAAACCTCATGAACACTCTTCTTATACTACTAATCTGGTCAAATCTAAGTTTGCACGTAAAACCAAAGGATTCAAGGTTTATAAACAAAAGAGAACTTTCCAAGAAAAGTGCTTTACATGGGGTGAAATTGGGCACTGTTCTAGGTTATGTATCAAAGGACATCGACCCTGATATTGAATCAACTCCTAGTAGGGTCTCTTCTACATTAAACCTAGGGAGAACTATGGAAGGCTACGCCTTGGACAAATAGATGTCGGCTTGTTCACTCCCTCTAATGCAAATCCTGAGACCTGCAAAACAAGGGAATAAAATCCTTTTAGGATTTTCCCCCTCCGATGCTTAAGTAAGTATTTACGAAAAGATTAAGACTAATTAACTATGATTAACAATACACTAATTCTACAGAGAGAAGTTCTCAAGCTTATGGAAGAATTGAATGCCCCCAAAATGATGATTTATTGGGGTATTTATAGCCTACTTGCCATGGAGGCTAACCAATCGGAGTGCACGACATTTGTCGCCGTATGATTGCCTCACCCTATCGTTTAGGAACTATGGGCTTCTTAGTTTGGGCCTTGTGACGTAAATATCAACATAATTTGTCAAGTTATTCCATTGTTCAATAGTGAGTATGATTGCGACATGTCACTCCATTGTTTTTATCTTTTATTGGCATCCGGTCCAATTACAAGTTGACCCATAGTGCATCCCATGTTGTTACGTGGCAATGCCCAGTAAGCATCTTTAGTTGACTATATGAACATTTGGTCTAATTGCTGGTTGATACATAGTACTCCTTAGGTTTGCACATCATTTGCCCGTCAAATGGGCTAGTGGATACATAATCCACCACCCATCTAACCTAATTAGGTTTTGAATAAACTGGTTTGGCCTCCAAAGCCAATTTCCCCATTTGAGAAGTTCTGAGTTTTGGAGGAAAAGTGAAGGGTTTCAAATTGTTAGCCATTCCCCCCCCCCCCCCCCCTTGTATAAATAGAGGTCAAGGTGAAATTTTTCATATTTTACATCCTTGCTTCAATAAATCCTAGAGAGAGATGTTCAGAGCTTTTAGAGAGAGAGAGTTAGAGGAGGCAATTTCCGGTAGGGTGAGGCGATTCCAGGCTAGCCAGAAGAGTTTTCTTTTCTTCCTTTGCTTATTACTTCAAATAACTTCTTATCTCAAGGTCATTACTACCTGATTTGGCTTTAACTTTCTTTTGTTTTTTCCTTTAGTTTATGTAATTCCATGCATGTCTTCTAGTTCATCACCTCCTCACAATGCACATAATCAACTTCAAATAATCCTTAGTGTTAATAATCCCGTAGAGGTGGTTCAGGGTTTATCATGTAGCTCACAATATTCAATTACCCCAGATATTCTATCTTCTTTGGGATCACCTATTGATAACCTATCGTTGTGACTACCAAACATAAACCTGACAAGGCTCACTAAGCTATTAGCAAGGGCAAGTAGGGGTTGAGTCCAAGGGAAAAAGGGATCATACAAAGTAAGTCGAACCTAGCAATTTAAGCCGGAAATGGGGGAAAGAAGTGGGTTGTTTTCACAAGTACTGAAATAAGACAAATTTAGACTATATTAAGGAGTCTAAGGTACGGGATTCACCGCTCACTTCATACATGAAGATGCGGATTTCTAGGTCAAACTAACCAAGGGGGAAAACGTGTAACGCCCTAAATTTTCGGGGGTGGTAAGGTAATTGCGTATGCCTCAAGACAGTTGAAAGTTCATGAAAGAAACTACCCGACACACGATCTCGAGCTTGCTGCTGTGGTGTTTGCTCTTAAGATTTGGAGACACTACCTGTATGGGGTTCCTTGCAAGGTGTTCACAGATCACAAGAGTCTCAAGTACATCTTTACCCAACGTGAGCTAAACATGAGACAAAGGAGATGGTTGGAATTGATCAAGTATTATGACCTGACTTTAGAATATCGTGAGGGTAAGGCTAACAGGGTGGCAGATGCTTTGAGTCGGAAGGGTAAACACTCTCTAAATGCTGCTTGGGTGTTGCCTCGGGAGTTGTGTATGGAGTTTCAGAAACTTAACATTGAGGTAGTCCCTCAGGGGTTTGTGGGTTCTTGTTTGAACTCGATGAGTGCTGAACCAGAGCTGTACAAGGAATTGAAGGAGAAGCAGAAAGGGGATCCAAAGTTAGAAAAGATACGTGAAGCTAAGGCCCAGGGTCGTGCAGAAAACTTTGAGATTTGTGCAGATGGGAGTTTAAAGTTCATGGGTCGTTGGTGTGTGCCAGACAACGCCGAATTGAAGAAAAAGGTCTTAGAGGAAGCTCNGGTCTTAGAGGAAGCTCATAATACTCCTTATTCTACTTGTTAAGGACGGGTTGTTACAAAACGTCTAGGGGAAATCCTTCTAAGAGTCATGTCTACTCTCTCGAGCTAGCATGACGAACGGAACTATACAAACGACCTATTCTCATGGCCCATACACAAAACGACTCCTAAGCACATATTCTCGAAGACTAGTAACGTCTCTTAATCCAAACACCTATTCTCAAGGTCTTTAAATTAAACACACATGGGGAGTCTTCACTCAACTTCATCTCTCGATCCTTCATTGAAGAACCTATAATGTCATCTAAGGTAGTGAACCTAAGAGTACGTGATTGAAAACCCCATGTACGACTCTAGTCACCCCCAAGCTCGATTTTTACTAAAAACCGACTAAGTCATGAATTGAGTGAGGGTCTCACCCACACCCTAGCACAAGACTACTCACTACTCATATTTAAAGCTAAATTATAACTAGTAAACACCGTGAAATGAAATAAACAAGGAAGGAAGTATTACTAGTGAGTTTTCTTACACAATTATAGCAAATAAGAAGTGGATTAATGGGTTTAAGAACAAGGGTTTGTTTAAGGTGGATTAAAGCAATAAAACTAACAAAAAAGACTTAATAAAACAACAACAAGCTATAACACAAAAATAAATCAAACTATAGAACTTGAAGGTTAAGTAACTTAAGAAAATCAGAGTATGAACTTAAATAAGCAAGAATTGCAAGAGTTTAGAAGAGTTACTTAGAAGCTTTATTCCAAACAACAATATCCAAATCCCAAGTGCATAAATCTTTGAATGCAACTCATGAAGAACACAAAGCTTTGAAGAACCAAATATAGAATTATAACTAGTATTGTTGAAGTACAAAATAATCTAGGATAGAACTTAAGAACAAGAAACTAATGTAAAACTTTGAATGATTAAAACTAGGTCTAAGGTTTTATGACTACAAGAATTCTAGAGAGATTAGGTACTCATTTACAATAGCAAATACAGCTTCTTATAGCAATCTCAATACAAGAACAAGTGGGCAAGTTGATAAGGAAGGAAGCAAAGTCGTAATTTGCTAGAAGAGGCAGGGTTACGGCAGCATAGTCTGGGGGTTGCGGCCGCAACCCCTGCTCTGTACCGTTACTGAGGTTGCTCATCACAAAATGCAATGTTCTTTTGGAAAAACGTCCTCAAGAAGGCTGCTTGCAAGTGCACTCTATCGCTGAGCCATGGCTAGCGATATGGTGAGCCAAGCTCGCGATATCGTGAGCCAAGCTCGCGATATCGCTAGTAGTCGAAGACAAAAGGGAAAACCTTCATAACCAAATAACCTTTACAACTCTAGGCCGACCCAAACCAAAGTAAAATACTCTGTAACTCATCAGCCAATGTTACCTCGGATTCCGAATCAAACGGAACAAACCTACAAAATTGTGATAACACGCAAAACAAGACAAAACGGGGTATAATCTAATAAAAATGCAAGGCAACGGGTTGAATAATATAATGTAAGAAATAAGGATTAAAATAAGGAAAAAGAGTCGAAAACTAAATAAACTAAGTACTAAAAAGATATAGAAATATATACAAATAAACACTACATCAAACTACCCCAAGCTAAACCATTGCTTGTCTCAAGCAATATAAATTGTGAAGAACGGGAGGAATAAGATGAATCCCTCAACGGGGCACTTAGCAGCATCTTCACAAAATCTTGAATGAACCAAAACTCAACTCATAGAGGAAAGTACAAAAGGAAAGTTCACAAGCAATAATTCACTGATAACCAAGAAGATGAAGGTGAACTTGCGTGTTTTAATCATATACTTACCTTATGACCTTCCTTAACGCGGTGATCGCGGAATATACTCCGTGAGGGAGTTTCATGAAGAATAAGATCATAGATGAGATAATAAATGGTTAACCACTCACATCTCTCATAAAGCATCCTCTCAATATGCTTAACAAGTGACTATATCAATCAAGTAGCCTTTTCACTTTGCGACTCAAACTCACATGGTCTTTGAGGGTTGTAATGGGGCTTACGGTGAGGGTGAAAGTTGGAAAGTTTTTTATTTTGTGGAGGCAAACCTAAGTGAAGCTTTTACAACTCGATAGCAACTTTACAAACTTTTTGCAATGAATAACGACGTCAAATCATAGCAACACTCGATTTTCTACTATCATCTGATGAGCATGAAGTAAAGAAGTGGAAAAGTCGACTTAAGACTTATTTGTAGCTCATAAATCATCCTAAATAAGACTAGGATGCTAAGACAACCGACTTCCCATCATTTAAGATGATCATAAGAATAATGAGGACAAGAAAGCTACTAACACTTCAAATTAAATGAAGGAGAACCAACTTTTTATTTCTAACTAAGCTTATTTACAAAAGATAAATAACTAAACTATCTTTGAACATTTTTTTTATCCACTAAATATTTTTTTGTTTCTTTTTCTTCTTTCTCTTTGTTGTTTCTACTGGAACACTGCAAGAGGGCGGGGGGTGAATTGTTGTGCGGAACTTGTTTGCGGAATTTAAACAAATTTGAACAAAATAAAGAATAGGAGAGATATTTCTACGAGAAAAACTTCCTTGGCCCAAAGGAAGAAAACTCCACTTCTATAATAGGCCTGTAATACTTTTTACAACCTAAATTCTCTACTTTCACTCGTTAGTTGCTGTAGGAACTTGATTCTCAATTCTCACTCTTTATCTCTCGTTTCTCTTTCTCTTTCTCGCCACTCTTCTCTAGTTCTCACACTTCACTTTTTCTCACAGATTACAACTCAATAAAGACACTAATACATTGAAAGAACTCGTAAACTGGACTAAAACATCAATTGAAACCTAGACTCATTTTATGCTCAAGTGTGTTCTCTTCTACTGCACTTTTTCTTCTGAAGTTCTTGGAGTATTTATAGAGTGATTCTTCCTTGCAAACACCAGTCATAAACCACGTACATTGATCATCCCCTACTCCATGATTTCTCCCTATTAATCCACGTTTTTACACCAAGAGAATAGGACATTTTTTACTAAATTTTTAATCGTTTATTTTTGCCCATCCTAAAAACTTTTATTTGACTTCTTAAAAACCCTAGATTCTGTTTTATTCTTCAAAAACTAAGTCAGATATTTATCTCCTAAAATTAAGGCATCATGGAGAAGGTTGTTATGACCTAAATTATAGCATGAATTAACCTAGACTAATTTGTGGGATAGATTCGTTTTGGCCTCTAGATATGATGTTCCAACCATATTTGAGACTCCAACGTATTTACAAAGATCCTAGAATATTACTCTCATAATCTTCTTGGAATTCTCTTCTCTTCATCAAGATATTTCGTTGGAATTGCCTTGATGTTGTTCGCTTGTTACTATTGGAACAACTCGATTCTCGTACCTTGTTCCTACCCAACTGTGTTACTCAGGAACTTCTCTTCTATGTTTAGTGTTCCTTTGCAAGTTTTTGTCTAGGAACTTCTCTTTTAACTTGGTTGTTAACTTGTTAAGTTCCTACTCTGGAATGTTTCAATATTGCTCCAAGTTCCTTACTCTTTGAACCTATAACATCTCATAGGAACTCAAAGTATTTATTAGTTAAGTTTGTTTGTGGTAGTTATCATCAAAACTTTCAATACATGGGTCAAAAATTTCCCCCTTTTTGATGATGACAAAGCAAGGCAAACAAACATAGAAAAAAATAAAAACAATAAAAATATAAAGAACATATTTTATGATTTATGATTTTTTTTTTTTATTTTTACTGACTAGGATTAAGACTAGGACCATTTACTTAGAATTTTGCAGGTTTTTAATAGAGTGAGAGAGAGTTAGGATTCAGAATTGATTTTATTATGCAATTGTTTTGCCTTTTCTCTTCCCCCTTTTGGGATTATCAAAACTCATAACTGTGTTACTTGTGGAACTTCTCATCATAGCACCATTATTGAATATATAATGGTAGAGACCCAGCTTTTGGAATTTCAATATATATGTATCTCAAGCAACAATCTAGAAATATTAGCCATCAAGATGCATCTAAAGAATCAGAAATAGAAGTATGACAGATATGTTCCCAAAAATGAAAGAAAGCAAGAAAAAGATTCACTACCCATAATTAATAATAATTTTAGTGAATAAGTTGAAGAAAAGAAAGAAAAAGGAAACAACGAAAGCAAAAATAAAAGGAAAATAGAAATCCAATGCAAATATTACAACCATATTAAAATAAGTTCTAAACAAGGAAAATGTAACTAAGAAGGAGTGGGACATTAAAGGGTTTAGGAGGCAGGGGTAGTTTCTGTAGGAACAGGGTCAGCTGAGGTTTCTTCAGGAATAGAGGTAGGGGTTGTTTCCATAGGAACTAAAGTGATGGGAACCTCCTCTTCTGGTGTTGCTTCGTCAACATGAGTTCCACCCTCAACTTTAGTAGGAAAAGTTCCAGCAATCTCATACGGAGTTCCATTCGCATTTTTAACCTCTGCAAGCCATGCCATAATATTTGCATGCTTCTTGTTGTAAGATAACATAAAGGAACTCAAGGCCTATCTCATCATAAATACTTGACCTTCAACATCCTACTGTTTCCCCTAAAGTTCCTTGAGGAACTGTTCCAACTACTCTGTCTTTCCAGGAACCAGAACCTCAATTTCATTGGTTTTTATGCCCTCAGCCTCAAGATCAATGGTAGGAGGCTCACTGTCAGACTTGTTGAGGGGTCGCCTACTCTTCCTAAATTTCAATTTTTCTTCTTCCTCCCTTTTATTCTTCTCCTCCAACCTCAAAATCTCAGTGTACCACTAAGTATGCCCATGTAAAACACCCAAATTCAGTGCATTCAATGTAGAAACTTGAATGTACTACTCCTTCATTCCTACTTTCCCATACCCCTCCAATGGAACATTAATACTTTTGAAAATTATGGTTAACAAAGTTCCATATCCAACTTTCAAACCACTTGGAACAATGTGATCCAAGTGTGAAATCATCAAGCTTGGGAAATTAACTTGCACATTAAACAAAAGACAGTAAATAACCGCACAATCTAACAAAGTTACTTCAACCCTCTTCTTTGTTCGTGGGAACGCAGTTCTCCTCACAACATTAAACATTAATTTTCCAAGAGGTGAAAGCAAATTATGATCGATTTTATTCAATCCCTTCTTCCCTCCTAATTCTGTCAAAATCTCATCCTTTCCTACCTTCCCAATCTTCATATTGTATCTACCCTTAAAAAAAATTATCATAACCTTCATTCGGAACCTCAAACAACTTGGCCAAATAATCAGCATCAAAAGGAATCCCAACATCATTCACGGAACTAGTGATAGTTCGTTTAGCAAATCAATAGTTTTCACAAAATTCGTGGATTGCTCTAGGATACGTACCATCAATTTCGTGTTCGCTCAACAATTTTATCCGCCCTTGATTATCAACAACATCCGACAATTCGACATAACCAACCGAACTACACCAATCTAAATCCAAAAACAAACCCAGAACGTACTTACTTGCTTCTGCTTCCAACGTTTTCGTTGAGTCATCCCCAACATCAACGTCTTCATCTTTATCAGTTGGTTCGACTTCCTCCCTTTTTCGTCTCTTGCCAACCATGGAGGAACTTGGTTTTGTTTCGGATTTTCCCGCGAGTTTTTCGGCCGGTTTTTGCGTGGGTTTGGTTGGGGGGTTTTGGATTTCAGTTTCAAGAGAGGATGAGTATTGAGTGTCCATGGATAATGAAATGTTTATGGTTTGAAATTTGGGGTTTTTGAAGAGTGAGAAAGTGAAAAGTGATTGAAGGAGAGAGAAAGATTTTTATGGGTGAGAGTGAAGAGTTTGGTGTGAATAGTTGGGTGATTAGATTGGTATTTAAGGAAAAAGTAAAGCATGCACTAAGGATAATTAATTTGGTATCTTTTGGTGAATTCCTTCTAAATGCATTTCCCCTATTTACGTGAAATTGGTTGCAAAATTTGTTCATGGAATCTAAAACTCAAAAATAAATATATACATCCTATAGGGTAGGAATATGAAACAATATAAATAAAAATTAATTTCTGGAAATTAAAATTTTATAAATGGAAGAAAAAATAAAATTGAAAAGAAATATATATTACGTGAAAAGAGGGAACATATTGCACACTATCTAATTAAATCATCTCAGACAAGCAATCATGACACTAAGGATAATATTGATAGACATTTGCGAGTTATATCAAAGTTCCTGCAGGAACATGCTTTTGCACAAGATTTGTGATGAAAAATGCATATAGGAACTTCGTTACATATAAAGACGTACCTGGAGGAACTTCATGGCTTTTATTGCAATTTTATCAATCCGAGTTCCATCCTCATCTTCTCATATCTTTCTCTATTCCATGGCTTTGTTAAGATGTCTGCAATTTGATTTTCAGTTTGACAAAATTCAAGTTTTATCAAACCTTTTTCTACGTTATCCTTTAGAAAATGATGACAAATATGAATGTGTTTGACACGTGAGTGGTGAACTGGATCTTTAGAAATACATATAGAACTAGTATTATCACAATAAATAGGAATGCAATTATAGAAAATACCAAAGCCCCTTAGTTGTTGTTTTATCCAAAGCACTTGGGAACAACATGCAACAACAACTACATACTCTGCTTCAGCAGTGGATAAATAAAGCAACAGTGTTTTGCTTCTTGGAACTTGAAGAAACTAAACATGTTCCAAGGAACTGAACCATACCTGATGTGCTTTTTCGATTTACCAAGTCACATGCATAGTCCGTATCTGAAAATCCTGTTAACACAAATGTGTCACAGTGAGGAAACTATAAAGATAGATCATTAGTTCCTTTCAAATATCTCAATATCCTCTTGACAACTGTTAAGTGTGACTCCTTTAGATTTGCTTGGAACCTAGCACAAACACCAACACTGTAAGCAATATCTGGTCTATTAGCTATTAGATACAATAAGGAACCTATCATGCCTCTGTATAGCTTTTGATCCACACTAGTTCCACTGGGATCCTCACCCAATTTGGAGTTAGTTCCCATAGGAGTATGGTTCGTTTTTGAAGTTTCCATCCCATATTTCTTGAGTAGTTCCTTAATGTACTTCTGTTGGTGAATATAAGTTCCTCTCTCAGTTTTCTTGATTTGCAAGCCAAGAAAGAAATTTAACTCACCCATTAGGCTCATTTCAAATTCCCTGCCCATAAGGTTAGCAAATTCTTGACACAAGGATTCGTTAGTAGCACCAAATATTATATCATCAACTTAAACTTGAACAATGAGAAAATTAGTTCCTTTGGATTATATAAACAAATTTTTATCAACTTTTCCTCTTTTAAGACCATTTCCAAAAGAAACTTTGACAACCTCTCATACCATGCTCTAGGAGATTGCGTTAACCCATAAAGAGCCTTGTCAAGCTTATAGACATGGTTTGGAAATTTAGGATTTCAAAACCTGGAGGTTGTTCCACAAAAACATCTTGATTAAGAAAACCATTTAAGAAGGAACATTTAACATCCATTTGATACAATTTAAAACCCATAAAAGAAGCAACATCAATTAAAACTCTAATAGCTTCTAACCTTGCAATTGGAGCAAAAGTTTCCTCAAAATCAATTCCTTCTTGTTCATTATAACCTTTAACTACTAACCTGACTTTGTTCTTGATGATTGTGCCTTACTCATCTAGCTTGTTCCTGAACACCCATTTTAGTCCAATTACTTTCTGGTGTTCCGGTTGAGGCACAAGGTGCCAAACCTTGTTCCTTTCAAATTGATTCAGCTCATCCTGCATTGCTTGGATCCAATCAACATCCTCGAGTTCTTCTTCATGACTTCGAGGCTCCATGATGGAAAAGAATGTATTAAAGGTACAAAAGTTCTAAACTTGAGATCTGATCTGAGTTCCTTTCGAAATATCACTAATAATTAGATCAATTGGATGAGACTTCTGATGTTTCCAAGGTTTAGGTTGGAAATCTCTAATAGGAACTGTTGTCTCAATAGTTTCTCCGGGAACTCCTTCTGGATCAGTGGTGTTTTCTTCATGTTCATCGTTGTATGGAACTTCATTCACTGTTCCTTCAGGAATTGCCTCATTTTGCCTTTTAATTGGGAACTAATCTTCAGGAACTCTTGCTTGTTCCTTGTTGGATGTTAAGTCTTCCTCATCTGGATCTCTTCTGACCAGCCCTATTTTGAAGCCCTCATGTTCCTGTAAAACGTTAGTATCTACACTATTTACACTATAGTCAGTTTCATTAAAAATAATATGTACGCTTTCCTCGACACTTGATGTTCTCTTGTGTAAACTTAATAAGCCTTACTATTAGATTCATATCCTAGGAACACAGCTTCATCACTCCTTTCATCAAATTTCCCTAAGTTCCTTTTACCATTATTATGGACAAAACATTTACAACCAAATGTTCTAAGGTGAGACAAATTAGGTTTTCGTCCTCTAAACAATTCATAGGGAGTTTTGTTAGTGATGGGTCTAATCATGATTCTATTTATAATGTAACAAGCCGTATTCACTGCTTCTTCCCAGAAGTTCCTTGGGAGTCCGCTTGCTATAAGCATCGTTCTTGCCTTGTCTTCTAAAGTTCTATTTTTCCTCTCCATAACACCATTTTGATATGGTGTTCGTGGAGATGAAAAATTGTGATCCATACCTTGTTCCCTGCAAAACTCATCAAACTTGTAATTTTCAAATTATTTTCCATGGTCAGATCTTAAATGTATAAGTTGATAACCACTAGATTTTTGAACCTTCTTAGCAAAGCAAGTAAATTCATCAAATGTTTCATCTTTTCTATGAAGGAACATAGTCCATGTATATCTAGAGTAATTATCAACAATAACCAAGACATATAGCTTAGCACTCCTACTTTGGACTCTCATGGGCCCATAGAAATCCATATGGATGAGTTCCAATGGTTTTGTGGAGCTCACAAACTTTTTGTTTTTAAAAGAGCTTCTAACATGCTTGCCTCGAGCACATGCACCACATATTTTATCACATAGGAACTTAATGTTAGGTAATCCAACAAAAAGTTCCTTAGATGTAAGTTTATCATGTAAGTGGAGACTAGCATGTCCAACACGTTTATGCCAAAGTAGGGGATCATCCTCAATCACACTTAAACAAGAAAATGTACTTTTGGGAACTTCATGTAAATCAACGATATAGGTGTTCCCTTTGCGTTTTCCATCAAGTACAACTTAATTAGTGTGATTGTTGATGATTTGATAATGCTCATTAGTAAAACAAACAGAATTCCCTTTATCACAGAATTGGGAAATGCTAAGTAAGTTATGTTTAAGACCATCAACAAGAAAAACATTATCAATTGCATGGGAACTTGACTTACCAACCTTACCTATGGCAACTATGTTACCTTTTTTATTATCACCAAACGTCACAGTTCCCCTTGAGTAGGCTGCCAGTGAGAGAAATTTAGATTGGTCACCTATCATGTGCTAGGAACAACCGTTGTCGAGGTACCACGTGTTGTTCCCCCTCACTAGCACCTGCATACAGATTAGATGTTAGGTATAGGAACCCAGGTTTCTTTGGGTTCCTCTGTAGACACATCATCATTTAATTTTTCAATACATATCGGTTTTATGTGTCTAGTATTTACATCTAAACTAGAGTTTCGTTTGGAACACTGGCCTTTTAGATGCCCCGTGTGAAAGTGCAAGTGACACACTTTTATTAATCATCTCAGAATAACAAAAGAATTACACTCAATCAATTATGCACTTGTAAAATATGATTCCCCAACTTCCACCTATAAAAGTTCGACTCAACCCTCAACTATGAAGGTTCCAATGAAGAATATCCCAGATCAACTTCCCCGGCAAACTGAATTTTCAGAATGCTCAAATTACAATCCTTTGTCTCTCAATAACAATTAGCCTTAATGCTTACAAAAGAGAGAAAATTAAAATCTTAATGTGGTTATGAGGTTTATGCGAGCCTGAGACTTAGAGAGCACTTTTGCAAATCGTGATCTTCAGTTTTGTTCGTGCAAAAGTTATCTTTTGATGTCTGTTGGCCAATCTCCTTAAATAAGCCTTTGGCTAGTATGTTATGTAATATTGTAAGAGACTATTTTCCTTGGAATTATAGAAATAATCCCTGGAAAATGTTCTCACTGATTTTATTTGAAATCAAATAAAATCAGCACAATATTATATAACATACTTTTCATACATAAGGATATTTGCCTTGCATACCAATCCAAGCATCCGTGTTATTTTTGAAAAACAATTTTGCGCGGAAAAAAATTTCCTAAAATACGAATGTGTGAAGTAAACTCTAGGGGACTTGTTCAACACTGTTCCCAGACAGTTCTAGTCTGCCCAGTTTACTTATAATTATGTATGCCAAGTAACTTAAGTTCCTTGTCATTCATAATTAGTGCATTTCTGTAATCTCAATCTTTATATTCCTTATTTAAACCTTTATACCACTTACATTGCATCTAAGACCTAAGAGTTAGACTCTATGAGCTTGATCTTCATGCAAACTTCAAGACTTTGCTTCTTGAGCTTTATCTTGTCATCATTGAACTTGTTTCTTTAGTACCTGCACATGCAAACAGAAACTTGCATACAAGATTATAGTTCAATGTGGTTGGTCATCAATAAAAACAAAAGCTAGGGACTCAACAAATTCCCCCTATTTGATGATGACAAACTATGAAGTTCCCCCTACAAATAGTATATTTAACATTTGGAACTTTATAGAAATTTTGAATTCTTTAGAATTCAATGAACTGGTCTCATACTGTTCTTGTAGATTAAGCATCATTTTACAAGTAAAATAGTTCACAACTAACTGACAACAGTTTAAGAAAGAGTTTGTAAGTACCCAGGGCAAATACTAATTAGACATGCTCTTAGACTTAAACATGTATTCGCAAACTTCGTAAGATTATGGAAGAACATCAGTAAGTTCATCAGACTTGTAAACAAGCTGTTGGGATTATAAGAAGCAAAATGCTTTGAATACATTTCCTTCCAGACCTTATAGGTCTTTCATCACTAGCAAGTTTATCAAACTTGCTTCTAGTTGATTCAATACACACAGGTTAGTAATATTCATTTAACCAGCTTCTCCCTGAATTTGGTATAAGAGATCAGATTTTCACCCTGCTTCCCCCTTTTGGCATCATCAAAACAGTCAAAGCAAAAAGGCAGTAAAAACAATAACTAAACACAATCAGTAGTCAAACTACTAATCATATAAAGTCATAGCTAAATAGGTATTTCAAACACCATTCTAGGGATGCTGATTCTAACAATTGTTCCTGCGAAAGTGTCAAACCTACTTGTCCTAAAAGTTATTACAAACCATTAGCAAACCAAATTACAGAATGTTTTTAAAAAGGAAGGAGGAAACCAGCATAAGAATTCAATAAAGGAGGGGGTTAGCAACAATAGGATAAAATAAGAGGAAAGCAAAGAGATCAATCAGCTCCAGAGTCTTATTCAGTCTCATCATCTTCTTCTTCTTTTGAAGCACTAGCAGCATTCTCTTCATCAGCCTCTTCCTCATCCTTCTCAGACTCAAGTTCAGCATCCTCATCATCAGCATCACCTGCAGCTTCTGATGTATCGAACTTGTCTTCAAAATCCTCTCCACCAAATATTCCTGCTTTGTCAAGAAGAACCTTAATTCGTCTGTAGGATTCCTGAAGTGCAGCACACAGTGTAAAGACCCCATTTACCATATTTTGCATTAGTTTATTCTGATCACTCAGCTGCTTAACCAAGGCGTAGGTTGCTTGAATTATTTCTGTATTGGTCCCAGCAAGACCAGCATCACATTTTCCTTCATCCTTCATTTTTAGAACCTCCTGCATATATCATGCCTTTCAGACCTATAATCTGATTTGTGAGATGCGACACTGTGCCATAATCTCCCACCATTGGTATCTTCCAGTGCCCAAACACTAAGGTCATCCATCCTCCATACGGCAGAGCATGATTAGCTTTCTCCACACAGCAGATCATATGTCCTAACATCATAGCAGGGAGGTTGACAAGAGTGTGTTCAATGAGGTAGTAAATGAGAACACTATCCATCAACTGGACACTCATACTGCCTTTTGCTCTAGGACACACAATCTTAGAGGCTACAGTGTGGAATATCCTCATGATTGGTTCCTTTAATTGGCCAATGGTGTACCCCTGCTTGTTGTCAGGGGAACCAGTAAAGAGTTTGGTCTGCATCTGTTCTGCTTTCACTCCCTTTACAGAAGGCCAATTTTCTCTAGAGTAAACATCAAGTCCCTTTGTAGGAACTTTTAGAATCTCAACTAACTTCTTTTTAGACAAATTTATGGGAGTATCTTTAACAAAGGAGAAAAAGGATCCATCATATTTAGTATGCAGGTGTGAGTAAAATTCTTCAACTAGGGGCATGAACACATCTAAATCTTTTGCAAACAACACAGGCCATTTTTGAAAATCTAAGGCCTCCTTAACGTCAATTAATAATTTTTGTGCAACCCAACTTTTGCAACAGAAATCCTACCAGAATTTGTCTATCTTTCAAATTATATAGAGTTTTAGGAGTGGCAGACTTACTTATCTTAGATTTCATGCTTGAAGAGATCGCAACATCAGATTGCTTTTTCTTTTGCCCTGTGGTGGTTTGATCTGATTGTGCTTCCTTCATGATAGCTTTCCCCTTGGACGCTTCTGCACCCTTTCTAGCAACCGTTTTCACACGAGTATCCTTGCTTGCTATTTTCTGTGTGTTCTCTTTCTCAGTGGTTAACTCAATTTCCTCTTCTTCTTCTTCAGTAACTTCCTTGCTCTTATTTTTTTCAACTGGTTTGGGAGTGGTTTTATGTGTGGGTGATTTAGATTTTGTAGTTGGTGTTTTGGTAGCCTTCTTCTCCACTTTCTTAACCGTTTCTGAAGACGGTTTCTTAGTGCTGACTTTCTTTTCCTTCACTTCTTCAGTAACAACATCCTCCATTTGTTCAAATTCCCTTTCTTCTGATTCAACTTCTTCCTCCTCAACTTCTTCTTCATCTGACTTGGATTCGGATTCAGATTCCTTCTCAAACTCAGCTTCTTCAACAATCTTTGGTTCTTTGGATTTTGACGCTTCTATTGGAATGGGAGTTGATTCTTTGGATTTTGGTGTGGGTTGATTTTTGGCAGTGGCTGATTTTGTGGATGTAGGTGTGGAAGATTTGGTGGTTTTGGCGGTTATTTTTGGTGTAACCGCCTTAGTGGTTGTTTTTGTGGTGGATTTTGGTGTGGGAGGTCTGATAGGAAGAGCTTTTGAAGTTGCAGCCTTGGTGTTCTTTCTAATCAATGGCACTTCTTCCTCTTCGTTCACATCTTCCTCTTCCATTACATCTTCTATCACAGACTCAATGACCTTGTCAACCATCTTCTTTGCTTTCTTCGTTTCAATTTCAGGAGATTCACTAATTTCTTTTTCAACCAATCATGTGCTTCTTCTTTTTGACATGATGAGGCTGAATATTTCCTCTAATTTGAGCACAAAAAGAAACACTTTGAACAATGTGAGAGAAAGTAAGAAAAAGAATTTAGATGAATTAGGTTTTTATGTGAGAGAAAAAAAATCGAGAGTATATATAGAATATAAGGAAAATAAGAAAAAGAAATGAAGAAGGAAAGTATGATCAAAAACATATATTTGTAGGAAATTTAAATCAAAACGGTTTTCTACATAATATTTGATAAAAATTTCTCCGTTCAACCAAAAAGGCAGTTGCCATAAATATAACCGTCAATATATTTATTTCAAAAAATCTGAATTTTTGAAAATAAACTGACCGACTAAAAATAACCGCCTCATGGATCTGGTTGCTTAATGGTTTGCATCTGGTCTGTCCCAACTTACCTTTTACAAGATTATGCTAAGGCACTTGAGTACTAAATTGATCAGCTCAACATCGCATAAGAACTTTGTGAGACCTAAAAAGCATAAAAAAAAAAATGTACATATTGACATCATTTGACCAGCCAAAGGGACAAGTCAAGACTTAAGTGCTCATTGTCTAATTTTAATCATACCCAACCAGGTACGAAGCTTGATGAAAATTTCTCTGCTCAAAGGTTTTGTAAAGATGTCAGCTAGTTGATCGTCTGACCTGCAAAACTCCAATTCTACATTACCTATTTCAACATTGTCCCTTAGAAAATGATGCATAATCTCAATATGCTTGGTTTTAGAATGTTGGACAGGATTTTTCGAAATATTGATTGCACTTGTGTTATCACATAAGATAGGAACACTTCTGAAACAGATCCCAAAATCCTTTAGTTGTGACTTTATCCACAAGAGCTGAGCACAACATAAAGCTGCTGCAATATACTCAAACTCTGTTGTGGATAAGGCCACAGAATTTTGTTTCTTAGATCCCCATGAGATAAGACAGGAACCTAAGAAGTGAGCCATTCCATAAGTACTCTTCCTGTCCACAATAAAACCAGCAAAGTCAGCATATGTGTATCCTATAAGATTCATACTGCTACCTTTTGGATACCATAGACACAGATCATCAGTACCATTTAGATACCTTAAAATTCTCTTAAGAGCCTTTAGGTGAGATTCTTTAGGGTTACTTTGAAATGTTGCACACAACCCTACTGAAAATACTATATCTAGCCTACTGGCTGATAAGTAGAGTAATGATCCAATCATACCTCTATAAAACTTACCCTCATCACCCTTTCCCTTCTCATCAAGGCTCAATTTTGTAGAAGTTGGAATGGGTGTTTAATAGGATTTGTTATCTTGCAGGCTATATCTTTTCAGCAACTCCTTGAGATACTTCTGTTGATGAATCATAATTCCATCCTTGGTTTGCTTGATTTGAAGTCCTAGAAAGAAACCAAGTTATGCCATCATACTCATTTCAAATTCACTTTTCATCAAATCTGCAAACTCATTACATAAATCAGGATTAGTAGCTCCTAACAAAATATCACCAACATATATCTGGACCACTAGCAGATCAGTTCCCTTTTCCTTCAAGAATAGTGTCTTATCAACAGAACCTCTCTTATATCCATTTTATAAAAGAAAATTGGACAGCCTCTCATACCATGCTCTGGGAGCTTGTTTGAGACCATAAAGAGCTTTGTCAAGTTTAAAAGCATGGTTTGGCAAGTCATTATCCTCAAATCCAGGGGGATGTTCCACATAAACATCTTCTTTCAAATAACCATTAAGAAAGGTTGTCTTAACATCCATTTGAAAGAGTTTGAAGTTCATACGAGCTACAAAAGCAATTAAAATCCCGATTGCCTCTAGCATGGCAACTGGAGCAAAGGTTTCATCATAATCAATTTCTTCCTATTGATTGAACCCTTGGACCACTAGTCTGGCTTTGTTCCTGACTATAATACCTGCATCATCCAGTTTGTTTCTGAACACCCATTTAGTTCCAATAACAGACATTTTTTCCAATAACAGACATATTTTCCTTCCAATAACAGACATTTAGCTCATAAGGTGTTTTCTTTAGTAAAGGTCTCAACATTACCCCATTTAAAATATAGTAAGCAGTACTCACAGCTTCAGTCCAGAAGTTTCGAGGTAGACCACTCTCTAGAAGCATTGTTCTTGACATTTTTTCTAGAGTGCGGTTTTTCCTTTCAACCCCTCCATATTGTTGCGGAGTTCTGCTGAGAAATTGTGAGATACACCATGATCATTATAGTAGGTAATGAAGCTAACATTGTCAAATTCAGAACCATGATCAGACCAGATAAAGACCAGTTGATGATTAATCTTGTTTTGGACTTGTTTTATCAAGATTTTAAATTCTTCAAAGGTTTCATTTTTAAACTTTAGAAATACTGTCCACGTATAACGAGAGTAATCATCAGCTAACACAAACACATAGCTATAACCATTTCGACCTTGTACACGCATAGGTCCACACAAATCCATGTGCACAATTTCGAATGGTCTAGTAATGCTTACAAACTTCTTTGGCTGAAAAGAGGACTTGACATGCTTGCAATTAGCTCATTCATGACAAATATGTTCTGCAACAAACTTAATGTTAGGTAAACCTGTAACTAAGTCCTGAGATTGTAGTTTATTTAGCAAGGAAAAACTTACATGTCCAAGTCTCTTGTGCCACAGCCAATGATCATCCTCCATAACATAGAGTCAAGTGGCACTGTTCTTAGCAATCTGACTCAAAAATGTTATGTAAACATTATTTTGTCGGGACCCCTTACAGACCAGTTCCCTTGTTTTAATGTTAACTATGTGACATAGATTTGTTGCAAATTCAACATGGTTTCCCTTGTCACATAGTTGAGATATGCTCAAGAGGTTATGTTTCAAACCTTCAACAAAATATACATTATCAATTGCTTGAGAAAGCATCTTACCAACCATACCTATACCTTTGATCAAACCTTTACTATTATCTCCAAAGGTGACACTTCCTCCTTCATAGGCTACGAGTGAAAGAAATTGACTTTTATCTACAGACATGCATCTTGAGTAACCACTGTCCAAATACCAGAATGGCTTTCCTTTCACTCTAACCTGCACAAACAAATCAAGGTTTAGTTTTAGGAGCTCAGATCTTCTTGGTTTCCTTGCTAATGGGAACTGGTTTGATACTGTCCTTTCTAACCCAGATTTGTTTTACATTTGTCTTTCTTCTTTTATCATGTTTTCCATTTTTAGACGAATTATGTGTGTGACTCTGATGATTATGAGTTCTTTGAACATGAGACTGATTTTTCTTATTATGTTTTTGCTTGGTCCAGCAAGTTTCAATAACATGTCCATTCTTACCACAGTAGGTGCATACATGCATGTCTTTTGCAAAAACATACTTACCTCTCTTGAATTCAGAAATCCAAGTCTCATCTTTCCCCAACTTTTGGGGCTGTTGGGAACTACTTCCAGAATACCCTAATCCAAACCTCATAGAGTTACCAGGTTGTGAGGTCAGGATGTTTAGAGTATTTTGAGCATCGAGCAACCTGTTCATCTGTCTTAGGCAATCACTCAAATCCTGTTCCTTGATTTCAAGTTTCTTAAGCTTAGCTTCATTATATTCAGTAGCAATGGAAAGATCCAACTTTGCCCTATGAAGCGCATCCTTAAGTTCTGAAATCAATTCAGGATCTGGTTCAGAAGTGGTCTGAGTATTCTTGCCTTTCCTTAGTTCAGATATTTCAGCTTGAAGATCACAGATTTTAGTTTCATATTCTAAGTGTAAGAATTCAATATCAACACCTTGATTGTCTGAAACCACTTTAGGGTTGATATCTTTTCTTAACTCAGATATTTCAGCTTGTAAATCACAAAACTTACCTTCATATTCCAAACATATGTTATTGACATTAATACTAGAACTACTTGTGCTAGCAAGAGAAGTTTTTAGTTTCACATGCTCTTAAACAATTCTTCCACATCATCAACCATATAATTATATGCTAGAATTAAGTCAAAATGTTCTAGAGAAAGTGATTTCTATTTAAGTACTTGAAATTTATATCTTCAACTTCTGCCTCCTTAAGCTTACTAAAACTTCTTTCATTATTTTGATAAAAATCTGCTTTTGAACAAACTGATTGAGATTTTAGCATCTCAAGTTCTATGTTCTTCTGATCCAGACTTATTTCAAGCTCTAAAATTTTTTCTTTCAGTTCTGTATAAATAAGTTCAAGCTCAGCAGAACGGCATTCATTAGGATCTAGATTTCGAGTTACTTCTCTTAGTTTCTTTTTGGTAGCCATATAAGCAGCATTGCCTTTAACATTTTGTTCTATAGAAGCATCCATAAAATTTAGTAACTCATCCCTATCACAATATCTCATTTGTCCTTGCATATCAGAAATAGTTACCTGTTCTTCATCAGAAGAGCTGCTTCCAGCCATGAGACACATGTATCCCTTCTTTCCTGAACTGGTCTGCCTCTGGTCTACTTCTCCCATCAGTTCAGTCACACAAACTAGGGCTTCTTCCTCCTCACTTTTACCACCTGAGTCAGAATCTCCCCAGGCAGCAAGCATGGCTCTCTTTGTCATATTTTTCTCCATTTGTCCTCCCTTGGCAGTTTTCCATGCCGGACAATCCTTGATCATATGTCCAGTTTCACCACATTTGAAGCAACCAAAGCCGGTACTGGACTTCTTCATGTTGCCTTTGTTCTTCCAGGCTTTTCCCTTATATTGAGATCTGAGGCTTCTCTCAAACCTTCTTGCCATGAGACCTATTTCATCCAGATCTTCATCATTTTCTTCTCCCTTTAAGGCCAGCCCTCGACTTTTGGTTGTTCCTTCCTCCTTTGTGCTTACTAACATCTCATGAGTCATTAACGACCCAATAAGTTGTTCAACAGCCAGCATGGTTAGATCCTTGGCTTCTTGGATTGCAATTACCTTAGGCAGCCATTTACCTGTCAAACTTCTCAAAACTTTCCTAACCAAGTCTTCACTAGTGAAACTTTTGCCAAGAAATTTTAGTTCATTAATAATTGACATAAAACGAGTATACATATCTTTTATATTTTCATCTCGATTCATATCAAAAGCTTCAAATTTAGACATAAGCATATCTACCTTAGATCTCCTGACTTCACTAGTGCCTTCATATGCTAACTCTAGAGTTTCTCATATTTCATTTGCAGTAGAATATACTAAAATACGGCTTACCTCATTATCAGCAATACTCTGTTGAAGAAGCGACATAGCCTTTGCGTTCTTCTCGAGTATCTTAAGATCTGTGCTAGTGTATTCACTCTCCTTCTTCTCTGTTCCATTAGTGTTGTTAGCCACCTTCTTTGGACCATTTTTTATTATCATCCAACACTCATAGTCAGTGCCAATGACAAAGTTTTGCATCCAGTTCTTCCACCAGAGATAGTTTGTTCCATTAAATTTGAGCAGCCTTGATCCAGAATTTCCATTCATCATCTCTTGAGTATTCATCTTTTCTTCCTTCTCTAGGTGTTACCCTTTCATGAAGTTAGGCTTTGATACTAATTGAAAGTGCAAGTGACACTCAAGAGGGGGGTGAATTGAGTGTTGTAAGGTTCTTGTAAATTTTTCGATTATTTATAAGAACAGTTTAGAACCAGTATTCAAGCAGCGGAAATAATAAAGCAATAAAATAAACAACACCAAGATTTAATGAGGTTCGACTTCTAATAAGTCTACGTCCTCCACTCACTCACTCTTTTATTAATCAACTCAGAATAACAAAATAATTACACTTAATCAATTTTGCACCTATGCAAAATATGTTTCCCCAACTTCCACCTATGGAAGTTCGACTCAACCCTCAACTATGAAGGTTCCAATGAAGATGATCCCAGATCAACTTCCCCAGCAAACTGAACTCACAGAATTCTCAAAGTACAACACTTTGTCTCTCAATAACAATTAGCCTAAATGCTTACAAAAGAGAGAATATTAAGACCTTAATGTGGTTATGAGGTTTATACGAGATTGAGACTTTGAGAGAGCTTTTGAAATTCGTGATCTACAGTTTTTCGTTCGTGCAAAATTTTTTTCTGGTTGTATGATAGCAAATATCCTTAAATAAGCCTTTGGCTAGTATGTCATGTAATAATGCAAGAGAATATTTTCCTTGGAATTATAGAAACAATTTCGGGAAAATATTCTCACTGATTTTATTTGAAATCAAATAAAATCAGCACAATATTATACGACATACTTGCCATACTTAAGAATATTTGCTTTGCGTATCAATCCAAGCATCCGTGTTCTTTTAGAAAAACAATTTTGCGCGGAAAGAAACTTTCCTAAAATACGGATGTCTGAAGTAAACTCTAGGGGACTGGTCCAGCACTGTTCCCAGACTGTTCTAGTCAGCCAAGTTTACTTATAATTATGTATGCCAAGTAAATTAAGTTCCTTGTCATTCATAATTAGTGCATCTCTATAATTTCAATCTTTATAGTGCATATGTAAACCTTCATACCACTTACATTGCATCTAATACCTAAGATTTAGACTCTATGGGCTTGATCTTCATGCAAACTTCAAGACTTGGCTTCTTGAGTTTTTTCTTGTCATCATTGAACTTCTTTCTTTAGTACCTGCACATCAAACAGAAACTTGCATATAATATAATAGTTCAATGTGGTTTATCATCATTCAAAACAAAAGCTAGGAACTCAACAACTATATTGCTACACCGTCATACCTTTATTGACTTAAGAATGTGGGTGCTACTTACCAAAGGGCCACTATTGCTCTCTTACATGACATGATTCACAAGGAAGTAGAAGTCTATGTAGATGATAAGATTGTTAGATCCATGGAACGAGAACGGCACACCCCCGCGTTGAGGAAATTCTTTGAAAGGCTCCGGAAGTTCAACATGAGGCTAAATCCACAAAAATGTGCCTTTGGGGTTACCTCAGGAAAACTTCTAGGGTATTTCATCAGTTCTCGTGGGATTGAGATTGATCTATTGAATATCAAAGCTATTATGTCTCTCAAACCGCCTAGGAATGAGAAAGAAATTCGAGGCTTCTTAGGATGCGAGGCTTCTTAGGCCGCATCCAATATATCAGCAAATATATCTCAAAGCTCACTAAGATTTGTGAACATATTTTTTAAAAGCTTAAGAAGGGTTCTCTAAAAGAGTGGAAAAAAGATTGTCAAAAGGCCTTTGATCAAATCAAAGAATATCTAGCTAATCCACCAGTCCTGGCCCCAGCTCAACCAGGTCATCCTTTGCGGTTATACTTTAAAGTGACGTAGATTGTAGCTAGTGCCCTACTAGCTCAGGAAATCGATAGAAAAGAGAATGCCATATACTACTTAAGCAAGAAGTTTCTACAATAAGGTATTCCGCCCTGGAAAAGTTTTTTTAGCACTTTTATGGGCCGTAAAGAAGCTGAAACATTATGTCCTCACTTACATCGTCCATCTAGTAAGTAAAGCAGATCCTCTCTAGCACTAATTTGAAAAGCCCGTTGTCAATTGACGGATAGCAAGGTGCATGGTCATGCTAGCTCAGTTCGATCTCAAATTCACGTCTCAAAAATCCATTAGAGCAGCATTGAGTCTGATTTCCTAGTAGATTCTCCATATGATCCACGCCCTGAGGGTTATGAATTTTTTGATGAAGAATTGATGATGACAGAAGAAGATAGTTGGTCTTTGTATTTCAGCGGTGCCTCAAACAAACAAGGTTGTGGAGTGGGTGTACTTCTTGTGTCCCCTCAGGAGTAGCACACTCCCATCTCAGTTAAGTTGGACTTTGATGTTACCAACAACACTGCTGAGTATGAAGCTTGCATCATAGGTCTTGAAGCAACCATAGCTCTAGGCATTCAGAAGTCAAGGGTTATTGGAAAATTAATGAGAATAATCCTAACTTTGACCGTTCATTTAACAAAAGACCAAAAGATTATTCAATTTTAGACCCAACTTTAAACACCATCTTCCATTTTTAGTCCCTATTTAATCTTTACCTACAAAATTAGGTTAGTCTTATTTTTAGCCGGTTTTATGGGTTTTCCTTTATTTTAATTTGACTTCCCTTCTCTCACCCACCTTTCCTTCTTTATATTTTGTCCTTCCATCTCTCTTGCTCTGTTTCTCTTTTCACTTCAACATCTCTAACTAGAATAATTAGATACATCACCAAACTGTTTTACTCAATTCAAATCCCTTGCTATGAATATGAATATACTTCTACATTGGGCTAATTAGACATCAAATGTATCCTATACAAAAGGATTCAATTACAATGATTCAATTCATCCTATAAGCAATATAATCATCAAGAGCAATGAAGGACTTAGTCTTCTCTTAATCAAACCCAACAAGCTGCTATTTTGCTTCTATAACCAACCTCTCATCATATTGTCATATTTCCTCGACTTGTCGATTCCCATCAACTAGGGAACGTAACTTTATCCGCCACCAAGCTTTTCCCAACCGTCTTGCCCAAGACGGCAACTTGAAACAACAACCCAATTCCAATGGCAAACTTCCTCTACCCAATTCCAATTGTACTCTAGGTGATTGTAAAAATTACTGTAATTCTTTTTCAATGAAGAAGGGGCAATTTAGATCTGAAATTTAGATTGTGATTTTGTATTTTGTGAAATTTGGATTCTTTATTTTATGTTCGTATTTTGTGATTTTTGAGGGTTAATTAAATGTTGTGTTTTTTTTTTGGTGTTATTGGGGATGAAGGTGAGGGGTGGGAGTGGTGGTGGAGGAGATGAGGATGGAGGCGCATGGAGGAGAAGGGGCGCTGATGTCGGATTGTGAAGATGGGTGTAAGGGGATTGTATCTATAAGAGTAAAAGAAGATATAGAGGTGGTAAAAATGTTTTTGAATGTGCCAATAGAGAGGAGAAGGGATGAGGTTGATGATGATGGTGGTGGTGATGAACAAACAAGGGAAAATATGGATTAAAAAAAAGAAAAAAAATATAAACAACCGATCACCACACTTCAAAAAAATAAATAAATAAATAAACAAAAGAAGTTCGATGGTAACCAATTGAACAAGTCACAAGTCAATCGGTACAAAAATGGAAGATGGTGTTTAAAGTTAGGTCTAAAAATGAATAACTTAAAGTTGGGTCTTTTATTAGGTGAGCGGCGAAAGTTAGGATTATTTTCATTAGTTTTTCCTAATTATTTGGTTACATGTTTGATTGGAATCATTGAATTTTTGAATTATTTTGGGTTAAATAATTGATTGGATTGTTGGATTGTTCGATACAGAAGGAGATATGTTGGTAGAGAAAGAGGGGTGAAGTGTTTGAGTTTATCAAATGATTTGAGTATCTATTTGATTGGTTATAGTCAATTAAAGCATATCCGCTTAATTAAGAATCAACGCAGTAGATCTAAGGTTTTTACTTTCCAGCTAATGCTTAGCTTACACAAGATCCTTATATATAGAGACTAAGGATCCACTATTAAGTTTGCTGAAAACCATATGATAAGAATCAAGATGACAACTTCGAAGGTTTGGTGATGGCCTCAACAAATGGTTCAAGTCTTGGGGAGGTTATTGCTTATGGTGATTCAAAACTTTTTCGTACATCAAAATCATCATCATTTGTGTGCATGGTAGCACACGTCACTTGAAGAATTTGGGAAGCATGGAAAGTTGGGTGGATTTGGGGAATAAGATGGTTTTGCCTATGAGTTTTTTCCACTGCACTTGCTAGGGTTTTTCTCATTTCAGGCTTTATTGCTTTCATTTATTTTTTATTCTTGGTCATCATTTTACACCTAAAAGACATGGGGAATGACTTCTTGAAGGTTTCTTGATTAAAAGATCGAATCTTGAAAGGTTTCTTGAAGTTTTACAGAGGATCTTGAAAATGGCGCAAATTTGGAGCATGTGGTCTTGCGGAAAATTGCGTGTTCTTGAATAGTTTGTGGGTTTCTTGATTTGTGCGTGTTTCTTGGTTGTAATTTGATGATTATCTTGTTTGTTAGTTTGTTAGTTAGTTGGTTAAGATAAAATCTTGATTAGTTAGGATTTGTTAGTATAGACAAGCACAAGATTAGATAAGGATGACTTGTTCTTGTTCTTAACCGGTTTTTGTGAGTGTTCTTGTGTGTGTGGCGTGTTTTAGGTTGTTAGGGAGTTTATTAGAGTTGTTTAGATTTATTTATGTTTGTTAGAAATTTGTTAGGATTTTATTTGATGGTTGTCCTATAAATAGTCTCAAATAACAATTGTAACCAATCATAGATTGATTGAATAAAACATTGTGTTTTAGTTTTATTTTTTTCACAAAAACAAATATTGTTGAGGAATTTCATGTGAAATTTCGCCCTAAGAGTTGGTGCTTAGCTTTATACTCTTGTGAGGATAGTTTTAAGAATTGAGGGTGCTTTGCTTTAATCAATTCATAAAATTATTTGACCTAGATTCGATTTCTTAGTGCATTGCTTTAGAGAAATTGATGCTAGTTTCTATCCCCTTGTTGTGAGTGGCGATTTCTATCAATATTCACATTACCATATAAAATGGTACATATTAAGTTTAGAGCAGTACATATTACGATTAAAGTGGTACATGTAAATTTACAATAAAACTTTCATTATTTATGATAATGTCACCTATGAAGTATGTGTATCCCCTTATACCTCTAATGTACCTCTTGTTTTTTATTTTCACAGTGAAAACAGTTTTTATATATAGATATGCACCAAAGTTCATCTAATAATTTGCAAATGTATCATTGAAGACTTGGAATTGTGTAGCAAAAGAGGGACAAGCCCATAAAGCTGATTGGAAAGGGTCAACCATAATTGTATAAGGCCATTACAGCTAAGGGTGTGTTCTCTTTAAGGGATTTGAGCGGGAACGGAATGGAATAAAATAGAATGGCCTGTCGGGATTAGAATGGATTGTTGGGATTAGAATAGATTTCCAGAATTAGAATGGATTGGATAAAATTAGAATGTTTTAGATTGATTTATAATTAATTATTATTTTAACTAATTAACTTTTTTTGCAAAAAGTTGCAAAAATATATTACAATAATAAACTTGTAAGCTGGGGTTGTTAAAAAAAACTGTGTGCTAGGGAGCCATAAATTTTATACCTAATCAGTTTAACTGTGAAACCAATCCCATTGTTATTGTTATTGTTATTGCTATTGCTATTCTTGTTATTCTTATTATTGTTGTTGTTATTATTGTTGTTATTGTTATTGTTATTGTTATTATTATTATTTTTGTTGTTATTGTTGTTATATATATATATATATATATATATATATATATANTATATATTCTCGTAAGGAAAATGCTGTGACTGTTATTTTTGAATGAATACTTTTTTTTTATGATTTTGGGTGTTTTGTTCAAATGTCAAATGAAATTAAATACACCTATTGGTTAATTTTGGTTGTTTAATTTTTATATTTGCTTTTTAATACACATGTTGTTTAATTAAACATAAAGCACTTAATTATTGTTAAAGTGTAAGAATATAGTGATATTGAGGTAATTACTTGAGTAGCTTTCATTGGTTAATTGGGTTGTGACTCTTACAATTTATAACTATTTTGAATGTGGATAAGGTGCATTGTGATTATAAATTAAACTAAAAATTAAATAACATACACTTCTTATCCTAACGTCTAGTGAAAATCAACAAAACTAGCAATCGTTATCGTTATCGTTATTGTTATTGTTATTGTTATTATATTAGAAAAATTTATGAAAATAATTCGAAATTTGGTCAGTCATTTAATAAAAGGCCTGACTTTTGTTTTTTTCATTTTTAGACTCAACTTTGGACTATATTTTCTTTTTGGATTTTTCTAAGTTATACCCTTGAGGTTTTTGTTTTTCTAAGGTGTGCCCCATGACTTTTTTTTTCTCACCTGTGCCCCTCAACTAATTATTTTTAATTAGCGGTATCCTACCTAAATTTTTTTCCTAACAGATGTTAGGTTTTAATTAAATCCGTTTAATAAATGCAATTTTTTTTCTAAGTTATACCCCCGTGATTTTCACTTTACTAAGGTGTGCCCTAAAGTTTTATATTTTCTCAGGTATACCCCTAAACTATTTATTTTTTATTAGTACTAACCTTTATCTTTTGGAATAGTAACTAATGTCATGTTTTCCGTTTATTACTTGCTTCTCCTCTTAGTAACCTTTACCATAAAAGTAAGTCTGCGTTTCCCTGTTTTAATTTGCTTATCAAATACACTACACACTCATCACCATCAAATCAACAATCATGAAATCATCAATATTCACACACCTATCATCATCACCTCACCCTCAACTCCTCACTCCAACACCCATTAACTTTAAATAACGTGAAAAGATTTAAAGCTTGATAATTTTTTCAAAACCCTTCATCTTGATTCAAAGCTATAATCAGGTTCGAGACTACAAATCAATTCATTGCCAAACATAGTTGTTGAGGTTGATTGGTTGAGATGTTAGTACCGTGATACAATGTTTCAATCATTGCATTGAAGGTGTTTGACGGAATGTGTCAAAGAAAATGGATGAATTTGTTCATGTACTTATTAGTTAAATATTAGGGATTGTTGTTGAGAGCTTAATATCCTCTATTTTGGCTTTATTATTACCTTGCAATGGAGGGTTAGCAGGGAAGTTTATACTGATAAAAAAATAATTAGTTTAGGGGTATACCTCAGAAAAAATGAAACTTCAGGACACACCTTAGAAAAAATTAAAACCTCAGGGGTATAACTTAGAAAAACCCAAGATTAAATTAAGAAAAATCAAAAAATTAGAAACTAACGTCTACACTAACGGCTAATTAACGGATAGCTTAGCGCTGATTAAAATTAATTAGTTGAGGGGCACAAGTGAAAAAAAAAAAAAAAAAAAAAAAAA
>PYUH01000053.1:733486-880135 GCA_016808085.1 Suaeda aralocaspica
AAAAAAAAAAAAAAAAAAAAAAAAGTCATAGGGCACACCTTAGAAAAACAAAAACCTCGAGGGTATAATAGTAGCCATTATCTACCTGCAAAATTAGGTAAAGGTCATTTATTACAAGGTTAGCTTCAAAATTTTGCATTTTTTGTTGACTTTTGTTTTAAAATCCCTCCCTCACCCTGATGTCATTTTGTGCTATGGCCCTCTTACAAAACTTCACGTAGCAGCTATACTTAGTAAAGTGAGAAAAGTAAAGCTAAACTTGAGCTTCTTTAAACTAATAAAAGTAAAGCTAAGTTTAAGTTTCTTTAATGGAGGAAAATATAAACAGAGAAAAATAGATAGAGAAAGAGACAAAGTCATGTTATTGAATGAATGACGAGTAATGTTGTACTACAATGTATTTCTAAAATCTGGTATAGATACAATTATTATGTGCTTAATTTCAGCATCAAATTAATAAGTCATGTGATTTTGGTTACTCAGCATTTCTTCAAGAAACCTAGAATTTTTGGATAACAAATCCAAGAAATCTTTTAAGGTGAGCCAAAGCATTGTATTATCAATATTAGGGGCTAGAGTTCTTGTGAGGTTATATACCAGCATTTCCTTGCTATTTTTGCTGCTGCCTTCATTGCTCCTCCTCCTATGGTGAGGAATTTAATTGGTTGAAATTGGGAATTTAAATAGGAGAAAATTGGGGCTTTTCAAAATAAGGGTAAATTGCAGAATAATTATAGTTGTGAGTGGATTATAAAGAAGTGATTCAACTTCAAGGTAATTTGCTAATTACATGAATTTTACAGGAAAAGATTTTGATTTTTTTTCTTTTTTGATTTTTTTTCTTTTGTATTTGTATTTATTTTTGTAATTGTTGAGCATAAATAAGAAAGTGAAGAAAAAGAAGAGATGATTGAAGAGTGTGGTGAATTAGTGATAGTATGGTGATGTCTGTAATGGGGAAAGCGAAGTGTGAAGAAGGAGAAGAGAAGATGAAGTAGTAGAAGTGAAATGGAGCTTATTATACAAATCCTCAACAACTAAAACATTAAACATTAATTTAAGTAAAAAAAACTCAAAAAGGAAAAAAAATAGAATTAGTTAATCGGTTTACAAGGTCACCAGTAACTTGGTTCAAAAAAGGAAAATATGATCTGAATTTGGGTCTAAAAAAAATAAAAAAATAAAACAAAAGTTGAATCACTATTTTAATAAATTTTTCCAAGAGTTTAGAATATTTTAATAAATTTTTTTAGAATATTAATAAATTTTTAGAATATGAATCACTATTTTAATAAATTTTTCCAAGAGTTTAGAATATATTAATAAATTTAAAACAAAACAAAAGTTGAATCACTATTTTAATAAAAGACCGCCCAAAGTTTAGAATATTTTAATAAATTTTTCCTATTATATTTCCAAGAGTTTGTTAAATTTACAAAATTAGTTCCAAAATGATGATGAAATGGAAGAGAAAAATTATATAAGGATAATTGAAGCACTTCCTTTATACATTTTACTTGTAACAATATTGTATTTAGATTATTATGTAGCAAAAATGTATGTTTAACACATTATTGTATGTAGCAAAAAAAAAGACAACTTTGTTATATAGATTATTATGTCATTAAGATTTTAATTTTCAAGAGTTAAATTAAGATTTTCATTTTTAAGAATGCATTATCGGAATTAGAATGGATTATCAGATTTAAAATGGATGGCCTGGGAATGGAATGGATTGGAGTAGAATGAATCGAGACATTTTTCCTCCGGTCCACGACTAAAAAAGACATGAAGTGGATGATACAGTTCATTGATCACACACAATTTTTCCCATCATTGTATTTGGCCTTTGAAGTTGTATTACAATTTACAATCACAGAAACCAGAAAATAAGTGATTACAAAAACCTTCTGCCATATCTTATGTTCTGACTGTCAGCATTGAGCACAATAGAAACTGATGATACATCATGCCCAGAGGGACGGTTAATGTGATGATGACCAGCACATGAAATCTAATTTTTAAAACTACAAATAGAACCAGCACATGATTTCTAATTTCTGCATATTACAAATAGAGTTTGACTACTAATCATTGAAAAATGATGTATGCAAGTCACTAGCTTGCTATACCTTGTTTACTCTACCAACATATCAACTTTGTATCTCTAATTATCCTGCCATGCGACCACTTTATTGCGTTCATTACCACATTTGAGGCAGCTAATGTTTCTTCTAAAGTTCAAAAAATCACACCTATCAAAAGAGAAAACTTGATTATTGTTTGACATTTTGATTATAGCACTTGGAAGTTGTAAGCATTATTGGACTACCAAGTAACACCATCTTTCTCACAATGAAAGAAAGAGACACTTACTTGGAACATTCCCATTCTCCAGGTTGCAAAACCCTCGGGGGTCGTGATTCCTTGCATCGAAAACAATCTCGTCTGCTAGCAAAGTTTACGCATCCACACCTATCAAATAAAATTAGTAGGGTTGTGACTTGTGAGCTTCAATACATCAACAATATTCTTAAACATAACTATGAAATTCAATACTCAAATTATTTCAGCTATAGCCCAAATCCCAAGGACCATAATATCATTAACCGAGGGTCTTATATCTTTGATGGATCATATATCGCATTAGCATTTAGACCTAACATAATTAAACATGTCACAAACAAGAAAATTCAATAATACTAAGCTAAAATTACAATTTTAAAAATTTGGTTACAAAATATAACTTTTCAAAATTAGGGCTGCCAATGAAAATTTACCAAGCTATTTTCAGGGTAATAAGACAGATGTTAACTTGTGATAGTCATAAACATTTGGTATTTCCCATGAAATAAGTTATGCAATCACTATCGCAAACACAACCACAAGTGAGAAATTTATTGCATGAAAGTGGTTTATAAAAACGAGTACAGGTGAGAAATTTATTCCATGAAAGTGGTTATGCAACGATTACCATAAAAACGGGCACAAATGGGCATACTGTCCAGCTCCCATGTCTATGAGGTTTCCATAATAATTGAAAAATAAAAGGTCTGAGTTTTGTAACTATGGACTCCTATGAGCCTTTAGAGAGAAGACAAGGAAGAAAAGATTACAAAGCCTAGACTTTCCTTAGTTTCCTAACAAGATCAACTGCAACCCTTCGTATGCATTACTGCTCACTAAGATTTTTAGGATATGAGAATTTGAACACATTCTAACCTTTTGATATTCCGACCAATCACCCGTCCCAAAAATTTTACAATTAAGAATAGGGAAAGAAAGTTTGAGAGTTAAATTTTTGCACTACAACTGCATTTCCTCTTCTCAGTACGCCATCTACAGCCATCTAACTGATTGGTCTTCAAAATACATTGACTGTAGGACCTACCTAGCTACTTCATCTTTTCCCACAACATCAAACTATCAAATCATGTACATCCTACCAAAACAATCTAGCAAAATGACTTTGCCTTGGGTATTAAAGACTCAAAATACGACAACTTACTGGAGGCACTTCCAATCACCTTTCTTCATCACAACATCAGCAGCGCCCCACTCAGAATTAGGACCCTCCTCGTTGCATTTACGGCATTTAATGTTCCTTGAAAAATTCAAAAATTTGCACCTGCAAGCCAATCCAAGGAACTTGAAACTCAAAATTACGATCAAGCATAAGGAAACAAATTATAATTACTATTATTAAAAATAAAGTGAACAGAGATTAACATAATTCTTTCCTACTAGCAAAAAATTAGTGATATGCTATAGCATCAAAGTAGAACAAATCCAAAATGAAGAGAGAAACTACCAAATCAACAACCTAGTGCAGCTTAAATAAAAATTCTGATGAGTTACAATATGATTACACACCTACTACACAACATTGCACGATACATAAAAATACTTATTATACTTCTTAACTTGAATATCTATCCTGTATACTGAGTCCTCTGTCACAAGGAATAAGCATAAAACTGCAAGGCATGGTATAAAAGAGTAAACAAAAAACTGATTAAGGACCAGAGAGATCATGAGAATTCACGCTATTGTGACACGGAGAAGACTGAGAACCTGAATGAGTAAATAGGTTCAGATAATATAATGTTGGCGTTCAAGAAATCTTCAAGGAGTCTTTTAAGTTCTGACACACACACACATAAAATGTTTGTGTGTCCACACATAAGTATGTAAATTTATGCCCTAAACTCCTAGTATATATGTTGTGTTCATGAATATATCATATAATTGTAAATAATAAAAACCATAAGTTTAAAATTTTAGATGCAAAAGTGATGTCCCTGTTTAGTTGCGGAAGAATTACTTGGGACATGTCCAATCTTCGCTCTTCTTTTCAATATTTTGAGACAAAGAAGCATCCATAACTTTGACAGTTTTTTCCTTCTTATAGGTTTTGACAGATGGTTCTCTCTTATAGACGAGCTCTTTGGCACACTCAAGAGAAGCTGCATCAACAGATGATTCACTCAAGTCAATCAACAAGCTCAGCAATCTTCTTGAAGCAGATTCGGCCTGCTCAATACTAGGAGCACTCTTTGCTCCAGATACAAGCACTGGATCTAGTGCATAAGATAACAAGAGGCGCATAACATCCACCATTCGGGCACTACCTTCAGATTCACCTAGCAACACATAAGCTCGATCACAAGATTCTTGAAGACTACAGATGGTACATACCTGCAGGAAACCAAGATTAACGTTACAATTGGCTAAGAAAAAAGAATGCAATCAAGAATGAAGTGAATGATAGAGATGTAGAAGTCACAAGTTCAATCGAATATACATATCTAATTATGCCTTGAAATTTCAACAAATCATAATAAAAAAATAAGTACTGCTCCCTCCATCCCAAAAGAGTCATCAAATTCACAAAATGACCAAACATAGTGCATAATTAAAAAAATTAACTTGTTAAATTATTTAATTTCTTAGAAGTGCAAAGGATAATGCCAAAAGTATCAGTGGATGAAAAAAAAAACACGAGAAAAAGCATGCTATGTTGCGCCGAAACGGCTACAATTTCAAAAGCGGATATATTTCGGAAACAAGGTGCACAAATTTCAAAAAATCTTTTATACGAAGAAACATTTTTCTTTAAATATACTACCAATCGACTTATAATTGTTGCAGATGACTGTTATATAAAGTTGTTCAAACATATGACGTGCCATGTGACATGCTTCCTGTCATGTTTTTCACTTATCCAGTTATCCTACTCGACATCTATCCATTACATCAACGTGTACGAGGAAAAAGCATTGGAAAAATAAGGGATGGTGATGGGAAGTGTGACAAGTGACACACGACACATGTTGACCAACCCCTTTAATGGTCAATTCTAACAAGCTGGTTAGTAGTATAAAGAGAAAACTGCTCTATAGGTAATTGTTTGAAAATAATTATTTGAATGTTACCTTTTTAAGCACATTGTTATAAAAGGTACATGTAGTAATTTTCTCAAATTTTCCATATACAAATAGCATCAAAAAATAAAAAAGAAAGTAGGCTTTCCTAAGTTGTAGCCATGAGTTTAAAGGTTTTCTAAGAGGTAATCAATGAGTTTCAAATTTCTAAGTTGTACCTCTAAACTCACCTAACATTCCAAGTTGTGTCCTTTTCGGTTAACTTTCCATTGCAAAAAGTCATTTGTTTTGTTTTGATCAACTGTTTCAAAATTTCGAAAGAGTATAAACTGAATAAAACAAACCAAATTTCTAACTTTATTTTTTAATTTGTTTCTTTTCTTTTTTAACCAGAAATTTGTAACTTATTATTAAATAAAAGGGGCACAGGTTAAAAAGACTGGTTAATTCAAGAGTAAAATTAAGAAATTTGAAAATCAGAGGTTACAACTTAGAACCCCTCCCCACACCCCATAAATAAAGAAAAAACAAAATAAAAAAAAAGCTCTTAGTTCTAATACACAAGCAATTACTCTTAAAATTTCATACAAATAAGTACAGTACTCAAATTATCATAGAGTCATAAACAACCACAAAATGTAGAATGTTCAACTAAAACATCAGCTATACATCAACAATAAATCCTTGTCACCATATTCACCCTACTAATATATTGGAAGAGAAGACAGAAAGGAACAAAATCCCAGTGGCTGAGAAAAGAAAAGGCCACAAAAAATTGAGGTTCAAGAAGAGGCAGCCACAAGAAGAAACACCCCGAGAACAATAAAGATGACACGGCAGCTGGCAATGAAGAGAGTTTGATTTTTTTCTTTTTAATGTTTAAATGGAAGAAACATTCAGATGTGTTATGCCTTCTTTAAATTACTGATTGAGAGATGTGCTCATCTAATTCAGAGAGTTCCAAAACATCTCCATTGATGCCACTTGGATTTTCCTATTGTTAAGAAAGTTTCCTGGGATATTAAGGTTCAGGAACTTCTCTGAGGAGTTCCCTAAGCGGTTCCTAGTTTTTGAAATATCAAAAAATATATGTTCTAGATGTTCACGGGGAGTTTGGTATGTAATAGGGATAGGGATAATAGTTGGGATAGGGATAAGGATTTGGTGTTAGGGAATTCATTATTTTTGTCCCTATCCAATGTTTGGTATAATGACGGGGTGGGAAAAAATGGAGACAACAAGTTTACTATACTTTATCCTTTTTAAATTTGACATGTTAAAACTTAAAAGTCCTATATGATTAAAAAAAGTACTGTGCAAATATATTTGGATGGACAAATTGAATTAAGAATATAGGAAGTTAAGTAGCAAACATTTTGTAGTACACTATTGCTCTCAAGAAAAATATAAAATAAAATTTATTTTCCAAAAGAAAAGGAAAACCTTCATATTATTATCCATTAGCAAACCCTAAGACATAAAATACTTTTCTCAAAAAAGTGAGAATCTAACAAGGGAACTAGATTTTCCAAACCGAAAATAACCAAAATAGTACTGGCACATTTACAAAACATTAAAAAAGAAAAGTACAAGAAGAATGGAGATGTGCTGAGATAGAGGTAGAGTAGGGGAAACGAAGAAATGAGCAACAAAAGGCAAGAGGATGACTTATTTAATTAAATAGTAAAGGATAGATTTGTCTTTTTACTTAACAAGGAGAAAATCCTCCTCATAACACCTGCCCCCCTCAGGTACAAAAATGGAGGAATATCTTTCCATTTAGTCCCTATCCTTGTCCCATGCATTTTTACCTATCCACCAAAACAAACATGGGATTATTAGTAATTGGGATATGAAATTCTTGACCTTTAGTCTTATCCCCCAAACCAAACATCCTCTCAATGCTTTAATGCTGATGGAAAATATTACACTAAAAGGAAATTCAATGACTTCAAATCACATTAAGATGTCGAAACCCAATGATTTATCTTGGAGCAGAGAATGAACTTAGTACCTCACTTAACAACACACTATGGCAATAAAGAAAATGCCCTCAATAAATAGCCATTTAAAAAAATTAGAAAAAATAAATAAATACACAAATAAGTAAATAATAATAATATACACAATTTGAGCAAGAAACAATCATTCTACACCCAATAATGAAACCTACTCACACTTTTCTCCTCCAATCCCACATATTCTCTCAACCGCTTTGCCGAATTGACAACTTTGCGTTGAAGTTTGGGACATCCGTCCCCCACCAAAGTATGAATATCAGCTTTTGGTAATGACCTACATAAGAGCAAGTATAAGGTGAGGATATAATGAAAAATTCATTCGAAGAATAACTTGAAAACAAAAGAAAAGAAATTAAAAGCAGTGATTGGATGGATATTACTCTTGCACATATTAAATTTAAATAAAAAACTAAATGGAAATATTACTTTTATAGGTATGAACTATTAGCGGTTCATAAAGNCCAAAGTATGAATATCAGCTTTTGGTAATGACCTACATAAGAGCAAGTATAAGGTGAGGATATAATGAAAAATTCATTCGAAGAATAACTTGAAAACAAAAGAAAAGAAATTAAAAGCAGTGATTGGATGGATATTACTCTTGCACATATTAAATTTAAATAAAAAACTAAATGGAAATATTACTTTTATAGGTATGAACTATTAGCGGTTCATAAAGGTTCCTAACAAGTACCGGCTATATCGGATCTTTTCACCCATAGGTTCATTACCTGAAAAAACCAATTACGCAGGTGAATTGACATATGTGGTATAATTGTATTGGTCAATGGTATTTTTTAATTAATGATTATTAACTAATAATTATTTTAATACACCTCCAATTAATTTCTTATTGCTTCTCAGTTCTCTCCACCATTTCACTCCTCCCCAATTCCCAATTCCCCACCAAACATCCACATTACACAAGACCACCACCACACCACCTAGACAACCACCACCACAAATTCTACCATTAGAAACACCACAACTCCAAGCATACTATTACTGTGTGACTTGTAATCTAGATTATTTTGAAGCATATTTTCTGTTTTATGGAATATTTCCTTAAGTCGTATTGTTATGCTTGGGGAATACGCAAGGGTATTAGGGTTTTCTTATGTTATAAAAGAACCCTTTATTTGATCATTAGTTAAGACCTTACGCCAACAGTAATTAGGACTCCTTACATTCTCTTTTGTTTTTTTCTCCATAATAGTGAAAAAGCTCTCGAATCCCCCATTTGTGGATATAGGTCCAATTTGAATGAACCACGTAACTCCTTGTGTATTTACTTTATTTTCTTTATTGTTTTTCTCATTGTTATTATGTCATTAATTTGTTTCACATTAATCAAACACAATAATACCTTGATCCAAGCATACTATTACTGTGTGACTTGTAATCTAGATTATTTTGAAGCATATTTTCTGTTTTATGGAATATTTCCTTAAGTCGTATTGTTATGCTTGGGGAATACGCAAGGGTATTAGGGTTTTCTTATGTTATAAAAGAACCCTTTATTTGATCATTAGTTAAGACCTTACGCCAACAGTAATTAGGACTCCTTACATTCTCTTTTGTTTTTTTCTCCATAATAGTGAAAAAGCTCTCGAATCCCCCATTTGTGGATATAGGTCCAATTTGAATGAACCACGTAACTCCTTGTGTATTTACTTTATTTTCTTTATTGTTTTTCTCATTGTTATTATGTCATTAATTTGTTTCACATTAATCAAACACAATAATACCTTGATCCCTAAGACATACCACCACCAACCATCCACATTGACCACCACCACAAGTTCTATCATCCCTGAACTCTGCTAATTAGCAGCCCCTTCGCAGCTAATAGCAGTCCCCAGCAACAACATAAAGTAAAGCAATTAAGGCTCTGTTTGTTTTGGAGGGAAACGCTTTCCCACAAAATGATTTTCCACCATTTCCTCAATTTACTTTGTTTGTTTTGGTAAAGGGTGAAAATCAATTTTCTCAAAGGTGGAAAACCTCTATTTAAAAGAGAAAACTCATTTACCCTTTGTAAACAAGGTATGCCACATTTCCTTCCTCTTCCATACTCATCTTTTTCTCTCCTTACATCTTCCTCCCTCTTTTACTTTAAATTTCCTTTTTCTTTATGGGTTTTCTTCTGCCAAAACAAACAAAAGAAAACTTATTTTACAATTGGATTTTCCATTGAAAATTATTTTTCTTAGTAAATCATTTCCCATGAAAAGTGTTTCCATCAAAACAAATGGAGCCTGAATCATTGAGAATGAAATGATAACAAATGTACAATACAAAGAGCCTAATGCTCTAACTAGAGTTATTTGCAACAACAAATTACAATAAATAACTAATCATCATTAGGCATCACATATACTTTGTACATCTATATAGGAACTATGGCGAGAGAGAGAGAGAGAGAGAAGAATGAAGCTTGAAAGAGCGATTCATAATTTGATTGATTTCATAAAATTAGGAGTCGGGATAGATGATGAGATGTGATGGAGAGAAAATAAATGAATGAAAAAAAATGCAAATATTAACCTAGCCGCTAAAATATAGTTGGTAGCTATTAGGAAAAATTTATAGTTCGTACTTATAGATAAAAAACACTAATAGTTCATAGTTATAATAGTTATTTTTCCATTATGATCACTATTTCTTGAGGATTAAATTAGTGAACATTACATTTTTATTAATATACCACACCCTATAAATACTGCCCTATTATTTATCACTCTTTGCTAGTTGCAAGAATAGAGTTTTGAAACTTGTCTAAAATCATTATGAAAAACTCACAACCATGACATGACCTTGCGCACATTGGGCATATATAAAATGTGAAAATCAAAGATTTTACTTTCATCTCAAACTAATATATATTGTAGATGCTTAAAGGTGTTTTAGTTCTTCAAAGGGAATCCTTTTGTAATCAACTTCCTTAAGAAACTTAGGGGGCATTTGGTTCAACAAAGGGAAAGTGGATGAGCTTATGAAAGGGAAACGAGGGGGATAGAAAATGGAAAATCCTTAGATTTAGTAGGTTGTTTGTTTTATAAGGAATGAAACCACCCTACAACCACCACACACCACCTCTATCATTCTCCATCAAACCTTTTCCACAAGTCCACAATCACAACCACCATGAAAACCCACCCATCACACAGTTGCCGCTCCCTACCCCTCCCCGCCTGTCACCACCACTCCCCCACTCTTGGCCGACCCTCCCCTTTCACCCGAAAATCACTCCCCACCTAGTAAAATACTATGACGATTGTCAATTGCCACCAGAGTAATATAACAATTATTAATTGCCAATTGCTCCGATGAATTAATTGTCAGCAAATTCTTGTTACATGACCTAGTATAGAATTGATTTCACCAATCCATTGTCAAAATTCCTGATTTGTGGTTTTCTAGGGTTTTACAGGGTAGGGGGAGGGATTTTCGAGGTGAAGTACGAGACAACAAAGGGTGAGGGAGGGGCAGCGAAAATCAATGAGTAGTGAGGAAGGGGATGCTGATGGGTTGGGAATTTCGAGGGAGGGCAGAGGCGGTGAGGGGCAGCAGTAAATTGGTCGATTTTCCAGTTTCGATGGGGCTGATCATTAATCAATGACCATGAGGGAAGGGGGAGAGGCGATTAAGTTAGACTGGTGTGGATATGGAGGTGGGTTGGTGGCTAAGGAAAGGGAATGGAAAAGGCTAGGGGAGGGTGGGGAATCAAATTTGAAGAGTTTCGGGTAATAGGAAGGGAAAAGGGAATGGATATATGACCTAACAAACAATATCAAAGGGAATGAGGGCAGTTGATTCCCATTCCCTTCAATGAACACCCTCAACCAAACAACCCTTTAGAGAATGGAAGATAATGCTCAATTCACCAAGTTAATTGAATCAGCAACACAACAGTTTTATTGGTTTTGGAAAAACAAATATATATTTAAACCAAACAGATTAAGTTTTTAAAAAGCAAAAAAGATCAGAACAAAAAATGGTACCGAAAAGGCCCTTAATCCTTGGCAAGAACCCCATATTAACAACTTAGAAGATTACTTAACAATAGCTGAATTTTATATTTAGAGTTTAGGATTTTCAAGGCGTATTAGTTCTTCAAAGAATTTCAACTACTACTTAGCAACAGTCAAAATTTGGTTGCGATTGAGTTTTGGGGAAAGTAAATGACACTTAAGGGCCGTTTAGTTGGTGAAGGGGAAAGGGAAAGGAGGAGAAAAGAAAGATACTCCCATTGTTTGAGCGAGTTGTTTGTTTTGTTTTAAGGGGATGGATAATATTTTACAATCACCACCATACAACCACCACACCACCACCATAACCCAACTCCCAACACCAAGCAAACCACCTAGATCACCACCTACTCTCCCCCCACCCTCGCCGCCGCAACTAACCCCTCCCCACGCCACCCCCTTTGCAAACCCTATGTAACAAGAATCCTCTCCCAAACCACCTCTACCACCCCTAAAACCACCTCTACCGCCACCTATCCCCCTTCCCTAGCCGCCCATCCCCCTCCCCTTGCCACCCCACAACTCCCCCCCTAAAACCCGTGGTTCGAAAACTATTGGAAACCCTAGAAAGAGTTAATTTGTTGTTTTCCACATATGTCAAATTTCAATATTGAAACTTGAAAAATAATTATGTAAAGATTGAAGACTTGAAGTCTAATTTACCTCCAACCCCAATATAACCCCACCTAAAACCAAAATTCACTCAGTGACATCACCTTTCTCCTACTCAATATTTCCTCCTCATCTCTTTCAATGGCAACGATTATACTAAAAAATAAAAGATGAAACTTGGGATTTTGGGATTGGGATTGCGCATTTCTTGCTTGATAATTGGAGTATTGGTTTTATTGTTTTGAGCAACTATAAGTCATTTTATTGCAATAATAATAAACCCTAACTTTTCCCCAATTTGATTTAACAATCAGATATTTATTTTTGATAGTTAGTTGATGCAATTATGCTACATTTTGTATTTGAATTGTACTCCCCCGTTTTTTTTAGTTATAAGTTTTGAATATGTTATCTCTCACAAAAAACACCCAAAAGTTGCAACTACAAAAATGGAGGGAGTATGTTTTTAACAAACACTTCATTAATTTGCAAAATAAATTCATCTGGAGGCTATAATGTTAAAAGTTGAAACTTAAGAAATTTAGCCCTAAATTTGACTTTAAAAAGTGCATTTGTATTTAAATTTGCCAACTGACTTGATAGAGATGAGGATAGAAGAGAGACAAAGGAAGTAAATTAGTCTATAATACTACATCTAAAAATTCATAAGAATTAAATTCGCCTAAAACTTAATTATTGAAATAAAATAGCTTAAATTAATAAATAAATAAATAAAACAAATTAACGTTACAATCAGACAAAACAAACCATAAAATAAAACTTGGTAGCTAACAAGTCAGAGTTTGTGGTAGGAATCTCAAAGTCTTAAATTGTGGTAGTAAATCATATAAAATTTGAAATAATTGGCAGTATTTAACAATTTTTCCAAGAAAAAAAATACATTATTAAATGATTATCAAAGAGAAAATCTGTAAAAGACACTTAGCTTAGTCTTGATGTTGGAAAAAAGGGATCTATCAATTTTGATTAACTTATCCACTTATTCGAATAATGCTAACAATATAAGTTAGCTTTTTTCTTTGGTTGGGTTTGCTAGAAAGACACATGGCCTTTGGTATAAATTTACGATTATAAATGATATGGATACAAATTGTGTGTACTATCTCACATCAAACGATATATAATGGAAAGGGTTAATTGTTTCCATTACCTGTACTAAAAGATTTCATGCCGAACAAGCTCTTAATCTAGTCAAAATAAAATCTCAAATAATTATAGGAATCCCACAACCTAAAAAAATCCCCCTTTAAACAATCTTAGAATTCATTTTGAAACATATCAAAAACTAGTCACTTAAAAATTCTTAGCAAACACTCAACAATCATTAATCTCATTTCTTTGAACACCGTAAAATGACCAATGATGCAATAAAACAACGCAATTTACATAGCTAAAAGACCACTTGGTACAGTGGTCACTAGTCTCACTACTAATCTTATCTATTTATATTTCAATCAGTCAAAACCACCAACATCTACCTCATCAATAAGCTTGACAAAAATTCACATTAAGTATCTACTCCAAGTCCTAATCTCTATAATTAATATGCCAAAGCTATATTTGCTTTTGTTTTCCTTTTCTTTTGGATTTAATAACAAAGCCCCAACATCATAGACATGAATGATAATCATACATCTACGTTCTACCTAATGGGTCAAAGGTAGAGGTGAGCCCACCGCTCCATACCTCACTCCTAGCTACATTCACCTTCTTTAATCTTCCAAACACAGCTATGACCAATTATCAACTTTAACTCCTTAAGGTTGCATTTAGCCTACTATTTTCACAGGAATCAATGATCAAATTTCGATATCAATTTAGCTCACACACAAACAAATTTCGATTCACTTTGTCCACCTATTGTAATTCATACACATGTTCACCTGAAATCCTATTGTTCAAATATAAGATTGAACAAATCAATTAGAATCCAAAACTTCAAATTACTACCTCTACCTTACATCAACAAGAACAATCACGAAATTCAATCCACAAATTTAACCATAAGATTAATGAATCACCAATTAAAACATTCGCATGCCCTAAAACCCTGACTCAAGTATAATCAACCAAATTCAACAGTTTTTTCCTGAATCAAAGCATCAATTAAAAATAAAAAATAAAATAAACAAATATCAACGACTACCAACAAAAACAATTTCTAACATAACATATATTCTATAAAAAATAAATAACTACTCGTATAATTATATCGAAAAGCAAATGTAGTAACTAAAAAAAGTCGAACCTTAGAAGGTCATATCGGTAGCGAGCAAAGCTAATACAAGGGTCTTTCAGGGCGCCAATTTCTGCGTAACCGATAGAATCAGCGTTATTAACATTGGGGAAATAACCTTGAGACTTTAGGCGGTCAACGAAGGCAACCCATTCAGGCCATGGGTGATGGTGAGTAGAAGAAGGTGTTTGGGGTTTAAGGGTTTCAATGGAAGTTTGTGAAGAAGAAAATGCAGCGGAGATAGGGGAGTAGAATCTCAGGTGAAAGGGTTGAGGAAAGAAAGGTTTGGGAATGGCGGCAAAACGAAGGAAACTCAGAGATGAAGACAGTGGGTTTGGAGTTCTGATAATCATTTTTATTCTCTCACTTTGGTGTGTTCTTTGTTAATGAGTCAATGCACCTGTATAAGTTTAAACTTGCTTTTCGAGGTAGGGTTTACCAATTCATGGGTATCTTACATGTGAACCGACGTTACTTGATCTTATGATTTAAGCAAAACAATTTCGGGATTGTTTAAGTGGTAAAAGTTTTTCTCCTTATTTTAAAATACTAGTTGGTTCACTGTATGAGTTGCGCGGTGTCTCAAAATGACATTAAAAGTCATTTGTATCTGGGTTCCATATGTATCTGGGTTCCATATGTAAATAGTACACGATGAGACAAAATACGTTACATGATTCATAGCACAATTGTTAATGCAAATTTATGACAGAAAATATTAGTAGCTACATGAATCTCATTTAATTGAGTCTACATGAATTGGCTAGACCCAACAACATTCAATTCCAATTTAATTGAATCTCATTCAAACATCAATGACAAAGGACATATAAAATACTTTCATAATTTTCACAGCCCGAATGATCTAAAGACATACACCTATATACATATTAAAAAGCACCAATCCTTAACTATTCAAATGAATAGTTGAATAGTGATTCACATATTTCACTCGCACATGTCTTCAATCTCGGTCGTTTATCTCCTTTTCTCACCCTACAAGAAAAACGTCGATTAGCGACGGAAAAATTCCGACGGACCAAAATTCCATCGCAAATTTCAGTAATTTCCGATGGATTTTTTTTCCGTAGCAAATTTGCGACGGAAAAAAATTCCTTCGATAATTTGCGACGGAATTTACCCATTTCCGACGGATTTTTCAAAAAATGTTTACCGAATTCAAATTTTCTAATTAAAGCAATTTGCAACGGAAATTTTCGTCGGAAATTTGCGACGAAATTGTCCCATTTGCGACGAAATTTTGTTGACTGAATTAAAATTTTATTACAAAAAACATTTGCGACGGAATTTTCCGTCGCAAAATTGCGAGGGAAAATTCCGTCGCAAAATTGCGATGCAAAATTCCGTCGCAATGTGGAAAAAAAAAACCTATTATAAAAAACCCTATTAATTCCTCTCTCACCTTTTCTTTCTCCCTCTTGTTTTTCCTTTCTCGCCCCTTCTTTCCCTCCTCCTACTTTTCTATCTCCCTCTTCTTTTCTCTTCTTCCTCCTTAATTTCTCGCCCCTTCTTCTTCTCCTTCTGCTTTCTATCTCCCTCTTCTTTTCTCTTCTTGTTCCTTCATTTCTCGCCCCTTCTTCTTCTTCTTCTTCTGTTTCCTTCTTCTCGCCAAAATGCATGGTCTTCGTGGTCGATTAATGGTTTTAAAGGCCAAAATGGACTTCGAAAACTCCAGATCTAGAGTTTTCGTGGTCGATTTTGGCCTTATAAAACTCAATGAAGGACCAATTTCAACTTTTCGAGGTTTGATTTAAAAAAATTCGATGTTTTTTGATTTATTTTTCGTCCTTCCTCTCTCAAAAAATTCAATGTTTTTTTTCGTGGTTTTTTTTGTTGATTTATGGTGGTTTTGGCTGATTTTGGTGGTTTGTGGGTTATGGATGCGTGGGTTTGTGGTTCCGGGTTGTTGTGGGTTTGTTGTTGGACGATTGTTGTGGGTTTGTGGTTTTAGGTTGTGGTTTCCGGGTTTGTGGTTCCGGTTGTTGTGGGGTTTAGTGGTTTTCGGTCTAGGTGGGTGGGTGGGGTTTGAGGTGGTTGTGTGGTTGAGGTGGTGGGGTTTGTGGGTCTGGGTGGGGTTTCGGTCTGCTGGGTTTGTGGGTTTGGGTTTCTAGGTGGGTGTGGGGGTTGGGTCTGGGTTTGTGGGTCTGGGTTTCAGGGTAGGAGATGGGTTGGGGGTTGGGTTGGGTTTTTGGGTGGGTGGGGGTCTGGGCGTGGTGGGGTGGTGGTCTGGGCGTGGTGGTGGGGTGGGGTGGTGGTCTGGGCGTGGTGGGGTTGTTGAGGTGGTGGGGTGGCTATTGCTGCCTCACCGCCTTTTTTTTATTTTGATGGTTTCGTTTTGCAACGGAATTTTCCGGCGGATTAACGTCCGTCGGAAATTTCGTCACAAATCAAAAACTCAAATAGTCGGAAAAATCGAAATTCCGTCGCTAATTTTGTCGGAAAAGTTTTCCGACGGAAATTCCGTCGCAAATTCTTGTTTTTGCGACAAGCAAATTTCCGACGGCATTTTCCGACGGAATTCCGTCGCAAATGCCATTAGCGACGAAATTCTAGTATTTTGCGACGGAATTTTTCCGTCGCAAATAACCGTTTTTTTTTTGTAGTGTCACCCCCATTCAATCTCAACCGCTCATCTTCATATCCTCAACTATTCATCTATCTATATTCTATACTTTATTAAAAAGCCTCAATGTCAAACACTATTCATGTGAATAGTTAAATAGTGTTTGATGTTGAGGTGTTATGCCATGTGTTTAGTGTGGGCCTTATTATGCATGTGTGTTTACTTCAATTTTCCTCCATGTGTCTCTTTCTCTCCACCTCACCTTGGCTCTACCTTCATCAAACTCTCCTCATGTGACCCTTTCTTCTCTCAAGGGAAATATGAGGTTGCATGTACTTCTAATCTAAGAGGGAAAAAATTGGTGTTTAATTAGAATGTTATCATAGGAAAGATATGTAAAGCACTCTTGTGTTGCATGTATCTTTGAGAGGAGAAAATGGTTGTCATCCCTGCGACCCTTTCCTCTCTCAAGGGAAATATGGTGTTGCATGTACCTCTAACAAGAGGAAAAAATGGTGCTCATCTACTTCCTTTAACGACCCTTTACCGGAAGAAAGTTGTTGCTCATCTATGTAAGTCAGTGCGACCCTTTCCTCTGTCACAACACTACTTCCTCTATCACAATATTGATAATTGCAAATATATCACAATTTGCTCTCCCCTGAAATAGTGTTTATTTCAATTGCATTTGATTTTGATTTTTGAGTTTGATTGACTTTGATTATATTATGATTAATTGGTTAACATTGATTAATCAGAAATCAGAAAATGGTCTTTGAATTGAAAAACCCAAAATGGTAATCGAATTGAAATAGTGTTTATTTGGATTGCATTTGATTTTGATTAATTAGTTGACATTGATTGATCTACACATCAGTATTTGCGATTGGGATTTAAATTACACATCATAATTCTATTTATTTGAATTTGCAATTGATTAATTAGAGTTAATCAGCAATAGTCATAATAACATGTGTTTCCATTATGATTAACAAAATAAGCAGTTTTTTAATCATAAGTGATTTTCGTAGGTGACTTTAAATCCCCTAATTAATATTATTAATTCGCATAATCACGAATTCATAGAATATTAGTAATTTGATTTACGTAGTATTTTATTTGTAATCCATGTTTAAGCCATGTTTACTAATTAATCATCTATTTATTTGAATTGCATTTGATTTTGATTAATTGGGTGACTTTGATTTTGTCTAATCATATATTGGTAATCAAAATTCTATAATTGGTTTATAGTTTGGCTGTTGTAGAAGGAAGCACTGTTTTGGTTTGGTTGGAGCTTCATTGTAACTACACTTGGTTCCACAATTATAATATAAAGTGATAGGCACTAGAGGAAAACAAGGTAGATATTGCTTTTTTACTTTCATGTTCACTAGAACACTCAATGCCTATGTATGTTTACTTTCACACTCAATTAGAATTTGAAATTACATTTAGCATCAGAATTATGAACATCATAATTCACCTTTATTCACGTAGACTCTCCTCTACTTCTGCTTCTACTCACCTTTTTATTCACCTTTATTGTTCACAAATCCATCACCTAAAGAAATCCATCACTGAATGCTATTGAAAATGTTTTGATTTTGCAGCTTTTGTGATCCTAATTAATGGATTTTTGCTTTGTTTAGTTTGTTCTTGTGAGTACTTCCCCTTGTTTTCCTATTGTGTTTGTTTTTTTAGTTTAGATGAGATTGGTTTTATTTGTATAATCTTAGAAGTTGACTTGGGTTTAATCATGCTATGAATTATGAGTTTATTGCACCATAGTAGAAATAATTATATGTAAGTATCAAGTAGGCGTCAATATGAAAATAATTTAGGTATGTAATGTCTACTATAAGACAAGTTCATATCTTAATTACTTTCATAGCAAACCTTTGTATTTATGATATTAACACCTATTGAGACACTATTTTATGCATCGATGTATGTGGCATTAGGCTACACTTTGCTCCAATTACTTTTACTATCTCCCTTTCTTTACTATCCAATAAATTCAACTCAAGGTTTTCGAAATTTACAACAAACAACTATGGATTAANCAACAAAGAACTATGGATTAAACATTTGGAACATCGCGCGCGTGCTTTCAACTAGTGTACTAAAAGACATAATTCAAAAGAGCTTGAAATCACAAAAGTTAAGGGATGAAAAACAAAATTTAAGCATTCCAAACTGAACTGAAAAGCGGGAACTAAGAACACAAGTTAAAAAAATTAAACTTCAAAATAACAAAAAACACAAATCACCTCAAAATTATAAAAACAACAACAAAAATCCAAATTGTAATTATTATAATAACAACATCAAAAAATCCATGTAAATCTGAAATTTTTAAAACCCAAATAATAATTTCGAAATTACAAAAACTCAAATTATAATTAAAATTCCAAAATAATTTGCTGCAGCAGTAGCAGCAACAACAACAACAACAATAATAATAACAGTAATAATAATAATAATAATAATAATTAATTGATACTTATGAAAAAGTAGTATACTTATAATTACTTGAATCAAAAATACTTGTAAGAAAGGAGTATCTTTCTTCAACGCTGTCTATCTAACATCATTTTTCAGACTTTCACCACTACCATCTTCACCACTACCCCCACCCTCAACCTTCTAACTCAGCAATTCCTAAGGTAGTTGCTCTATGTCACTAAAAAGTGGCCAAGCATCTTAATAAAAGGCCTTTATATAAACACAAGAAGCTGGGAAACAAAATAAGCTTCCGAAGCCTTTATGGCATCTCGTATGACATCAAATGCACAATTGAACATAGATGGGATGTGCATCTAACTATTTGTGCAACTGTGTATGTATCTATACATTCGTCTTTTAGTATAAAAAGAGAACTCGTGAAGTTCATATGGTGATTTACCTGGATAAGGTAAGGTAAATCAAAGTTGCATATGTTGTACCCAAAGGATCTACTTCTCGGATTAAAACCTGCAGATAGAGCATATTGTAGGTAATAAAATATATGTAAATCGTGCAACAAAAGGACCCAGGGAGTAATTATTAGATTATAACATGAAGAGGATAAAACAACTGATCTTTTAGTTAGCTAACAGCTGAAGACTTGCATCCAACAAAGAAGTCAAAATGCTATAAGCATATCACCAGAACAACAATTACATAAAGGTAACCCTCAAAAGACACATTAATTGGATTAGGTCAATCTATGATGTCTTTACAATAGAGAGCAGAAAGGCAAAATAATTTAGGGAAGAATTCCAAATTTGTTTAGTCCAAATATACCTCACAAAATACCAACACAGAAACATTGCTTATCAAGATTGAATAGTAATTAAACAAACATTAATTGACCATTTTTGCATGCATTCAAGCCCTCCCACCTCAGCACCACCAATTCCCACCCACAACCAATTCGAACCACCTCCTAACCCAAACCCCATCAATTCGAATCACCCCTAACCCAAACAACATCAATTCGAACCACCCCTAACTCAAACACCATCAATTCGAACCACCACCAATTCAAACCACCACCCAAGCCGCCCCACTTGCAGTTGGTATTCATTTTGGTTCGATCTATCAAATTCGAAAGGAGAGTTCTAGAGGGAGATGATTGCAATGGTGAATCAGACCCATAGTCCTAGTTGAAATCGGAACCAAATCGTAACCTACTTCATGCTATATGGTGGAGGTTGACTGTTGATGGGGGTTCGAATTTTAAGGTGGTCGAACTTCGAAGTGGTGATTGACGAGCTCCTCGAACATAAAGTGGACGAGCAAGGGTCGCCTTGAGGAGGAGCAATTGCGGAAAACAATTGGGCAAGCAAGGGTGGCGGCGAGGAGTTAATTGCAAGAGTAATTGAGCGAGCAAGGGTGGCAGTTAATGTGAGGAGCAAGGGTAAAAACACCATTGTAAAGGGAAGTTTGAGGAGTTAGGTTGAAGGGGCCATTGATGAAAGGTATTGAAGAAGGAAGAAGGAAGAAGAAAAAAGAGGCAAATAAGAAAGGCAGAAGGCGCAGAGTGGAAGGAGAAAGGGTAAAATAGAGATTACGTGGCAAGCAGAGATAGGAACACGTGGAAGATAACCGTGAATTCAATATAGTACTGTTCATTGCTACAATTTTTGAGATCCTTGTATTTTAAGATTTAGAGATTTCTGGGATTGATTCTTCATTTCCGCCCTTGTGACTTTCTAGGATAAAATTAAAAAAAAATGAACTTTGGTTCGAAATGGTCTCGGTATCTGTAATAATCGAGGGTTTTACTCATCTTGAGATTGAAGGTGACAATCTGGTTGTTGTTAATTTTATCAAAGGCCTTTTTCAACCACACTGGAAAATTAAAAGTACTCACGAATTAAGTTTCCTCTTAGCAAAATGTAGCTATTGCTTATATTTTATCGTGAAGGAAATCAAGCAAATAATTGGATTGCTAGTGTAGGAAATTCATGTAATCCCTTGCATTTTTGAGACTATATATTATAATTATAATATGTAGTTTAAGGAATTTTAAAATTAAATATTTATTTTTTAGGTTTTATAAAATTTTAAATAAATTATTTTTACAAGGTTTTATTCAAAAGTTTATATTGGTTTCCAAAAGAAGTTTTGAATATCTATTTTAATTTCTTAAAATAGCAAAAATGTCTTTGGGTTTTGTGCCATGGAAATTTTTGACCTTAGGTCCATTTTGAAAAAAAGGCTAAGCCCAATAATTTTTATGACATCGGTTATTTTTATTAATTAAAATTCTTTTAAATATATATATGAATATTTTGGTCATCAAAAATAGATAATATCTAGTATTTTTTAATATTACTAGTCGTGACATCGCGCGCATCGCGCGTGATTCTCGAAAATGGCGATGCGTTGTTTGTGAGTGTGTTGTTGGGGTTGTTAGTATTGGATGTGATTATGCCGTTATATACATTGTAAATTTGTAATTGTAGCATATGTGATAAAGTAGGTTGTTGTATTAATAATTTGTCGTAGTATTGTCTGTTAATCCCATAGTTTCAATTTACTTTTGTTTCGATATTTGTAAGCATAGCTAGTATTATTTCTGTATATTAAAATAGTAGCTTATTTTGTTATTATTTGTTTTAATATATTAGGTGAAGTTGTTATAGCTGTTTGCGTGTGTTAGAATTGAAGAAAAGATTGCATGCTTTAGGCTTGCATCTATGTGGACAAAAAGCCGAGGTAGTGGCGCGACTGAGGAGGTATGCAGAGGGGAAGATGTTCGAGAAAGATAAAGTGCAAGACGTTGGTCATCCTAAGAAGAAGTAGTTATGCTTGTAATTAGTTAATGGCTAGTATAGCATTGTTTTGGAGATTGTAAGCTAAATCTATACATAAATTTCCGATTTTGTTTTTGATCAATAGCAAATTTTAAATCATAATGTAGGAGACATGTAGGAGATAACATTGAAGCATATAACAATACATATTTTTAAACAAACAAAACTAATTAAGTAGTGTATTTGACATAGCATATGTGAATTCCAAAGGCGAATGGCTCTAAAGCCTGGAAATTCTTCTTAAAATGCCGGGACTTTGCAATGCAAAATCTAATTTCATTACATATTATAGTAAGTGCAATAGGGATCAAAGTTTTAATGTTCCGCTTAATATTCAAGATAATAGGTAATGCATATGTAAAATGATCAATAGAGTTATTCAATGTTGACTTCACGAGCAGACCAAAATAACGCACGGCTTTTACTAAGTGCAAGAGTTAGGCCAATAGTAATCATTGCCCATTTAACTTTCAGCTCCTCAATTATTGTCTTTAGTGCTTCTTCATTATCCTGCATCAATTTGTGTTGTTATATATTAGCCTAGTTAGATTTGATGTACTTTAAGTCATTACTTCCTTATTTGGTTAAGTTGTACCTTTTGTTGCCAGAGAGAATAAGAAGAAAGTCCAGTGAGCTTTTCAATTTCAGCATTAAAAAAGTTACTTCGATCTCTCCTGTAGCATCTGCTACTTTAGCCTTCAACGTAGCTCTACAAAAAAAATGTACTGCTGTAATTTGTTGCTTGTAATAGGTTAGTAATATTAACAGAGGCATAATTCATGAATTGGTGAAGAATGTCTAGGCTAATGTGGTAAAATCCATGTTTTACCTAGGCACACACTTGGTCTGTGTAGGCATACAAGACTTGCAACTGAATGGTGATTCTGCTGTTGGTGGTGGTGAAACTGCGCGCTTGCCTCATTTATCACATCCTAGATAAAGATGAAGTTATTCAACTGTGGCATTGCTAAGAGTTGCATATAAGGTAAATTGTTCTTCTTGCCAAGTGTTATGAGCCTGAAATTCAAAACCAAATCTGTTAATATATGAAATTGTTTTTTGGTGTATGAAGTTTATGCTCATTTGCTTTTTGCATAGCTAGTATACCTTACGCTCTTGCAACTGTATTGATGTCATCTGTATTGGTTTTGCATCTGCAGCTAGTAGTAGCACGAGCTTTCCTTGCCAATCAGTCAATTTACTTTCATTTACAACAGCCCTTTAAAAAATGAATACATTATATTTGTGAAATGAAAGATCATAGCGATTCCTTGCATAAATAGAATTTACCCCTACTTACCAAGAACGCAATGCATCTGCCTTTGGTCCCTTAGGATTTAGAATGATGGAGGTTGACATTGATGAACAAAAAGTAAATCCTGTATAAAGGGAAATCAGAAACTTTAAACATTTTCAAAATCTGCAATGGATGTCAATCATGCAATGTGCAATCTTATAAGATAATAATTGTGGCTTGATTATTACCTCTATAGCCTCGGATTTTTAAAGCTGTAAAACCAATCACATTAAGTGAATTAGACCATTCTTGAGCTAGATGTGCATATGGCTGTGCAATTTCATTCCAAAGAGAAATTACAATAGGCCTGTCATGACTGGTTTGCACCAATATCAAGTTTAGTGTTATAATAAAACAATTATAAACTAAATGACTGCGAAATGTTGATAAAACTATATTGATTCATACCTATGGTCAATGATGCGGAATTCAAATACTTGATTTTCTCCACCATCAGCTCTAGGTACTGATCTTGGTCCATTTGCATATATTATAACACCTAATACATCTACAAATACACTCTATCATTTATATTTAACCATTACATTTAAGCTAAGATATTAGAAGATGCACATATAAGAGTTGTTATTGATATATATATACCATAAAGTGTATCATCAATGATGCTCCGTGGTATTGCACCTATGTTACAATATTGTGGTTCTAGCACAACAGGATCAACTGGAACTGGTTCTATGGTAGCTCTTCCGTTGATAACAAGAGCATGTTCCTGTGGTCGTGTAGCATGTTGAGCAGGTACTTGTGCAACAGTTGCATTAGATATCACATATTCTCCATTTCGTTGCAGTGCCTCATCGAATGCTTCAATGTCATTGTTGAATAATGTAGCCTTCATTTTGAATCCCTGGGAAAAACAGTATTAGTGGTTTTTAGCATATACATGTTTATAGATTTGTAGGTCATGTTTGAACTTTAGTTTGTAGTACCTCTGCATCTTCAAGTAACAATCTTTGGTATCTTGATTTGTTTTCTGGCTTCTGAGGTGATCCTTTATGGATCACTTTAACTTTTACAGCATAATTTTTATTTTTGGTCGTTTATTCTTTAAGAGGTCTATATTCTGGTTTCATAATTGCTTTGCAAAATGGAGAGTATAAATTCAGTAAATTAGTAAACTTGATATTTTCTAGCACAGTTCATATCTGTGTTTGAGCTTAGCATGTATTTCTAATTTAATTCATTAGTGTAGAATCTGAAATAGAGAGCTTTGTAATAAATAGCAAGCCATTTTTGTTATTCTATGGAAAAAGAATAATGTAAATTACATAAGTTATTTCAATTAGTAGTGTATTATTGTGGATGTAAAATGCATCAAAGAGAATGTAAGTTGCACAAACTAATGAAAATGCATTATAAATATTGTAGCATCCTTGTACTGTCAACTCTATTTCAGCAATAATCTATTTCATGCATTGAAACATATAGAGGTAATAGTGGAGAAAATCTCAGTTAAGAGAAACCAAATAGAAGGCGCCAAATTTTATATTTATGCTAGGAAGAAAGTTAAAGTTCTTTGAACTACTATTTCAGCAGCATCAGTAGAACTGAATAAGCTGAAGAAGGAAATTGAAGGTTTTTGAAAATGCTAGCAGAGGTAATGCATGTTTAAAACAGCCTAATAGTAATACAAACACTTTCATGTGTCTTGTAGTAGCTATTCAGTTTATTTCTAGCAGTATAATTCAACAGCATAAATCTAATAAACTGAAATGATAGGAAGCATTTCATAGAATAAAGGTAGCATTATAGTTCAACAGCACAGGAAGAGATATTACTAAACGCAAAAAAAAAGCCAAAATGTGCTATTTAATGTACTAAAATGGAATAACAATTCATAAAATCATGTTATAGTTCTTAGAATGAGTTACATACCTTTTGGTAAAAGCAGAAGTTATGGTGTTCAACAATAAGCCAAAGCAAGAAGATCTTCGAAATAAAAGAGAACCATAAAAGTCAGGAGAAAATCTGAATTTAATGGAAAATATCATTTGCATATAAATGGCTTTTACATGTTAAAGTGAAGAGTAGTAGAACATTCTATGTAATAAAAAAGAGTCAAACTACTTTGTCAAAAGTAAAATTAGCATACCATATTGCTTGTTGTAGGCAGCAATTTTTACTGTGCATAGATAGATGTACATTCAACAGTGATGCATATGTAGTTGTTGTTTATATATAAATTTCATAGCACAGTGCTTATCTTACCAAATCCAGAAATTCATGAAAATTGTAGCTTGTAAAATGGGGTGAATGGTGTGGTTGAAATCTAACTTATATAGTTGTTCCCTGTTAAAATCTATCAGTACAATTAAAGTATCACTTTCAGCTGTTTTTTTTTTTTTTTTTTTTTTTTTTTTTTTTTTTTTTTTTTTTTTTTTTTTTTTTTTTTTTTTTTANTTTGCTTTCCATTTATTTTAAGATGAAAAATGAATAGTATACATTGTAACTGATTGTAGAATGTGTTCTGCAGTGTAATATTGGTTATTGATCTTATATGATACTTTAAGTATTGTTAATAAAATAATTACTTAAATTAAAAAAATCAGTGAATGAATGAATTGATAGCATAGATATCAGAAGCAAAAAGAGCAGATATGGAACACATCATACCTGGATGTCACTTTTGGCATGTCAAAACATAATATTATTTATCAGATTACTAAATTTCAATATTCTACATTTCTGATCATGTTCAGAGAGTTACAATAGCATGTAATATAGATGTTATCACATATCTATCGCGTGATGTAAATCCTTGAACAAAAACTGCCTGCCATAGCATATATTTCAGTCTTCTTTCTGGTATTTGTGCAATTAAACTGCTTGAATTCAGAGTTGTAGCTGAACTGATTTTCTCTGCTCCTTTGAATATTTATAGGGTTCTGCGGAAAATGCAGATTATGAATTAGTGTAATATATGGAAAAAATCTTAAAGATACCAACATAATATAAGAAAAATCGTGGTAAGTCTAATATATCAAATAGACATGAAAGATACTTGCATAATATTTAAAGTGGTATAAGCTGAACTGTGTGGTCATTGGATCAGTCGTCATTAGTAGACATCAACTTTTTTTGCAGATTCGAACAATAATATATTATTTTTTCAGGCTAAGTTGTTGTGTGGTTTTTGTCATTGCAATCCTTTCGATTCTTGTATGATGTTGCCAACAAATAAACTGGTTAACTGTGTGCATCCTGCAACAAATGTATAAGTGTATCAATATAAACACGAAGATTGTTTATATAATGCATTATAGATAATGAGAATAAGGTAAATAAGACATATACCTGTATGATTCCAGCTCTGGCAAGTACTTCAAATGATATAACATTTCAAACTAAATTTGGTCTTTGATGTTGCTGGTTTGCAAATGCAAATACATTAATCTTCGAAGCTTGTCGAGCTCTAGACAATGCAACATATAGTTGTCCATGAAAGAAACATGGACTCTTTAAATAAACCCCTACTTCATTTAATGTCTGTCCTTGAGATTTATTGATAGTCATTGCGAAACATAGCTTAATTGGAAATTGCTTCCGTTGAAACTGAAAAGGGAAGTCTGAAGATGAGGATGGCCGGAGATTAATCCGAGGTAATAATACTTCTGTGCCTTTGAAATACCCTGCACCAATTTCACAGGCAATTATATTTGGAAGGAAGTTCTTACATATTAGTCGAGTTCCATTGCACAGACCATTTGAGGGATTCAAATTCCGTAATAACATAACAGGGCTGCCTTTTTTAAGCACAAGTTGATGAGGGCTCATGCCTCTTGGACATAAGGTGTGAAGGAATTCTGTGGGGTAAATATGGGAATTGTCATCAAGAAAAGTGTCGAAACTGATATAAGTAACACTTTCACCTTCAAACTTTTCAATAAAGAGTGAATTGATTGCATCGACATCATCATTTTTAGGTGATAATATTGCTCTGTTAACAAAAGCATGTGACCCATTGTGAGCACTATCATGATCTGGCAGTAACAGATTCATCAATACCGCAAGTGTTTCTGACGATGAGCTTGGTATACAATTTATAATCCGTGGCATTTCTAAAGTAGCCTGTTCAGTTTGCTGTAGTTTTCCGTCGCCTAATGATAAGAGAAAGGCAACAAAGTCAGGATCTTCACGGCCACGCATATTTTCATGTAAGTGAAATCTGGTAAATTGTTCCCATAAATGAGAGGACACTAAACTTGCATCAACAGCTTCTTTTTGTGTTTTGCGAGGAAGTAATGGCAACACTTGTTTGAAATCTCCACCAAATACGATTATTCCCCCCCCCCCCAAATAGTGTATCACTGTTGCATAAGTCTCGCAATAATAAGTCTAGAGCATGGATGCTTGCCTTATGTGCCATTGGAGCTTCATCCCAAATAATGAGCGTTGCTTCCTCTAATAATGCAGCAAGACTGCCTTGTTTAGGTACATTACAAGCTAATGATATATCATGATCGATTGGTAATTTGAATCTAGAATGTGCAGTTCTTCCATTTGGCAAGCCTGCTGCAGCGATGCCAGACGATGCAGTTGGAAGAACTATCTTACCCATCTCCCTAACTTTAGCATATAATGCACAATATAGAAATGTCTTACCTGTTCCTCCTGGACCATCAACAAAAAAGGCACCAGGTTCATTGACTTTAATCTTCTACATTATTGCCTTATAAGCTTTTTTCTGGTCATTGTTAAGCTGTTTTCGAGCTGCTATATATTCGGCTGGTATTGGAGCTTCCATAACATCACGTATATCTCTTGTGATTCGTAATGTCTGATCTTGAACTTCTTTTAAATGTTGCAACCCAAATTCAGATAAATGTTTGCCCATATGTTCAAGTAACTGTTCTATCTTTTCTGCAGTCTGTGCTAGAATCTGGTTTTCTGAAAAGGCTGAGTTGTTTCTTATATCTTCTGATAAGTAATAATAATACTTCTCCCATAGCTCAGCAGGATTTGGTGGTTTAGAGAAGATTAATAGTGTCACAAATAAACTTCGTAATGCATGAGGCATCTGAACTTGTAATGCTTCATCTAGACATTGTTCTGCAAGATCAGATTGCTCAACTATTCCCCATTTTATACATGCTTCCTCAAAGTTGGTACAAATATAATTATCAACTGTTTTCAGATCAATATAAGATGTAGGGCCTCGAACATTAGCTAATAAAAGACGCAAAAAATATCTATCGGGATTTGAAGGACTTACAAATGTTAACCGTCCAACCATAAAACCCCTTTTCCTTTCTTTCCATATTCTTGCTCTGTCATCCCAAGTAAAATGCTCTGGAAATTCAGAGTATAGATATTTTGGACCATCAATGCTTGACCTATTAGTTTCAAAAAATTCAGTTAAAGGAGTCCTACATCGGCGTCCATAAGAAACAACATTTTCTAAATTTTCAGCAGGACTAAAACTTATATTCTGCGAATTATGACAGTGAACCGGCAGCGGCATGACTGCAGGTGACATTTCATGTAAATCAAAGCCAAATATCTGCCAAGCTGCTTCTGGTGGTGATACCCATCTTCCTGACTGGAAGTTATCAATTTCATTAACATCCTCACCATTTTTAGAATTTCCAACGAGAAAAGAAACTCGATCATGCCCTTTATAGACATATTTATAGAGGTATTTGACCTCTTGTATAGTGGAGCATATTTCAACGTTAAAATGGCAATCAAAAAGCGCTAACATATAAGGATTGTAAGGGATTACCCATTGTTTATCCATCACATGTCCTCGAATACGTATCTTTTCACCAGTATCTCGACGTCTATATGTTGGATAGCCATCATCAGTTTTCGTTGTGAAGGCTGTAAAGTTTTTTGGATAGCGAGCCTTGCAATATGGTTTCCCATCTTTTTCTTTCATACAAGGGCATTTAGGGTTTACATCACCACAAGGTCCATGAATCATATGATTTAATACAGTAGCTCGCAGGTGTGGGTTCAATGTGCTTGGTATCTCTGCTGAAACAAATTTATCATATTGTTCTGGATTCTTGATCTTTGCTTCATGCTTTAAAATAATAAGGAAGTGTGCATGTGGCAAGCCTCGCTTCTGAAATTCAACCACATATATAAAAGCTGCTACTTCACCAAAAAAACTCTTATCAATCATTTCTTTTTTAGCTGCCATTAGCTTTGCTCTGAATATTCTGGCTAGCAAGTCTGGTCTATTCTGTGCCACTTGTCCTTCTTCTAAATGTTCCTTGATTTTAGGCCAATTAGGGTTACAGGTCATTGTTGCGAATATATCAGGTTTACCAAATCGCTGAACAAGAGTCATTGCATTTAAATAACGACGCCGCATATCTCTTGGTCCACCAATAAAAGACGGAGGCAATACTATCCGTTGGCCAGCTTCTGCACCTTCAACTTCTCCCATAACAATAGCATCAATAAGACCTTTGTACAAATCAACACGAATTTTACTCTGATTATTGCGGAAAAAATCCAAACGTGTGCTTTCAAGTTTGACGTACATATCAACTATATACTGTAGGAGTAAACGGCCTGCTGCTAGTACACGATTTCCTTTTCGGATTTGAAGCATATATGCGTAATACTCACGACAAGAAATATCTTTGCGTGAATTTTTATTAGCTGTAGAAGAATCTACAATTGATTCAATATATATTATATATTTCTGCGAATAGCAAGTAATCATCTACTTTTAGTAAATTAAAACAGGAAAAAAAACTTACGTGCCGCTTCTTGAGCTATAATATCAGTAGGATCTGTTAAATGATGAACTGGCGCTTGATTCAGAGTTATGGTTGCTCTGCTATTCTTTGGATATATGGGGATTCCAGGATGCCAACCACTATCACCAAATGGAAACTATAGAGGATATTGTAAGGGATCATAACAGCCGTAATAATAATAGATTCTATGAGCAGTATTTGATTTCCCTGTAACTATTATGAAAGGTCCGCTGCATTGGTCACCTATGGGCTGGTTTGCCCATATTGCAACTACCTCGTCTGATGTTGGTGCATTATAAAGGCGAACATCAGGTACAGAATTGGTGTTAATACGAATGATAGTATTTTCATTCACAGCAACTTCCTTTAGGTCTTGAAAACTGAGCATAAGGATTTAAATGCATTACTTCCATTAATATGGAAATTACTTCTGGCCGAAGGTTATCAAAACAACTTGATTTTAATGACAGTTCTGCCTGAGAATCATAAAAATAAAGCTGAAGATATTTGGGACATTGATTGGCTGGTAATAAATCAGGAAGGAAATGGTAAATTTGGCTATGTAAGCGAAACACGTAAATTCCTTTGTGTGTTTGAGAATCAAATTTCCCACCAATTGAGCTAAAAGCAAATAAATTATTATAAATACGAGAATGACTTTGAAAGTGAGTGGCAAGGTCTGTTTTTGCAGTGTATAAATATAGCAAACTCTCAGGAAACGAATTTGAAGCTATTTTTACTTCACCACTTGAACAACAAAAACCAGGCGGTTCAAATTCAAACTTCTTTGCTTCACAGAATTGGCAGTATGTTGGTGGTGACAGTATGCGAGGAGCAGTTGGAATTAGATTCCATGATATAGCTTCTAAAACCATATGCAATCAGTTAATATGTAAACTATATAATTTAAGAATTACTTGCTATGTCATATTTGCTACATGTTATATTTGAGATTACCTGCATCTTCTCTTCTTAGCTGTTTATTTCTTTGAACAGTTGTGGTCGGGATGAAATTGTTAGACATATCAGTTGAACATTCTCCAACATCTCCTTCAGTATATAAAGAGGCAAAGGCTCTTTTTGGCTGTAAAATATAAGCCTCAGGTTCAGAATGTGGTGCAGACATGATTCTCCTCATTCGATAAGGTGCATGTTGCTGATAATGCTCCATAACAAACTATGATCCACAACTGAATGATTATTTGCATTAAAAAATCAACAATGAAATAATTAGGGTATTATATATGATAATATATTAAAACATAAGACTGATTTAGAAACAACGCATGAAAGCGGTCGTATAATACCAAATCTGAAACTTCCCATTTATTCGATTAGCATGGGTTACAAAATATGACTACATTGATAATATATCTAAGAAACATACATAGGTGCCACTGTAACACTAATTCGATAGTCTAGGCTAATCATCAGCAAGCACAATTTGCAAAAGAAACTATTTCTACATACTATTTGCACTAATAATAATAAACTGGATACTAATCCATGTAGATGGTACCATATGACAAATCTACACATCAGTACAAAGAGAGACCTATTATTCCTAATATTAACTCTAGCTTAAACTTAGCAGTTGCATGGAAAGGATTTGGCAGAAATATGGGATCAGTAACTGTCTTAGAATTCTGAGTGACCTTTTCTGCGCTTGTAGACACTGCTTAACTCAGGTGGTAGTAATTGTGGTGCAATAGGTGAATCAAAAGAACTGCTTGCCTCACAGGTCTGCTTTTTTCTAGGAGCTTTAGGTGGCTGATTGGCTTGACTGATTTGTGCCTGAACATATGTAGGGGTCATTGTATCTTCCTCCAACACAATAGTATCACCATGTAAATGTTCTTGCAGACCAAGGACTTGTTCCTTCACATTTATATACTTTATCAGCTCAAAAGCAGCTGCTTCAGCATTCTCAGGCAGCAAATGGTAGCTAATATCTTCAATTTTACATGCAAACTTAGTCATGAGGAAATCAATTGTTTTCCTAGCCAAGGATTGCTTAGCTGTCTCCACATCAAAAGCCTTGTCACCAACAACAAACCACGATGGCCGGTTGTCATCTGCAAATGAGCCTCCAACCCATGCTGCAAAAATATCCTCATGCAACTTCAAAATGTTAATTTGAAACAGGAAAATATGCAGCTTTTCAACAACATTCCTTAGCAATTGCAAGAAAGCAATACGCACAGTCTTATATCCCTAGTCTAATCCCTCAACTTCCTGGAAATCATAAGAGCATGGGATGAAAGCATTTTGTTCAATCTTAGTAAGAAATTCCTGTTTAAGCTGATATAACTGCATGCTACGGTCATTTTGAATACTCTGCTGTTTCTTTAATAACATCATGATATGTGTAAATAGGGTCAGCATATCCCAATGCACAGCAGATGTCTTTTAAGACATATACGAACCCAACCAAAATAATGGTAGTTGTTCCTACCATAAACTTTCCATAAAAACAACTAAGCAACTAATCTCTTGACCTCCAATAACACCATTAGCTATAAATATACAAATACCAAAATCTATTATAGTCTGAAAACAATATACTACATATATTTTTACAATTCGTTAAACAAATAGCCATGGTGAATTAGAGAGGAATATAATATCTGATGCTGCATATGGCATACTCTACATATATAATAAGCACATATATAAATGCAAACAAAGACCTTCTATTACATTATTCTATATGTTAAAATATGATAACAACATAATACTATGTAAAACAATTATTGAATTGCGGCTTATGGAAACCAAATTGTAGAACTTCTACTAACAAAATTCTAACCAGGATTAGCAACTATCTACTATCAAATCATTATAGTATAAAACCAAGAGACAATACAGAATAGCAATATTTATTAGAAATTAACCCCAAAAAGCATAGGATATTCAAATTATAAACACTTCAAATAAAGCTGAAAATGAATAAAGTATGCAATGAAAACACAACATAGACTAAGAACATATAATCTAAAACCAACAATAAACAACTATCAAAGGATATAGGATATTTAAACACTTCAAATAAAGCTGAAAATGAATAAAGTATGCAATGAAAACACAACATAGACTAAGAACATATAATCTAAAACCAACAATAAACAACTATCAAAGGATATAGGATATTTAAACACTTCAAATAAAGCTGAAAATGAATAAAGTATGCAATGAAAACACAACATAGACTAAGAACATATAATCTAAAACCAACAATAAACAACTATCAAAGGATATAGGATATTTAAACACTTCAAATAAAGCTGAAAATGAATAAAGTATGCAATGAAAACACAACATAGACTAAGAACATATAATCTAAAACCAACAATAAACAACTATCAAAGGATATAGGATATTTAAACACTTCAAATAAAGCTGAAAATGAATAAAGTATGCAATGAAAACACAACATAGACTAAGAACATATAATCTAAAACCAACAATAAACAACTATCAAAGGATATAGGATATTTAAACACTTCAAATAAAGCTGAAAATGAATAAAGTATGCAATGAAAACACAACATAGACTAAGAACATATAATCTAAAACCAACAATAAACAACTAACAAAGACAACTGCCTACTATGAAATCATTATAGTATACAATGAAAGCACAATATAAAATTCTGTATGGGTGGACAAAGATGAACTTACTTTAGTAAAGTCAGGATATGGGTGGACTGTTAATTTGCAAAAGCAACAACATCAAATGAAACCAAAAGCAGAAGAAACTAACTTACATAAACTCTCAAAATGATATCATACTATGATATATATATATACATATATATGGTATCATATTATGATACAATATATAACAATGGTAAAAACACCAAACAATGCAACACAACTTAGCCTAGGAGGCATACCTTCCCCAAACAAAAGGGAAAAAAGCACCCATAAAATCTATTAGTACATCTCAAAATCTTAGGCACAACAATTTAAAATTAACATAAAGTACCATTCCTCAAATTTAGTTTAAAAAAGCAATATTATAGCATGTTTGGCGGGTTTTTGTACCACCAAATTTCATGTTTTGCTGATTTTAAGAAATCAGCCATGCCTTGGCTTACCAAGCAACAGTGCAACACGGTTTTGCAGTCAAAAAAGCCATCCCAACTAACCAAAAGCAGAGGACTACTGCTTTGAACTCACAAAAACACTAACAAATTTACCAATGACAAAACCCAATTCTACAGCCCAACTTCTATAGCCCAACTTGTAGCAAAACAATAAAACTTTGATAAATAACTAGCCCAAACAAGATCCCCTGAACAATATGTCCTAGTAAAATCCAAACTTCTAACCATAGAACCAACACAACACTAACATACTAATTCTAAAAGGCAATTAAAACACAGAGATGCATTTAACAAAATTGAAATCCAAATTAACTTTATCAAATGCACTCACATGTAATCTAAAGTGAAACATATTCAAATCAATTATAGTCCTTCAACTAACCACAAATTGCATTACTAACCAGCTATCCACAACCAAACAATAAGATGCAATCTATAATCGCAACAGGTAACTGCAAGCACAAAATAAACCAAAGGACTAAACCTGAAAGCTGATTACGCTGCAATTCGAATCTATGCAAACAACAATACCATCCCCCATCGAATCCAACACCAGATGCAACAATACAGTAGCTGCAACAAGCCAATTAAGCACCGCCTTGACCGCCATTGATATTGGCAGGTGCAAGGTTTACAATGGACCACTAAAAATCTACCTCGACAACAAATTCCGCTTAGCCATCCAAGGGTTGCAAATAAACCACAAATATATGGCTCTCTAGGCCCATACCTTTGGACATGCAAGGGTTGAAATGAAATGGTAGAGAAGAAGAGTTCAAATTTGAAGGGCGTGGCATGAACCGAGTTAAATATACCTCGACAACTACCCCTTCTTAGCCTTGCAAGGGTCGCAACGAAACGGCAACCAAATGCCCCGGCAGCCATTGAATTTTAGACATGCAAGGGTCGCAAAGAAATTTTAGACATGCAAGGGTCGCAAAGAAATTAGAAGGTTAGAGAAGAAGAGATGACCAATTTTCAGATCCAAAACAATTTGAAGGATAAGGGTGTCTTTTTTTTTTTAATATCAAATAGTGCGCACTTGCTGACATGGACCAATGGGAGTGTGTTACTGTTAAAAGAACAGTAATTTTCTCAAGACACTTTTATATATGTTATAGATATAACTACTAAATATCCACTAAGCAATTCCTAAATTCTATATTATGAAGAATCTTATCTTTTGTAGAGATTTAATCCTAACAAAATTCAATCTTTGCTCCCCCCTACTTGGTCGAAAATTTGAGTCCCTCTACACCTATTGTAAAAGCCTCACCAAAAATCAGAAAAATAAAAACCAAAGCCTTTTTTTCTTCTTCCACTTCGATTTTCCAAAATCGGGTGGCCAACTTTGGGCTACCATAGCCACCACCTCAGGCCGCCCCTACGCCTGGCGCCACCACTCACATAACCACCTCACAGCCCTCTACCACCGGTTACCACCCTTCACCACCATAGCTACCCTTAAGGCCTTGAAAAACGATCCCTAAGCAAGTTTCAAATAAAGTTAGTGAGCAAGTTGTTGTAATATGTTGTTAATAAGTAAGTTATCTTAAGTGTCTAGTGTTGTTATATGTGGTATGTGATATATATATTGTGTGTGTGTAGAGTCGTGTCTTACATTGTTATGCTTTTTTTGGTTTATACATACTCAGCGTTTCGATGACACATTACTTCCTTTGTTATTTTTTTATTTTTATTTTTTATTTGTTTTGCTTCAAAGCAGAACCAAATACAGGTTTTCAAGCGTGCATGCATGGGATGATGGGTGTTCATGAGAGATCACATTCGAATTAAATAAAGTTTATTTCAAACTTGGTTTTTGTAAGAACCTCAATGGTTCCATGTTGTAAAAGAGTTGAATAAAATTGTTTCACTTAGTAATTAATAAAAGACTTCCGTTGTGTTTTACTTTGATGGTTGTTTTGAAAAAAACTTTTGTACCGTTTAGCCTTAGTGTTGCAACTAGTTTTCATAATTAGTTGTGGCGAGGCAATAACATGCTCAAGTTCCTCTTATTTATATGAATAAAGGTAACTTTTAGATAGTGAGTAATTTGAGGATGTTACAGACTGGTTACCAGAGCATAGGGGTGAAACTAGTTCGGTTTAAAACCGAAAACTAAACCGTTTTTAAAATATGGTTCGGTCTTTTTATTTTGGTGTGGTTTGGAGCGAAATTGTTTGAAATTTTGGTGTTCGGTTTGGAGTTTTAAATTTTCGGTGCAAACCGCACACCGAAAACTGATCTACCCGAATCCTCAAGCTCAGTTATTTGTGAAGGCCCAATAGTCCAAAGTTCCAAAAGAACCTAAAAAAACCTTAACCTACTTGTTAATTTGTTATGAAGATTGTTTAATGTATATTAGATATTTAGATAGTAGATATATGCCTATATACTTTTAGCAAGTCAAGAAGGATTTGAGTGAAGACAAGTAGAAAAAAATGTCTTACAAAATTATGGTTCGGTTTGGATTCAAAAGTCGATGACCGAAATTTTGTGTTCTGGTGTGGTTTGGACTGTAACATAATTTGGATTGGATTGAAGTGAAACATCAGAGACCGAAATATAATGGTTTGGATTTGGAGTTGGCCAAAGTCCGAACCGCACACCGAACTTTCACCCCTACCAGAGCAACAGGTTTTTCCAAAATGTTTTCAAACTTATTTTAAAATGTGTTTGCAAACACGAAAGCATAATGAATTAGGACTTAAAATTGATGTGTGAGAGATGGGCATAACGAAGGAAGAGAATCACGCATATTCCAACTTTCAAGTGGTTTTGTGCATGTAAATGTCATGGTTTAGTTATGTATTCATGCTAGGGTGTCGTCATGTCTTTAAGTCATGTGTCATTGTGCAAGTCTACCATGTTTTTTAAGCTCTTGAGTCTTGTCATGGTGTCAAGTCATTTGAGTATATGTTATGAGTTGTGCTTTATGCTTCTTTTGAGTTGTTTATTTTGGGAATCACTTTGTTACTAGCTTGAAGATGCTTGCCCTAATGAGTTCAATTTAGGAGAGCAATCTTATGATACCGTTTATATTTATTATGACCACATATATAGATGGCGAGAGTTTTTATGATGATGGTTATCCTAATGTAACCTTAGCTTTGTTGTTCGTTGATCCTTAATTACTTACCTAGTATTGTTCCTTATGTGGAAGTCATAACTTATCATCGTTTACGTCCGGCGATAATTTATTTATTTTATTTGTTATTTCAAGCATTCAACCTACGGAAGTCGGACTTGCTGCGACGTGGGACCAAACGTAGGTGTCTACAATCGTTTTTTGTGGCCTGATTTGGTTTCCTAAAATTTTAAACAACACCAAACCGCACTTTGTAAATCGCACTCATTTATAAAGTATGATTATATGTATATGATTCAAACAATATACATATTTATATGTTTTTGCTCTAGTTTGGTTTTTCAAATTTGCGGTCTGGTCTAGTTTATTCCTTAGACAACATTGAATCGGGCCTTGTACAAACCGTTTTAGGAATTATGATTAAATTGTAGACCACACCAAACCAAACCGTGTTATGAATTTTGGCTTGGTTAAATATGCTGTCTTGGAAAAAAGCCAAACCACACATGTTCGACAAGTCTAGATCATCCGTCACATGATCTTATCATACCAAAGCAGACCGTATACGGTTGTCACATATTATGGAAATTAGAAGCTTTCCTTTTTTTGGAATTAAATATAAATGTATATATATATATATATATATATATATATCAGGTCCCATGTATAAACCTTTCAAAGGTTTGAATTGTCATTAATGAAAAAATTGTTGAGTGATATGTTTGTATAGATATGATATGACGTGTGCACGAACTTTTAATAGATTTAAACCATTAGTAATGCCTTATGAAGTTATGGCGTCATGGTCTCATGACTTACCTAATTATTGTCATAAATGAGATGTAATCTTTGTTATCCTGATTTTTGTCAAACTTTATATATGAACAGAAAAACATCGTTGTCCATACGTAGCTTAAAAAAAGGAATAAAAAAGAAAAAAAAAAAGAAACGTTTGGTTTTCAATTCCACTCCTTTCAGCTGCTTCCTACTGACAGCCAAACAAGGAAGAAGAAGAATGGTCTCCACTCAACTCACTAGTCAACTGTTTCCAATTAAACCAAAAATAATATCCGTTATTATAACACTCTTTCATTGATTCTTCCATTTCCCTGTTTTAACCTCTTCCAATAATCCTTATATTATGATCAACCCCACTTTCATTTCCTCGAATTTCCCATCTTTTTTTAAAATTTTCCTCATTTTATAATCTCAAAAAAATAACTCCTTTCAATGAAATGAAATAGATACAGTAGCTTTTTTTTTTTGTTTAAATAAGTCATCTTTTTCACTTATAAAAAAATATGAGTAAAAGAAGTAATAAGTTCAGCTTCTTCAATACTGAGGCAACAATGGAGTTTTTCAAGCAAATAGCCATTGATAAACCTATTTACTTCCTTTTTGTGCCTTTAATTTCTGTTATCTGGGCATTTGAGAAATGGGTTTTCTCCATTTCTACTTGGGTTCCTCTTGCAATTGCAATTTGGGCTACTTTTCAGGTATAATTTTCAATTTTTCCCCCAACTTTTGACTTTTTTTTTAATATTTTTTTTTATGATATTAACTTGAATCATTCAAATTATTTAATGATGCAATAAGAAAGTTCATACCTTTTTGTGTTTAAGTGGGAAATTACAGAATATTACACCCTTGTTTTACGTATATTATACCATTTTTCCACTTATATTTAGTTCTGTACTTTGGGTTCCCATAAAACTAATAATTGATTTTGTACTTCATTTAATTAATTTTTGTTAATGATCTTTCATATATGTTATTAGTTGATTAGGAAGACTTCTTTTGGATAATCTTACTTAATTTTAATGTTGTGGTCATATGTTTGGACTGTACCTTTTATAATTTGATGTTTTAGCTGTACTAAACTTATTATTTAATCATGATTCATAATTTATCCACTTTGCATTTTTTTTTTTTTGGTTTTTTGTTTTGTTTTGTTTTGTTTTGTTTTGTTTTGTTTTGTTTTTGTTTTTTTTTTTTTTTTGGTGTGTGTGTTGGGAGAATGATGCATTCAGTTTAATGGCCGTTTCTTTTTATTTCATTCAATTTTTGATGGAAAGTGTTGAAAGGGTCCTCAAGTGTTGAATTAGCTTAATAGAGATCAATTTTGTAATTTGATTCTGTTTACTAAAGCTTGTTTATTTCACCAAAAAAGTAGAAGGAACATTTTACTGTGTTTTAGACAATTTAACTAATGTTTATTTTGTTACAAATCCAAAATCTACAAAATTTACTTACTGATCATAAGAATATATTGTCATTTTATGCTGTTTATAGTGGGGCTATTCACTGAATGGTTCAGCATCTAATACTTCTGGAATGGACATTTTGCATCCAACAAAACAGTACATTACAGAACATAGGCATCTTTGGTCATTTCTAGTGATATGAACTGTTTTTTTTTTCTTTTTTTTATTTTTATTTTTATTTTTTTTTTTTTGGGAAAGATAGTGGTGTGAACTGTTAGGCACCTTATCAGAATGCGTTTTTGTGAATAATTTTCACTTTTACTGTCAACAAAATGGGTGTGTCACAATTTTTTGCAATCTGATTATTGTGGTCTTTGTAATATAAAAACTGAAATTGGAATAATACTAATAGCATTGTAAGTTGACAACTGAACTATCATGAAACGGAAATGGGAAATATAATTTGCAAATTGTTGCACATTTAATAAAGGTTGTAAATATACTTGAATTCCTCATGATAATGGAAACATGTATAATTATACGCTTATACACATAAATTATACGGTATGAATGTGAGTGTAGCAGTTTATGGTAAACGAGGACTAGAAAAATAATAAGGTGTTATGGAGATTAAGAGGCACAGATGGAGAATCTGATGACTTTAGAAGTTTAGATTGATTAATTTGATCTCCTGGTTTTTCCAACTATTTATTAGATTAGAAAGGGGAAGCTTGATATTCATTAAGATTTTGTGTTGTTTAGGCTAAGGCAAGTAAGAATCAAAGAGTTATTGCAGAGTTTTCCATTGAAATCAGACTACTGTGCATTGAGAAGTAAATGACCGAATTTCTTAAGAGGGCAAAGTGTATTATTCTGTAATTGGAAAGTTGTGATAAGCACATAGAAAAACATCTGTCTCTCTCTCTCTCTCTCTCTCTCTATATATATATATATATATACACACACACATTTTAATTTTAATTTTTTTAATGGCACTTGAGGGGATGCAAGAAAAAAAAGTATATATATGGTACATAAATACAGATTGTTGAAGGGTCACATAATATTGGGCTTCTACGAAGAAGCACATTCAAAAGGTAGGGGTTACGAAGATGCCGAAATTGAGATGGATGTGTGGGAACACAGGATAGAATTAGAAATGAAGTTATCCGCAGGAAAGTTGGTGTTGCACACATTGCAAGCAAACCAGGGCGTTGGTTTGGACATGTGCGACGTAGACCTCACGAGCATCGGCGTGAAGAGTGGAATTGGGAGATCTCAAACGAGGTAGGTAGAGACCGAAAATGATTTAGTTGGAAGGAGTTTGAAAAGATATGTTGCTTTTGGATTTACAAGAGAACGAGGTTCTCGCATGGGATGGAGGAGGAAAATTTATGTGCATGACTGCATGTAATGATCAATTTAGACAAATTCTTTGATTGATTGATTTGGCACTTGAGAGTTTGACCCTTTGACAGGATGCATGTGTTGGAGCCTATACTATAATGGATATGTATGATGCTTGGGTGTTGAGTTGGATTGTAACTTCTATATTGTTAGATATTGAAAAAGCTTACCAATTATAGAATGTTGTGGCTCCTACGTTCTTTTTATGCATTAAAGAGGGTAGCTAACTTTTCTTCATACATCTACATCTTTTATTGTGTTTGGCCTAGTCTTCACAGTTTGTGTGGGTTGTGAATTTGTAATTTTTTACTTGTTACATGGGTACATTTAGGCATTTAGCCTTATAATAACATAGAATTGCATATTGCAAATTACACACGAGCTTTTTTATGGCGCTAACCTGAAACACTACTCTGGATGTAGTATGGGAGCTATCAGCGCAGAACCCTTGCTGAAGACTTGAATAGGAAATGGAAGCGAGCAATGCTAGATGCATCGGTACTATATTTTCTTCTCTTAGCTTTACTCTCAACTCACATTAATCCCCATCTCACATATGAAAAACTACGCANAAAAAAAGTATATATATGGTACATAAATACAGATTGTTGAAGGGTCACATAATATTGGGCTTCTACGAAGAAGCACATTCAAAAGGTAGGGGTTACGAAGATGCCGAAATTGAGATGGATGTGTGGGAACACAGGATAGAATTAGAAATGAAGTTATCCGCAGGAAAGTTGGTGTTGCACACATTGCAAGCAAACCAGGGCGTTGGTTTGGACATGTGCGACGTAGACCTCACGAGCATCGGCGTGAAGAGTGGAATTGGGAGATCTCAAACGAGGTAGGTAGAGACCGAAAATGATTTAGTTGGAAGGAGTTTGAAAAGATATGTTGCTTTTGGATTTACAAGAGAACGAGGTTCTCGCATGGGATGGAGGAGGAAAATTTATGTGCATGACTGCATGTAATGATCAATTTAGACAAATTCTTTGATTGATTGATTTGGCACTTGAGAGTTTGACCCTTTGACAGGATGCATGTGTTGGAGCCTATACTATAATGGATATGTATGATGCTTGGGTGTTGAGTTGGATTGTAACTTCTATATTGTTAGATATTGAAAAAGCTTACCAATTATAGAATGTTGTGGCTCCTACGTTCTTTTTATGCATTAAAGAGGGTAGCTAACTTTTCTTCATACATCTACATCTTTTATTGTGTTTGGCCTAGTCTTCACAGTTTGTGTGGGTTGTGAATTTGTAATTTTTTACTTGTTACATGGGTACATTTAGGCATTTAGCCTTATAATAACATAGAATTGCATATTGCAAATTACACACGAGCTTTTTTATGGCGCTAACCTGAAACACTACTCTGGATGTAGTATGGGAGCTATCAGCGCAGAACCCTTGCTGAAGACTTGAATAGGAAATGGAAGCGAGCAATGCTAGATGCATCGGTACTATATTTTCTTCTCTTAGCTTTACTCTCAACTCACATTAATCCCCATCTCACATATGAAAAACTACGCAGCCAACTACTGCATTGGAGCACTGTGAGTGGCTTAACAAGCTTTTGCTCGAAGTGTGGCCTAAGTACATTCACTCTAAGCTGTCATCAAGGTTTTCTTACATAGTTGAGGTTCGTATTCCTTTTTGATTTTTCCTTCCACCAACCCCCTCCCCCTTTTTTTTCCCCTTTTGATGCCTTTTTGTTTGCAAGTTACAGCATGATTTGTAGTTCTTAAGTTTACTTTGTTTGCCTTGAAAGAACTATGCCTTTTTGAGATTAAATGTAGCATACTAAAATAAACTTGTAAGTTTGTCAAATTGTGTTGGTTTAAACATTTGTTGTACTGCTTACGTTCTGTCTTAATATTTGTACTTTCTGTCATTTTGATGTTTGAAGTTAGCATTTTATATTTACATAATGTGGATGTCTGACAAAATGCTAGAAGTTAGCACATGTATTTTTTATATTTGGCGATAGTTACCTCGAGGCAAAACTTTTAAGGCATACATGCGCTATTGAAAATGACTTAGCATTGAAGTGTGGAAGTAGACTGCTTGAGGCGATGGATATTGTTCAATTATATCTATGAATCCGTTTAACATTAGATGAAGAGTTTGTGGGAACAATGTGATGAAATTCACTCTACAATGCTTTTTTCCAAGCGGTAACATTTAGTAATTAAACTATATTTTAATTAAGCCATTCGTAACTTTGCTATTTTTCAATATACCCGCAGAGGCGATTGAAGTATCGGAAACCAAAACTTGTGGTGAGTAGGGAGTCTTTTTTTCATACTTTTTTAACCTGAAGTGGTTGGTATATGTGATTTATTTACTGGTAGTCTTCCATCTAGGAAAGGTTTGAACTCGAAGAGTTTTCACTTGGTTCGTCTCCTCCGTGCTTGGGTCTTCAGGGGATGCACTGGTCAACTATTGGAGATCAGGTATAGTTTTACTTTTTAATTTATCACAGTCCTTTTTTGTATAAGATTTTTTATGACATTTGGTTGGGGCTCTCGTTTTTGAGATATCTGTTTGTTTGCTAAAAGTGAAGTTTCTCTAAGATTAAATGTCTTGTTCTGTATAAAATATACATGTCATGGGATTCCCAAATCAGGTAATTTTGTAGCTTAGAAGTTCCAACCACTGAAAAACGAATGTAGGGAGGACACTCAAATTGCAACAATTAGCAAATGGTCCACATTTTCAACTTTTTTTGGATCTAATTATCCAATTACTATCACTTCAAATTCAAAATAATGAGCCAAATTATTTTCTATAAAACCCAAGTCAACATAATGTTTATAATGATTCATGTTAGTTTAGACAAACAATTACTGTAGAGGAAGGGGCAATGTGTGGAATAAAACTTAGAGCAAGTTATAGAGAGGACAAATTTAAGAAAGCGTTTCAAGAGAGAAGACAAGCGATTTAGCGAGGATTTCTATCTTAGGCCCAATAGGAAGGAAAAACCTCGACCACTAGATACTTTGACTCAATTCTCTTTCCACTAATTAGGGCCACCGACTATGTTACAATCATAATTAGTATGGACTTTTCCAAGTACAACTATGTACTTGTACTTGTTCCCGTGATACCTTGATACAAATTCTTCTCTTCTCTCACTCTCACTCTTTCTCTTTCTCTCTGTTCTTTTTCTCGTTCTCTTTTCTCTTACCTTTCTCTTTACATGTGATTCAATGTCACTAACCTTTTCTCAAAACTTATGATTACAGACTCTTAAATTATTCTCTAACTGGAAGAAAACTTTTACAAAGTACAGGAACACATTTAGTATTAACGCAAAGACTCATACTTATGTAAACCTATATGGCTGCACTTTAATTGTAAGTCTAGTGAAATTTCTGAGCTTCTCCACCCTTGGATATATTGTCTTGCACGACCTATGGTTTGTGTGAACAACTTTCGTTAAAATCTTCGGCCATATATTATATGATATGAATAAAGATAAATAAATATATATGTCACGTTTTAATATCTTTCTCTAGAATATTCTTATGTAACCCGGTATGCGGAGAACAAATTGTAACCGTGGATACAGGTACATCTTTCTTTAGGTACAACTAGGAATCAATCTTCTAATCTTCATTCTATATCCTTTGGAGTATATCCTCAAACCATCCACTTAATATTCTCTAGAATTGTTATTGTGGATTCACGATCTTTGATCACCAACAAAAGAAGTGAACAACTTCTATTTGTCCTTGGTAAAATGTTTCCCATTTAATATTTGAACTCTTTAGCCTTTATTTAGGATAGAATGAACCTGGACTAAGGGCCTGTTTACTTCAGCTTAAAATCAGTTTAGTTCAGCTCCGTTCAGTTCAGTTCAACTCTTCTTTTATTTAGCTAATCATTAATCCTTCATAAAAAACTTTCAGCTCAGCTCCAATCAGTTCAGTTCAGCTGTTTTCAGTTGAAGTAAACAGGCCCTAAGGTCTCCAGTTTCATACTTAACAATCCTCAATGTTTATAATGCTATTACCCATATCAATCTTCTTGACCTCTTCATCAATATATATTTTTGCTTAGGATAATTCCCACGCATCAAATAATGCTCTTGGAATATTCCACCTTGATAAATATTTTAAAATAATCATCTTTAGCATGGAACACCTTTTAAGTGTACAAGTTACAATCTTCTTTTGTTCTCCAAGATATTCATATCATACTCTGAATATTTGAACTCTCCTTCAAACATGCTTGTGAAATATCCAGTCTTGATCCTTAGATTCAGAAGTGCGTCTTCTTCACTGGACACTTTGTATGAAACACTTTTGCACGAATAGCGTTTTTGTATCCGAAGACAATGTTTCTTTCGTTTCTCATAACTTTAGTTGGATGTGATATCCAACCTTCTTTATTTATGCATTGAATACTTGAACTCATCTTCAAGCCATGTCATTCTCCATGTTCTCACCTTGTTTTAATATCAAAACACACACAAGAACTCATTAGTTGAGGGAGTTTGTAATCATCAAAACTTTAGGGTCAGTAGTTCATCTATTGAATTAGTTTGATTGGTTAAATCGGATTTTGTCCAAACAAGTTGCAACCTTATGTTTTAAAAGCTAGGCTCTCAATTTCTAAAATCTAGATGTTGTGTTTTAGAGCATCCACAGTAGTATACATCATCAAAAGGACAAACCTATCATTAACAAACCTTTTACCGACAATAGACAAATCCCATAGATGTTTATACATGAGACCCTATAGTCGGTCCCCTTTTTTCTTTTTTCTTTTTTCTTTCTTTTTTTTTTTTACATATGTAGATACAAACCTTCTATTAGTTTTCAAACCTCTCCCTATTATGTGTCGCAAACCCAATGAGTAGCAATAAGGGGTTTGTTTATGAACCTCAAAAAATAAGAAAAAAACCACACGACAAACCTCTTATTGCTAATGCTCCATGTACGACTTATGCGATTACAATCAGTTGAAGTTATAATATTGAAATATTCAATTAATGAACATGTCAATTCACTCATACTCTATTCTCTCTCGCATGTCAATTACAATCAAAGAACATGTCAAGAACAACCACCAACTTCACTGATTTATGTTTCTCTCTTCTGTTGATTTGTGGCAGAAAATTATGCATACGACTTTTGACTGGGACACCAAAGAGATGAGCATTATGCTGCTTGCCAAACTAGCCAAACCATTATATGGAACTGCTCGTATTGCGATAAATAATCTCCATATTAAGGGTGATGTATGTCTCATTGCTGGATTCATTTATGTTAATGGAGTCATATCATGTTGACGTTGTAATTCCATTTCGATCGTGTCTACGAAAGTGATGGTGACTTTTTGATTTGAGCTGCATTGTCATAAATTCTCTTAGTGATGTTGCATTATTGAGGCTCATGCATAGATTATGACAACATTAGTTGTCTCAACAGCCCTAGTTTTTTGTCTTTATCATTTGTCAACTTAACTCATATTTATAGGTTGATTGTGCTAGTGCCAAAATAGTTGCATGCTAAATGTTACTAATATAAGCTAAAAACTTTGATTTATGTAGTCAAAAGGTTCATTCATACTCTATTCTCTCTCACTTTCTTTATCTTTTTTTTTTTTCCTTATTTTTGATTTTTCTTTGGTTGTGGTGGTGGTGGTGGTGATTTAGTACCCACTGCATTCTGATATTAATTTTTAATGAAATTTGCCCCTCTGTCGTCTTGGCTTAATCCTTTTGTATTTAACCTCCCTTTCCTGACCCTAGTGTGTGGCTGATAATGGTGAAATCAATTTTAATGATTTGTGTTTTCTAGTGTGAGGCTGACTTAAGATAAGATTTATATCATTCATTTTTCACATTTTGGTTTCTCGTTTGTCATAAGTTATAAGCCTTGGTGATGGTTGATTCTTAGGTATTCAGAGAACCACAATTAGCCTATGGGGATGTTTGATGGAAGCTTGGTTGTTTGTTCGGAGAGGTTATAGAGATTTTTGTACCAAAAAACTCTCATCAAAACTCCCTTTTGAAAAAGCTGGGTTATTGAGCTTTATCTTTAGAGTTTTGGAGAGGTAAAAAGTAAATGCCCATTTTGTCCACATAATAATAAAAAAAAAGTCGATAAATTTTGAATGCATTATCGGTCGGGAAACACCTTAAAAGTACAAAACTCTAAGCAACCAACTAAGGCCCTGTTCTCCTCGTCTTATTTTCAGCAAAAATAAGTTTAGTTCAACAAAAATAAGTTCAATTCAGTAAAAATAAGTTCACATCATCAAAAATAAATTTAGTTCAGCAAAAATAAGTTCAATTCAGCAAAAATCAGTTTCAATTGTTGATAAAATGTTAATGATTTCAGCAAAAATAAGTTCAATTAAGCAAAAATAAATTCATTTAAGCAAAAATAAGTTCAGCTCAGACAAAAAAGTTCTGATAAGTAAAAATAAGTTCAGTTCAGCAAAAATAAGTTCAAATAAGCAAAAATAAGTTGACGAGTACAAGGCCTAAGTGTTACCAAACTCCTTTACTCAACAACTAAAAGTAATCATCTAACTGTAATCTTTAAACTAAACTCTAATCACCAAATAGGGCCTATATAAAACACATGACTACCTATTTGTAATTAGCTCAAATCTCACTTCCTATTTTGAAATCCTTAGTTCCTTACCCTTGTCTCCTTTTTTTGATTTATTTGTTGAGAAAATGAAGATGTATGGGTAGTTCGGAGTGATATTAAAAACTTAACTAAAGACTAGCCATAATATATGTTTTCATTACACAATGCTCACTCTCTTCCCTGCTCTCTACCTTGTGTTAATCCCTACTATCAACTCTCCAACAAATGACACCACTTAATACTGGGTTTAGAGGTTTTCATTACTATACTTATGTTGGGTGTCTGGTTACATGGTAATAGTGACACTGTGACAGTAGTAGCAGCATTATTGTGTATTTTGCCGCTGGGGAGTCCATGGAGGTCAAGATGTATGGTTGACCAGTCAAGAAGATATGGTGTAGTTTCAGTAATGTCAAATATTCTTTAATTTTATTAAAGTTTATATATTATATATTATATATTTTTGAGTTCTATCACGAAACCGCCTTAAGAGTTCAAGATGTATGGCTGAACAGTCAAGAAGATATGGTGTAGTTTCAGTAATGTCAAATATTCTTTAATTTTATTAAAGTTTATACATTATATATTTTTGAGTTCTATCGCGAAGCCGCCTTTACTTTTAAGTGTCTGATGTCATGCTGATAATGAATTTAATCCAGAGTGATGTTACTTCAAATTCAATGTACTTATAGTGATGCTTTATCTAATGTCCATTTAAAAAACTAAGCTGCAATTGAGGCCTGTGCTGGAGGGAAGAGCAATTCTGTTCTCGTTTTTATCTGCTCCAGATGTGAGGCTTGGAATATCCCTGGGAAGTGGTGCAAGTCAGCTCCCTGGAATGGAGCTCCCTGTTGTTTCTTCGTGGCTGGTGAGTTTTGCTAATGCTTAAATTCATTAGGGTTCAGTAAAAAAAAGGTTGGTAGCATTGTTTTTGTCACATTTGCTATGAATACAGAGTCTGGTTATCATATTGGTGGGAATATAATCATGTTCAAAAATTGAGAAATTCTGCATGTGTAAGCTTGTGTCAAGAATCTAATTATGGTTGCTAATTTGACTAAGTGCCAATGTATTTGTGTCTTGTGTAATACCTTATGCATTTTTCTTTGAATATGGAAAGTAACGTATTAAAATTGCACAATCACTTGGAAAGTAAGGTTGTTGCTGATAACAGGCTCATAGCTCTAATATTCCTCAAAACAGTTTCTTTTTCTTTTCTTTTTCATGCGTGATATTCTCTGTGCAGGAAAAACTTTTGACTGATACCATAGTAAAGACAATGGTCGAACCTCGTCGTCGTTGTATTGCTCTATCAGCTGTTCAGTTGGGGAAAACTGCAGTTGGTGGCATACTCTATGTAACAGTAGTTAATGCAAGCCAAAAATCTGGAGCTTCAGTTAAAGGAAGCCCTTCCAGGAGACAAGTCAATTTGAATCAATCCTCAGAAGAGTATTTTGTCAAGGACGTGAAGACATTTGTAGAGGTAGAGCTTGAAGGCATTACCAGAAGAACAGATGCAAAACAAGGATCTAATCCACAATGGGATTCCACATTCAATATGGTTTTACATGATAATGTAGGAGTCCTGCGATTCCAACTTTTTGAATGTTCTCCTGGCAGTGTCAAGTTTGACCACCTAGCAACATGTGAAATCAAGGTACTTTTGGTGGATTATCTGATTCATGTCTTCAAACAGATAAGGAGCCTTCAACCCAACTTCTATATTTTTTTTCGTAATTGTTGTGCCACTTGTATTTAAAGGACCATGCAGATTTGTGCCAGCACTCTATTTTTCACTTCTTTATTGATCCTTCTAGAATAATTGATGATGGTACTGCGGTACTACATTGCTTGCATTTAAAACCAAGTACCTTCTACAGAACATTTCAATTCTTTTTGCAGAATGCCCAAATGGTATTTAGTTTGTTATTTTTGTCTTTCGAAAAAAATTATTCATCTTCTGGGTATTGATATCTATACCTATACCAAAGGATCATGATGGTATCAAGCTGTTGCAAATCTCAGCATAGTGTGAATTCTAGAAATTCTATTTATAAACCCAAAATTAATCATTTAGGGCCTGTTTACTTCAACTGAAAACAGCTGAACTGAGTTGAGCTGAGCTGAACTGAACTGATTCTAGAATGAAGTAAACAGGCCCTTAGCCTATTACTCTTGAGTCTTGCAATGTCGTTCTTTTTTACATCATAATTATTTGAATATATATCCAAAAATCTTGCAGATAAGATATTGTGATGATGACTCAACAATATTTTGGGCAATAGGACCTGATTCTGGAGCCATAGTCAACCGTGCTGAGTGTTGTGGAAAAGAAGTTGAAATGATTGTTCCATTTGAGGGATTAGATTCAGGCGAGGTATATTATATGAGTTTGTGTTTTCCTTGAGCTTGTTGTGGATGCTTCAAATCTGAGATTATTATAAAATATTTGAGTTGACTTCAAATTTCCATATCAATCCATATAATTGTAGTGCCATTCTGTGCAGAATATTATGAGTCTTGAAGATTCACCACATAAGTTGGGTTTAGATTGTTACTGAGCAAATGATAATTGCCTAATTGCATGTTAAATCAAGGACTAATAGGAATCAATCTCTTTGTCATCACCGGAATATGGCTGCATTTGGCTGAAATGATTGTTGTGACTTATATGATTGCTAAATTTTGCAGTTGAAGGTGAGACTTGTTCTAAAAGAATGGCAATTCTCGGATGGTTCTCATAGTTTTGGCTCACGTCTTAGTGCGCATTCATCATCATCTGGGTTGTCAAATTTAAAGACAGGAAGAAAATTGTATGTCACTGTTAAAGAAGCTAAAGATTTTCCTGGAAAAGAGCAATCTCAGCCTTATGTAAAATTGCAGTATGGGAAGGTCTTGCATTTTGTCGTCTTACTTTCTTACGTCATATTTTATAAAGTTAATGTTATAAACAGTGCTCGGATTTTTTGATGTTTCATGTCACTATTTATATATCAGGCTGTTCAGAAAACAAGGACTGTGCCTTCAACCTTGAATCCAGTCTGGAACCAGAAATTTGAATTTGATGAGATTACAGGTGGTGAATATCTCAAGGTAAAATGTTTATATGATGAAACATTAGGAGATGAACTCATTGGTAGTGCAACTGTGAACATGGAAGGATTGGAGGAGAATTCTGTTAGGGATGTGCCTGTACCCCTTGAAAAAGCTATTTCTGGGGAAGTGAGACTCATAATCGAAGCTGTCACAGTGGTATGCATTATCTATTGAGCAGAAATTTTCCCTTTTAATGTATTCCCAAAGGTATCCTGAACTTGAAAGATGTTCTGTTATGCTTTGAGGTACCCTTGTATATTTTATATAACTGTGAGTTGGCGAAAATATTTCCAGTTGAAAGAATATAACATATATATGTATGTGAAAGAGTCGGTATAATATGATAGATATATCTACAGAAACAAATTTGAAGGTTTCCCCTCTTAGAGTTTCATTGAACAACTCATTCGCACAATGTTTCCAAAACATACGCAAAATACTTACAAAATTTATGCCAGGAGAAAACCATCTACCTTGTCCTTAAAAAAACTCCAGGCATATATTATTTAAAAACTCCAGGCATATATTATATCATGTTTGGACATTTTGTAGTAAAAATGTGTGGAAGATTGCTCATTTTTTTGATAGAATATGTAAAAAATAATTGTGTGTTTCTTCTGCTAATTTGCATTGCTCAGTGCCTCAGTTTGTCTGATTGTTTGCAACAATTTCACTATTTACGAAGCTACTTTAGGCTCTGTTTGTATTGGAGGAAAACACTTTCCTGGAAAAGATTTTTTCATCATTTTTCCATTTTCCTTTGTTTGGTAAGGGATGGAAATCAATTTCCTCAAGGGTGGAAAACTTCTATTTGAAAAAGAAAACTCATTTCTGTTGAAAACAAAGTATGCCACATTTTCTTTCCTATTCACTTCTCTTCTATTCATCTCCTTACATCTTTCTCACCTCTTAAATAGAAAACTCATTTCTGTTGAAAACAAAGTATGCCACATTTTCTTTCCTATTCACTTCTCTTCTATTCATCTCCTTACATCTTTCTCACCTCTTACTTTTAACTTTCTTTTCTCCATAGGTTCTTTATCGCCAAAACAAACTAAGGAAAACTTCATTTGCAATTGTGTTTTTCATTGAGAATTGTTTTTCTTAGAAAGTCGTTTTGCATGGAAAGTGTATTACATCAAAATAAGCGGAGCCTTAATTCCTGATTCATGAAAGTTATACTGCTTTTAGCAGTGATGTTGTACAAACCAGTGTGATCTTGACTTGTAAAGGCCATTTTTATGGTACTGATGTATTGCTTAGGGATCCAATGGTGGGCCTGGAAATGGATGGATCGAGCTCATTGTTATTGAGGCAAGGGACCTTGTTGCTGCTGACCTTAGGGGAACAAGTGACCCATATGTGAAAGTCCAGTATGGAAATGAAATGAGGCGAACAAAGGTACCAATTTGATTTTCTTTTTTCTCCTATGTCACCAGTGTTAAAACCCTTAATTTCAATGTAGCAAGAAACTTAAATATCAAAGAAAGCCCGAAGCTGTAGCCTCTGTCAGCGGCTTTCCATTGTTTCAAATTTTATCTGGTGGCTCTTAGAATAGTTAGTATTTCGGTTTATGCTTTCCCATCCTTCTCATTTCCCTAACGGGGTCTTTTTATGGTAATTAATGGCGGTAATGAGAAATAATATTGGTATTTTGTAAGGAAAACCTCTTGAATTGCAATATTATGCTTGTCCAACAAATTAACCTCCTTGGAATTTTCAAATTAAAGCATGTATGTGGTTGAGTTGCATTACGATATATTTTGTTACAGTTTAATTGTGAATCCAATCCAAATCACCTCAGTTTTTGACTGCTTGCCAAATGATAGTAAAGTAGCAACTTTTCTTTTACGCTTTGTTTGGATAGCAATATAGAGGGAAAGGAAGGGGAGGGAAATGGGAGGAAAGGAAAGGCATGGAAAGGGAGGGGAGAGTTGAGTTTTATTTTCTCTCTAAATCTCTCCACTTTTGGAGGGATAGTGTTTCTTAAAGGATGGGGGAAAATGGATCCCTCCTTCCTTCCCCAAACTATGTATCCAAACAAGGGGGTTTGTCCCTTTTTCTTTATCTTCCCTTCCTTTTCCTCCATTTCCTTGTTTCCAAACAAAGTGTTACTGACTTATTGTTTTTTTTTTATTTTTTTAACTTTTTTTTTTTTTTTACTTTGGCATCACTATGAAGGTTTTGTACAAGACTCTAAGTCCTGAATGGAACCAAACATTTGAATTTCCTGATGATGGAAGTCAATTGGAATTGCTAGTGAGAGACCACAATGCTATATTGGCCTCATCAAGCATCGGCAACTGTATAGTAGAATATCAGAGACTGCCTCCAAATGAATTGTCTGACAAGTGGATACCGTTGCAAGGAGTTAAAAAAGGCGAGATACATGTTCAAGTAACACGAAAATTTCCAGAACTACAGAAGCGATCCAGTGTAGATTCTGATTCATTGTCACATAGAGCTCACGCAATTTCTGATCAGGTACATGTTTTCCAGCCAATTCCTAACTCCTAAGTTCTATATCATGGATTCATACAATAGTTGTCCTGTATATTCCATCTTAGCCATCTGAATCTTGCTTTTGTATGAATTTGATCTAGATGAAGTCTTCATTGATCCAGCTTCAGTCCTTAGTTGAAAGCGATAAAGTTGAAGAAGCATCGAGTGCGATAACTGAGCTTCAAAGCCTGGAGGACTCACAGGAACAATACATGCTTCAGCTTGAGACCGAAAGAATGCTTCTACTTAACAAAATTAATGACCTTGGTCAGGAGTTGTTCAATTCATCCCCCAATCTAAGTAGAAGAATTTCCTATTAATTATTCTACATGGCAGTTTATTATTATGATAGTTTGATGCACATAGATAACATACCAAATGATATTTTTGTAATTATGATAAAAGCATCGTTTCAAAATTTCCTTGTATATTTATTTTCTCTTCTGTTCAATCCAAAATTATAAATGTATGATGTATCCCTCACTTCCCTACACTAGCATTTGACTTGTGCTAATAAGTTGGGTGCTAGAAGTAGGGGAAAATAAGAAGAAAATATGTATGGCGTGAGACAAAAATATTACGTGTACTATCATTAGCTTTTAAGTGAATAGGCAGATATGCTGCTATATGTATGATGTGAATTTGAGTACAAGTGAGATATTCTATATTGAACCAATTGTGGATGAGTCAATTAATCTTATATCGAATCCAATTGGGTTTGATAAGGATAAATCACATATGTGGGTGACTATGGTGAAGATTCACTGTGGATGATAGTGGTGGCTTCCTAAGCCAACACTATTATTCACTATCCATATATTGAAGTTGGTGGAGCATGATGTTGATGACTATGTATAAAACTTGGAGTGGCATTTGATTTAACACTATACAGGATGGTTGGAGGTTTTATGGAACAAGTTGGTTTCGTCCATGGGTTTTTTCTCACTTCACTTGATAGGGTTTTTCTTATTTTGGACATTATTGCTTTTATGTGTGAGTCTTTGGCTTAGCGGTTTCCTTCAAGATTATGTTTGAAGTTTGGTAAATGGTTTCTTAGAAGTTTCTTGAGTAAAAGATTCATTCTTGGAAGGTTAATTCGTTTTTGGAAGAATTTTTGAAAAATCAAAAAAATGTGGCGAAGGATTCTTGCGCGTGATTGACGATCTCAAGGGATGTTCTTGGGTTTGAAAATGACGAGTCTCCTATGTGTAAAATTGAAGATTTTATTTTGTTTATTTCATTTCTAGATAGCTTGTTAGAATAGAATCTTATTTGTTAGGATTTGTGCAAGTTGATTTAAGATAAAGATCAAGTTGTACAAGTGGGTGTGTGCAAGTGGATTGTCACGTGTGGATTGACACAAGTGGATCAACTTGGCGTTTCTCCTATTGATTGCAAGTTGTCTAAGTTAGGGTTTTTATTAAGTTGTTAGAATATTTGTTCTATAAATAGCCTAAGGATTCCATGTAATAACATAAGTTTTTGAGTTGATTAAATCAATAAAAGTGTTTCGTTTTTTTTTTTGTGTCAATTAGAACAGTTTAATTGTTACAAAATCTTCCGTAAACTCAAATTCCAAGAGTGAGTTTGAGTTTAGAACCCTAATTAATTATTTCAGGAGTGATTTAATTAATTAGTTTTCAATTGAATTCTTTCAGGAGTGGGAATTTAATTGAATATCCTTGTAAGTTTTGAGTGTTATTCGAAGGTACCACTTAAAATCCACATCAATTTGGTATCAGATTTCAGAGTTCTTTTTGATCCATCACGGAGGAATCAAATTTAACTAAATTAATTCAAGACATGATGACTAAATTAGAAAACATGGACGTGAGACAAAGATAAGATAATGTGCGAATTGATGCTTTGGCGCAACAATTCCAACGCAAATTAGATCCTAACTCTGTGGATTATTTTCAAGGGGATGATGATGATGACGGAGCCTATCACTCTTCTTCTTCTTCTTCTTCAGATTCACATAACTCCTAAGAATAAGCATAAACTTGATGATCGTGGCATTAAGCTTGATGATTTCACCGGACAAGGTTCACCTGATGATTACCTTGAATGGGAAAGACAAGTAGAGAAGATTGCTGAATATAAAGGTTTTGTTGATCGAAAAACCTTTAAGATTGCTTACATCAGGCTAACTAAAAATGCAGGATTATGGTATGAAGGAGTAAAGGCTAAAAGAAAACGTCAAAACAAGGACAAAATCGTCACTTGGTCTCACCTAAAGAAAAAGATGAGTGACAAATATGTTTCTTTTGACTTTGATCAGCAAAACTATGTAAAGTTGACGTCTTTATACCAGGGCACTATGAGTGTGCATGAATACATTGCTGAGTTTGAACGTTTATCGTTGCTTTGTGATTTAGAGGAACGTGAGCATATGAAAATGGCTAGATTCTTGAAAGGCTTAAATAAAAACATTGATAAGGAGCTAGATTTGTCGCAATACAATACCTTTGATGATCTTTGCAAACTAGCATTAAAAGTGGAGAAACGTGCCAAAGAGGATTCCAAAAGGAATTCCGTGCCTTTCAATGGTAAATCTGGTCATACTCCTCAGGATTTGACACAAAAGCAAATCCAATCCCACAAGCAACTCCAGTTCCTGTAACTCCTAGCTCTTCAGGAGATAAACTAAAGAAAGTGGTTTCTAAATCTTAATATGAAGATAGAAGGAGATGTTTTAAGTGTCAAGGTCATGGACGCCTTGCTTCCTCTTGTCCTACCAGGCGCACATTAGCAATGGAGCAAACTAGATTGTGGGACACTGAAGAGGATATTTATCAGATTGTGGTTGCAGATGATGAGGACATCATTCAGACCCATGGAGGGGAGGATACTGATAAAGACACTCTTGAAATTGTGAATCAATCAACCTCCTTTAATACAAGCTATGTGGAGAAGCATTTGTGGTTAGAAGAGCCTTGCATTCAGCAGTAAAACAACATGCAACGCAGAGAGAAAGCTTATTTCACAGTATTTGTAAGATTGGTCCATATCTATGCAATTTGATTATTGATAGTGGGTCTTGCACGAATGTGGTGTCCAAAGATCTGGTAAAAAGACTACAATTGACGCAGAGAGATAATAATAGTCATTATAAATTTAATTGGCTTGATGATGCAAAGGGGATTGAAGTAAAGAAGCAAGCATTGATCAATTTCACAATTGGACTATACAATGACGAATTGTGGTGTGATGTTGTGCCTATGACTGCGTGCCAGTTGCTCCTAGGAAGACCATGGCAGTATGATAGGAAAGTGCAACATAATGGAGAATCAAATGTTTACTCTGTGCTGAAGGGTAAGAAAAGAATTAATCTCCTACCATTAAATCCATCTGCAGAAAAGTACCAGAAGTAACAATCTAGTCTATTCCTTTCTCCTAAGGAATTTGAGAAGGAGATGGAGAAAGGAAACCCTGCATACATTCTTTTTGTGAAGGAAACAACCTCAGATAAAGTAACTACAGATTTGCGCCTCACTCCTTTACTTGATGAATTTGCTGATGTATTTCCTGATGAATCGCCTGATGAACTACCTCCAATTTGTGGTATTGAACATGCTATTGATTTTATTCCTGGAGCACCTATTCCCAATAAATCTGCTTATAGATATGATCCTGAATCATCTAAGGAACTCCAGCGCCAGATTGATGAATTGATTCAAAAGGGGTTAGTTCATGAAAGTATGAGTCCATGTGCAGTTCCTGCTCTTTTGGTACCTAAGAAAGATGGTACGTGGAGAATGTATATTGATTCAAGGGCAGTTAATAACATAACCATCAAGTATAGATTTCCTATGCCAAGACTTGAGGATATGTTGGATGAGTTGCATGGTGCTAGCATATTTTCGAAAATAGATCTGAGAAGTGGCTATCATTAGATGAGAATTCGTGAAAATGATGAATGGAAGGACTGCTTTCAAGACTAAACAAGGTCTATATGAGTGGTTGGTGATGCGTTTTGGTCTCTGCAATGCATCTAGTTCGTTTAGAGGTTAATGAATGAGGTATTGAGAACCTTTCTGATGAGGGACAATCGTATACCTATCAAAAAATAACCTACTACTCTTACTATGTAGACAGCGAAGTAGGGATCATATTCACAGTCGTAAGAGGCCTTTGAATTTGATTTTGACTAATAAACTAATGACTACTAGCTAGGAAAGGAATTAATCACAATAAATATTTCAGTAACTAAGCCTAGGACGTCGGTTCACTACAGATCAACCAATGAATTGTGTCACAAATAATTAACCGATTATTGACTTCCGGAACTAAGGCTCACTAATTCTCTCGAATCTAGTCTCCTTCAAAACTTCTCTAATGGATCTCGCTCACTTAGACTCATTTTTCCTATTATCCCTGTGATCTAATTGTGGTAATCTTACCTCTCGGCATCAATTTCGACAATATTAAACTAACAATTAAACCTGGCCAGAATTTAACAGAAAGCAGTATAAATTGACAGTAGGAATCCAGAAACATCAACAATCACATCAATCAATCATGAACAAAACATGAGAAACGATCCATAGTTCCCCTAGCCCTAGAAAGGAAACTACTCACACATGATTGAAAATATAGAAACTAAATCAATAAAAGAAAGCAAAACTATAAACATAATTAAAACTAATAAATTAACCAAGATTAATAAACTAAATCAAAAACAAGAAACTAGGGCATAAGAGAATATGAAATTTAAAACTAAAAACATAAACTAAAATAAAAACTAAAGCTAAACATGAATTACAAGAATTAGAATTAAAGATTAAATAGAAACCTGAACTTTTACTGAATTGAATGATTGAAAGAATTCCACAAGAAAACTTCTAGAGAGAGAAACTAACTTAGACTAGGGTTTTTAGAATAATGACAATGTGTGAAAACCTAGGGAAAAAATACATTAAGTACATAGTCGAAAATAGGAGAAACGAAGCCAAAAATGTGTAAAGATAGATCAGTGTGCCCGGTCGGCCGGGTATGTGCACCCGAACCGGGAACAATGACCTCGGACCGGGCGTGATGATCGGGGGCCTTCGAGCCCCCGGATTCGATCGTAACCTCTAAAACTCGACTTCAAAACTTTCCAAAGGCCTCCAAATCATGTCCTAACCTTCTCAAAGGCTTTCAAAGTGGTTAAGACTCTTACTAACTTGCCAAGTGCTCAAGATAAAGCGAAAAGCGACACGAAAGTATCAATTCCTACAATAAATGACAAACCAAAGCAACAAGCACTAAAAGCAACCAAAGTTAGTAGAATAGGCTCAAAAGAGCCTCATTAGAGCCAAAAACTAATATACAACGGGGGAAAATAATGAATATAAAATGAACTTATCAAACTCCCCCAAGCCAAGCGTTTGCTTGTCCTCAAGCAAACAACTAAACAAACAATGACTTCACCCCTTTAACTTTGAAAAACAAAACCAACTCAAGAAATTCCGAGTATGTAAGTTCCTCGACCAACCCATCAAAATTCCTTGACCTCCATCCACTTAAATCAAAATCATAAAGCTAACCATGTAAGAAATAGAAGTCGATGACTAGAGTAGTTCACTCGGGGTCACTCCACACATATAATTGAGCATAAAAACGATGAAGGTCACCCTTAATCCCAATAAAAAATGCAAATGCAATAAGTGTTTGAATGTAAATTTTGAGAACCCAAACCCACATCTCACACCTCATGCAAGTGTTTAAAGGTAGTCACTCAACCTAGTGCAAAAATCGACTCGAAATGCAAGTAATACTCACTAGCTTTGGCAATTGACTCACTTCACAAGAACTAAAAACATGTACATGCCGATCAAAAAGGTCTTTATAAGCTTGTGACATGGCTAGGGTGATGGGTAGAATAAATTTGGGATAATGTGGTGGTAAATGCGGGCTATACGCACATAACAATAGAAGGACATAACAAACACCTCCAACATTCAACTCTAACATCAAACCAATTCTTTTGAAATCACATCACACCATAAAACTTTACATTTCAACAACACCAAGATCACAAGCTTTTCTTTCTTTCAACATTTTTTCTCAATTTTTTTTTCTTTTCATTTCTTTTTTTTTCCTTCATTTTTTTTCTCAACTTTCATTTTTCTTCACAACTTAGACTCACGACTCTTAATGATATGTCATAGACAAAATCATCACACATACATAACTCGGGCAAATAAAATATTTAACTTTTCAATTCTTCATTATAAACTAGCCTAGACATTGGTATGCAGAGCCTTAATGTGAGACCTATTATCAAACTTTAACAACATATATTCCAAAACTTTCCAACATCCTCCAAAACTTCCAACCAAATGCACAAAAACAACATAACAACTCCACAACTCCCCAAGCCAAGCTTGGGCATATATCAATAGAACAAGGCCAAAAGGTTTGTAATGTGGCTAAAATGCAAATAAAGGATAAAAAGGTCAAAATAAGGATCAAGGGAAAGTTTTTGTAGGAATGCCTAACATCTGAAAGCTTCTAAAACAAATGAATACCTTTTATCATTCGCGACATGTAACACACCAAAGCCAAGCTACTAGAGTCAAAAGCCAAAACACGGATCATACATGCACCAGGAACTAAGCACACATGAAAGAAATAACCATATAATAATGTATGCGGACCAAATCCTCCCGTTAACACAGTTCAAGCCTCTACTCTACACATGGCTATAATGGCATGCCAAGAAATTGTTTCAAGCTAAATCAAGTTCAAGTTCGAGTTGGCAATTTCCGAAGCATAACTCATCACATGCCCAAATCAATCGAGAACATTTTTCAATAAAATGCGGGGCACATGGAAGTCACCATTCACAAAGTTTCATCATACACACCATTCAATCAATCAATCAATCAATCCAATACTAACTACTAAAAGCAAAACAAAACTCTAAACTATGAAAGCTGTAAACTTTAAATTATGAAAACAATACATTTTTTTGGTCATATGTAAACTCCTACTTCTAACAAGTAGTACAAACCATATGACTATCCTAAGAAAGCAATAAAAACTACACCAGAAAGCAATAAAATCTATACTAAGGAAGCAATAAAGTTACCTCCCCCAAGCCAAACTTAGCAATGTCCTAATGTTGAAGGAAGTAAAGGAGCCAACTGCTCCTCAATCCGAGCTCTCCATGAACTCATCAGTGTCAAAACCATCATCATCATCATCATCATCATCATCATCACCATAATCACCACCATCACCATCATCACCACCATCTTCACCTTCATCATCACCTCCATCACCTACTCCTCCAGCTCCTCGACTAGATCCCTCTCCTAGGCTAAAAGTATACCAGGAAGGGTGGGGCCCAGAAAATAATCATAAATAGGATACATGGCACGAGTGTGATCCTATTGAAAGGTATCGAAGTGCTGGATCATCTGCTGTTGCTATATCTGGAAGTTATCTAATTGGCTCTGCAACTGGCCCATAGCATATCTCCAGGACCCATCAGCATCACCCCCTTAAGGGGGTACATCAGCCTGTGGCTGCTCCAATGGCTGTGAAGGAGAGCGACGACTCGACCGTCGACGGATATAGGCCTGCAGACTAGTAGCAGGGGTGTCATGTGGTTGAACAAGGGTTATGAGCCAAGTCACCGGATCGAAAGTGATTCGAGTAATAGCCGGCTTGGGTAAGTCGACATAAGCCTTCTTACCAGACCCTACATACCATCTAATACCAGGGCCCTCTGTTTCACTGACCTAATAATAGGTTGTAAAATAATCCAAATCCAAATATCTACTACCAAGCACAAGATGATGCTGAGAAGAAAAATCAACCCAAGAACGCCGAACTATCAGAGTAATCAATCCACCAAAAACAATGTTGTTGATCGTTGGCTACCATGCATATATACCCCAGCAAAAGTCTTGCATTGTGTTGGCAAGTGAATTACAAAGTAATGGGTTATGAGGATACGGTAAGGGCAAGTACTACATAAGAAATGTTTTCCTAAGAGCATAGTTTCCCGAGTAGTAACCGTGTGGGCCTCATGCCGGCTGAAGATAGTCGAACCCAACAATCTATGAACAATACGTGGTGAAGGTTGGTGAATTAAGTTGGTGAAATTGTGTAGCCAACTAACCGTCTCAAGTCCAGTCAAAGCATTCCAAAGGTCAACATCACTAAATTCCTTAGGAGCATTCTTCCTACCAAGTCCAGCTATATCAAAAATCAAACCAAAACCTACCAATGACTCATATCTATCAACTCCGAATAAATGGAAAGCAATTCCCTGAGCAGGACTATGAGGGTTCGGTCTATAAACTCTAAAATTTGACATAAATTCATACGTGATATCCGCATAAGTAGCAACATCCAAGTTAAAGAATAATTCCATACCCATGTTTTTCAAGCAATCTCTAGTTTCATCAAGAATTCCAAGTGTTTACAACAAAGTATGGTTTAGAAATCTAGTTGGAACAATAGGGCGAGTTTTAAGCTTCATGAATTTTCATGTTGTTCAAGTGAAGCAAAACTTACAATGGGATATTTGGGGTCTCTTAGAATTTCATTGTTCCTTCTCCTTGAAATGCCACTTGGTTCTCCTCTTGACCTTTTAGGACCCATTGATTGAAGTTTTGGTGAATTTGTGAAAGTTAGGGTTTTTTTGGTGGTGATGATTTTGTGGGTTTTAATGGATTTTGTGGTAAGAGAGTGAAAGAGAAAGAAGAATAGAAGAGAATAGTGAAAATTTGAGATGATTTGGTGAAGAGATGAATGAGATGTAGAGATTTAAAATTAGAGTGAAGGTAGTATTAATTGAGGAATTGGGGATTTGTTTGAGAGAATTTGAGTAGCGAGAGAAAGTAGAAGGAAAAAGAAGAAGAAGAAGTGAAGATAGGGGTGGAAAGGGGTCGTGCGAAGTGAAAGAAAAAGGGGGAGGGGCGCGGAGCAATTGGCTCGATTAGCTGCGTTTGTGCCCGGATTGAGTGCTGGCCGCTTAGCTGGCCGGGCATGATGCATGGGGAAATAAAAAATCTAAGTATTCCGCAAAACGTGACACACGCCCGGTTGAAATCAATGCTCCCGGTTGGCGTGTATAGTGCCCTGTTGGCCGGACGTGTTGATTCCCTTGAATTCTTTTGTTGCAAAAAATTTTCTTAGTGTGGAATATCGTGACGCACACCCGCCGCCCTTGCATCACACCCGGTTTGAGTGCCTCCCGCCCGGCTAGCCAGGCATAGTGATGGGGGGGGGGCGTTTTTGTTTGCTTCCTCCAAAAATGCCTCCCTAGACCTACAGAACCACTAATACTTCACGAAAATCGTTAGTCCCTCACACTCTCTCATTAATAAACTAAGAGAAAATAAAACTAAAGTACAAAATAACTAAACTACCTACGGGTTGCCTCCCGCAAAGCGCTCTTTTAAGGTCATTAGCTTGACCATGTTACCTCTCAACTCAAACGCGGGGTGGGGTTGTGGAAAGTGAATTCCTCAACCAATCCAACTACGTCGCCTTCATAGTAGAGCTTGAGGTGATGTCCATTGACTTTAAATCATTCTCCCTTGTTGTTCTGAACTTCTACGAATCCATACTTGCTCACCGTGGTAACAATGAAAGGACCGCTCCACCTAGACCTCAACTTTCCTGGAAAAAGCTTCAATCTAGAGTTGAATAACAAGACTTTGTCACCTACTTGGAATTCCTTTCTCATGATTCGCCTATCGTGCCATTTCTTAGTATTCTCCTTGTATATCTTAGCACTATCATAGGCTCCGAATCGAAACTCATCTATCACATTCAACTGAAGTAACCGCTTCTCACCTGCAAGCTTGGCATCCATATTAAGCTCTTTTACCGACCAGTAAGCCTTGTATTCTAACTCAACCGGTAAATGGCACGCCTTTGCGTACACTAATCGATATGGAGATGTATCGATAAGTGTCTAAATGCCGTTTTATATGCCCATAGTGCATCGTGAAGCTTGCTAATCCAATATTTCCTTGATTTTGCAACTGTCTTCTCTAGGATGGCCTTGATTTCTCGATTAGAAACCTCAACTTTGTTGAGTTCCTAGCTTTTGTTTTAAATGATGACAAACCACATTGAACTATCACATTGTATACAAGTTTCTGTTTGCATGTGCTGGTACTAAAGAAACAAGTTCAATGATGACAAGATAAAGCTCTAGAAGCCAAGTCTTGAAGTTTGCATGAAGATCAAGCTCATACAGTTTAGCTCTTAGGTCTTAGATACAATGTAAGTGGTATGAAGGTTTGCTTATGCAATATAAAGATTGAGATTACAGAGATGCACTAATTATGAATGACAAGGAACTTAAGTTACTTGGCATACATAATGATAAGTAAACTTGGCTGACTGGAACAGTCTGGGAACAGTGCTGAACCAGTCCTCTAGAGTTCACTTCACACATCTGTATTTTAGGACAGTTTCTTTCCGCGCAAAATTGTTTTTTTAAAATCAAACACGGATGCTTGGGTTGGTATGCAAGGCAAATATCCTTAAGTATGGCAGGTATGTTATGTAATATTGTGCTGTTTCTATTTGATTTCAAATAAAATCAGAGAGAATATTTTCCCGGGATTATTTCTATAATTCCAAGGAAAATATTCTCTTGCAAATATTACATAACATACTAAGCCAAAGGCTTATTTAAGGAGATGGGCCAGCATACATCCGAGGATAACTTTTGCACGAACAAAAATAGAAAAACACGATTTGCAAAAATGCTCTCTAAGTCACAATCTAGCATAAACCTCATAACCACATTACGGTTCTAATTTTCTGTCTTTTGTAAGAATTTTAGGTTAATTGTATTGAGAGACAAAGGATTGTAATTTGAGCATTCTGATTGTTCAGTTTGCTGGGGAAGTTGATCGGGGATCATCTTCATTTGAACCTTCATAGTTGAGGGTCGAGTCGAACTTCCATAGGTGGAAGTTGGGGAATCATATTGTGCATAGGTGCATAATTGATTGAGTGTAATTTTTTTGTTATTCTTATTTGATTAATATAAGAGTGAGTGAGTGGAGGAAGTAGACTTATTAGAAGTCGAACCTCGTTAAATCTTGGTGTTGTTTATTTTATTGCTTTAATATTTCCGCTGCTTAAGAACTGGTTCTAAGCTGGCCTTATAATTAATCAAAAAATTTACAACAACTTTACAACGCTCAATTCCCCCCCTCTTGAGTGTCACTTGCACTTACAATTGGTATCAGAGCCTAACTTCTTGAAAGGGTAACACCTAGAGAAGGAAGAAAAGATGAATACTGAAGAGATGCTGAATGGAAACTCTGGATCAAGGCTTCCCAAGTTTAATGGAACAAACTATCCCTGGTGGAAGAATTGCATGCAAAACTTTGTAATAGGCATTGAGTATGAGTGCTGGATGATAATCAAGAATGGTCCTAAGAAGGTGGCAAACAACGCTGGCGGAACAGTGAAGAAGGAGAGTGAATATACTAGCACAGATCATAAGACACTTGAGAAGAACGCAAAGGCTATGTCACTTCTTCAACAAGGTATTGCTGACAATGAGGTAAGCCGCATTTTAGCATGTTCTACTGCTCATGAAATATGGGAAACTCTAGAGTTAGCATATGAAGGCACTAGTGAAGTCAAGAGATCTAAGTTAGATATGCTCATGCCTAAATATGAAGCCTTTGATATGAATCGAGTTGAAAATATAAAAGATATGTATATCCGTTTTATGTCAATTATTAATGAACTAAAATCTCTTGGCAAAAGTTTCACTAGTGAAGATTTGGTTAGGAAAGTTTTGAGAAGTTTGACAGGTAAATGGATGCCTAAGGTAACTGCAATCCAAGAAGCCAAGTATTTAACTACTCTAACTGTAGAACAACTCAATGGGTCGTTAATGACTCATGAGATATTGGTGAGCACAAAGGAGGAAGGAACAACCAAAAGTCGAGGGATGGCCTTGAAGGGAGAAGAATGAAGAAGATCTGGATGAAATAGGTCTCATGGCAAGAAGGTTCGAGAGAAGCCTCATATCTCAATACAAGGGAAAATCCTAGAAGAACAAAGGCAACATGAAGAAGACCAGTACTAGCACTGGTTGCTTCAAATGTGGTGAAACTGGACATATGATCAAGGCATGGAAAACTAACACGGGAGGACAAATGGAGAAAAAGATGACAAAGAGAGCCATGCTTGCTGCCTGGGGAGATTCTGACTCAGGTGGTGAAAGTGAGGAAGAAGAAGCCCTAGTTTGTGTGACTGCACTGTTGGGAGAAGTAGGCCAGAGGCAGTCTAGTTTAGGAAAGAAGGGACACATGTGTCTCATGGCTGGAAGCAGCTCTTCTGATGAAGAACAGGTAACAATTTCTGATATGCAAGAACAAATGAGATATTGTGATAGGGATGAGTTACTAAATTTCATGGATGCTGCTATAGAACAAAATGTTAAAGGCAATGCTGCTTATAAGACTAACAAAAGAAACTAAGAGAAGTAACTCGAAATCTAGATCTTAGTGAATGCCGTTCTGCTGAGCTTGAACTTATTTGTACAGAATTGAAAGAAAAAATTTCAGAGCTTGAAATAAGTCTGGATCAGAAGAACATAGAACTTGAGATACTAAACCCTCAATCAGTTTTTTCAAAAACAGATTTTTATCAAAATAATGAAAGAAGTTTTAGTAAGCTTAAGGAGGCAGAAGTTGAAGATATAAATTTCGAAGTACTTAAACAAAAATCACTTTCTCTAGAACATTCTGACTTAATTCTAGCATATAATTATATGGTTAATGATGTGGAAGAATTGTTCAAAGAGCATGTGAATCAAAAACTTCTCTTACTAACACAAGTAGTTCTACTATTAATGTCAATAACTTATGTTTGGAATATGAAGGTAAGATTTGTGATTGATAAGTTAATATATGATATGTATTTTACCCCCGATCCCGATTGAGTAAAAATGTCAATAACTTCTTTTAATCACGTGAATAAAAATTCACAACTACCTTTCTTGTTGATTAAGTAACTAACCAACTTAAAAATAACTTCCTTCCTTGAACAATAAACTATTGGCCAAATTAAACTGATCATAACATTCCAATTCAAGCTTACAAAAAGTTAACTTTCTTTTTAACATGGAATGCCATCATGCTTTAGAAACATGCTTCTAATATACTTATCATGCACATAATTTCATGATTCAAAACAACGTAATCAAGAATTGTTCAAGCATGCATTCTAACTCCGGTGTTTGGCTTTAGTACTTACATACCTTGTAAAGTAACGGTGCTCCGCCACAACTTCTAAAAGTGGACTAGTTCAAAGTCTCCTAGATAGGAAAAAAAACCGAAACTAAATTAAAACCTTGTTGACTAAATTCTACAACAACAATAACTAACTTCTAAATTGGAACTTTGTCCAAACTTCCTTATGTGGTCTCTATTCAACACCATACTACATTTTAACTTTTCTATTGTAACATTACTTAGTTTTCGGGACTTATTTATGCTTTACAAAACCTTAGTATAAATGTATAATTTTTATGCCACTTTAGAAAAGTGGACAACAATATAAAATTACCAAAACTCCTTGAAAAGCTTCAAAAACTACATAAATCAATCATAAAATGTATTACTTAATTTATATGATCAATTATGCTAATTACATACTTTAAAAGCCTAATCATTCACTTTATAAATTCTGGACAGCATGTTAAACATGCTTAAAATCACTTTTTAACTTCACAAAACATACTAAAAATTATATGTAACATCATAGAATTAATATGTACTAGCATAGTATGAACACTTAAAACTTACTTTAACTTGTTTTTATTAAAATTTCAGATTTATTTACGAACTTTAAAGTCATGAAAAATTTATAACAAAAACATCAAAATTTCATGAAAAACTCTTCTACAATCAACCAACATAATTATAAAACCAATCTACACTTTAGAACAATTTTTCATAACCCATAACATGATCAAAATATTTATTCAATTGAATTTCATGATTATAAATTTTGGACAACAATTTATTTTATTTTCAAAGCCTTTAAAAATTAATGGGTTTTTCTACATGGTGCCCCTGGGGTATTGAGTTTTCTACGTTGTGCCCTCCCAAATTAAAACTTCCACATGGTGCCCCTAAGGTTTGTTAAGTGACTAAGCCATGACCTTTTCGTTAAAAATGTTACAATTTCAATCCCAATTTGGTAGCTCATACGCCTCTGTTCATGGCTAATATTCTTACAATTTTCCTTGCAATTAAAGTTCACTATGAGCACTATGGTTCATCCAACAAATAATTTATGGGCATTTAATATTTTTGTAAGTACAAGGTCACGATATAGTAACTAATTGAACCTTAGGGGCACCACGTGGAAATTTTAATTTGGGAGGGCACAACATAGAAAACCCAATACCTCATAAATTCACACAACAATAATTCATGATCATAATATTGAAATTTAAATCATAAAACTCAAGGAAATTCATTACTTGCATAATTTATAAACCCTAATCTAAAACTTCATGAACAACAAATTTAATTCATGCCTTAAAACGAATCATACTTTATTAAAACATAATCAAAACTCATAAAAACATGATTAAACATAAGTATGAAAATGAATTTGCAAGATTGAATAAAAAAAAGAAGTAATTTTTTTTATTTTTATAAAGATTTTCGGAAAATCCCAAAATAGGGGAGGAGTCTGGCGGTGGCTGCTGCAGTGGCTGGCGGTGGTGCTGCGGTGGCGAGGGCGGCATTGGAGGGGGGTTCTGCTGGCACGGATCCCGAGGCAACCCCTAAAAAAATATATTTTTTTCGAACTGCACAAGTGCAGTTTTTTTTCTTCCTTTTTTTTTCGAAGCTTTTTTTTTTGTCTCCAAATTTTTGAAACCCTAATGACTATTATGAGCAAGAAAATCTGAAATTTTGGGTTTTAAGGGGTATTTATAGGCCCCAAAGTAGGATTTTGAAAAGCCCATACTAATCCTAACAAGTGGAAATTACCTTTAGGCCATTGCCTCAAAATAAATTAGGAAACCTTTGAATATTCTATTTTTAGAAGCCTATTTAAATATTTTTAAACGTAAAATTATTATTTAAGAACATAAATAATTACTTTCAACCAAAACTTATTATTTATTTTATTATCATTAATTTCTTTTTATTTAATATTCTTATTGAACATATTTATTTTTTTCCAATAAAAATATTAAATTATATGAATAAAATACAAAAATAATTTCTTAAAATACGTGAAAATTTGGAGTATTACAGTCTTCCCCCCTTAAAAGATGTTTCGTCCCGAAACTTTGTGTAGATTAGTGTATGGAATTTGAATAGAGACTATATTTACTTAAAACCTTGTTGCTGAAACACTATGTTGTTGTAGACTTTAGACACTTACTTGACAACATTTTGTAGACAAACATAAACTTCTTACTTAAAAGTCATGGAAAGTCATAAAACTTGCAGAAATTGAGGGTAAAAACGCGCGAAAAACAGGTCGCTTTCTACCCCCCTTAAAAATCGAGTTACGTCCCCGTAACTCTACTACTAACCTGAAAGAGCTTTGGGTATTTTTCTCTCATCAAGTCTTCAGCTTCCCAAGTAGCTTCTTCGGTTTCTTGCTTGGACCACAACACCTTCACTATTTTGACACTCTTTCTACGAGTATCTCTGACCTTACTGTCTAGGATTTTAATTGGCCTATCTTCACAGGTCAAACTTTGGTTTAACTCTATTGTTTCAGGTTGTAACACATGTGACTCATCTGGCACATACTTCCTTATTTGAGACACATGAAAAACATTGTGAAATTTGCTCAACTCCATTGGTAGTTCTAACTTATAAGCTACCTTTCCAACCCTTTGCAAGATCTCATAGGGTCCTATGTATGTTGGGCTCAACTTTCCCTTCTTCCCAAACCTTATCACCCCTTTCATTGGTGATACCCTAAGTAACACCTTATCGCCAACTTCAAACACAACTTCTTGGCGTTTTTTATCCGCATATGACTTCTGTCTGTCTTGTGCTGCTTGAATCTTTGCTTGTATTACTCTAACTTTCTCGGTGGTTTCCAACACAAAGGGCTTCTACACTTCCTTCCATACAAAGCCTCAAAAGGTGCCATGCCAATACTCGCTTGGTAACTATTGTTGTATGAAAACTCAATGAGATCCAAGTGATCCTCCTAATTCCCTTGAAAAGTCCATTACACAAGCCCTTAGCATGTCCTCTAAGGTTTGTATGGTTTTCTCCATTTGTCCATCAGTTGCTGGATGGAAAGCTGTACTCATCTTCAAGGTTGTACCAAAGTTCTCCTGAACACTTTTCACAAATTTCGAAAGAAATCTAGAATTCCTACCCGACACGATATCCTTTCAAACTCCATGTAGCCTCACAACATGTTTTATGTAAGCCTTTGCAAGTTGTTCCATTTTCCAAGTCTCTTTCATGGGTATAAACACTGCTGACTTAGTAAGTCTATCCACTACTACCCATACGGTATTATTCTAATTCTTCGACCTCGGTAAACAAGTCACAAAGTCCATCGAAATGCAATCCCATTTCCATCCTGGTATTTCAAGTGGTTGGACTTCTCCTTGAAGCCTCTTATGCTCAAATTTAACCTTTTGACAAGTAAGACATTTACTCACAAATTCAGCCACTTCTCTCTTCATCGTAGGCCACCAATACATCTTCTTTAAATCCTTATACAGTTTATCGCCTCCAAGATGCACTGAATACGGGGTATTATGACCCTCCTCCATGATTCTTTGTTTCAAATCCTCACATTTCTGTGGTACACACCACCTCCCTTTATACCTTAAACTTCCATCCTCGTGAATCTTGAAATATAGGATTTCCTGCGTTTAACTTTTCCTTAATTCTGTCCAGTTTCACATCTCCTTCCAGGTTCTTCTTAATTTCCTTGAGTATTGTGTGTTGGATACTAAGATTACAAAGAATTCCTTCCAACTCTCCCTCCTTCACTATTTCTAAACTCAATCTCTCTATGTCCTTACATAGCTCATTAGCAGCCACCAAGGTATTCCCTCCATGTTTTGTCTTACGACTTAAAGCATCAGCTACCACATTGGCTTTCCCTTCATGGTACTGGATATCTAGGTCATAATCTTCGATCAATTCAAGCCATCTCCTTTGTCTCATATTTATATCCTTTAGAGTGAAAAAGTACTTCAAACTCTTGTGGTCTGTGTATATCCTACATTTCACCCCATACAAATAATGTCTCCAATTTTCAAAGCAAACACTATTGCTGCTAACTCTAGATCATGAGTAGGGTAGTTAACCTCATATGGTTTCAATTGCCTCGAAGCATAAGATATCACCTTTCTATTTTGCATCAACACATATCCCAAACCATTTTTAGTAGCATCACTATATACATCATAAGAGTCACTCCCATCTGGCAAGGTCAGCACTGGAGTTGTAGTCAAACGCTCCTTTAAAGTCTGAAATGCCTCTTCACACTTACTACTCCACTCAAATTTACAGTCTATTTTCATTAACGAAGTCATAGGTTTAGCAATCCTCGAAAAGTCTTTCACAAACCTCCTATAGTAACCTGCTAACCCTAAGAAACTCTGTACATCCATTACATTCTTCGGTGTAGGCCATTCCTTAACCGCTTCAATTTTGGCTAGATCTACTTCAACTCCCTCTTTAGACACAATATGCCCCAAGAATGCTACTTTCTCCAACCAGAACTCGCATTTTGAGAAATTAGCATACAACTCATTCTCCCTTAATGTTATCAAGATTATCCTCAAATGTTCCACATGCTCTTCCTTACTCTTAGAATACACCAATATGTCATCAATGAAAACGACTACAAAGTTGTCTAAAAACCGTTGGAAAATTCTGTTCATTAGATCCCACATAAATTGCTGGCACATTCATTAACCCGAAAGGCATAACAATGAATTCATAGTGTCCATGCCTAGTGCGAAAAGCAGTTTTTGGTATGTCCTCATTAGCAATCCTCAATTGATGGTATCCTATCCTCAAGTCAATTTTCGAAAACACAGTAGCTCCTTTCAATTGATCAAACAAGTCATCAATTCTTGGCAATGGATACTTATTCTTGATTGTCACTTTATTCAGTTCTCTATAGTCAATACATAACCTCAGACTCCCTTCTTTCTTCTTCACAAACAGTACTGGTGCTCCCCAAGGTGAAGCACTAGGCCTAATGTAACCCTTTTCCAACAAATCCTGCAACTGCTCCTTCAACTCACTCATTTTTGCAGGCGCTATCCTATAGGGTGCTTTGGAAATAGGTGTTGTTCTTGGGACTAAGTCTATGGTAAAGTCCATTTCTCGCTTAGGTGGCATTCCCAGAATCTCCTCCGGAAATACATCAAAGAATTCCCTTACTACTTCAATATCCTCAGGTTTAGCAGTCTCCACGTGATCCACATCTCTCACAATACAAAGGTAGATTAGAAAACCTTTCTTCACAAACCTAGCAAACCTCATTACTGACACTATTTTGTTGTGTTTCGGTCTTCCTGCCCTCCAATTACTCACCTTCCTACCCTTATTCATCAACGAAATCTTCTGTGGTTCACATAGAATCTCAACCTTATGTTTACTCAACCAATCCATCCCTAGGTTCACTTCTAAGTCACCTAAATCAAACTCGATTAGGTTAGCCTTAAACTCCACTCCCTCAATTTCAATAGGAACATCCTGAAATCTCCTTGAACATTGAACTTCTTGTCCTGAAGGTAACACTATTGACATATCTACTGCACCTGCTTTTCCCAACACAGGCTTTAACTTTTCTAGGAGTTTAGTGGAAACAAAAGAGTATGTTGCACCAGAATCAAACAAAACTTTAACAGAAAGAGAGTGAATAGAAAAAGTACCAGTGATCACATCCTTATTAGCATTCACTTCACTTCGAGCCATCAAATTCAGCTTTCTAGTGTTCGAGGTCTTAATCTGTCCTCCTCCATTCCTACTCCCATCCCTGTTTCCGGCTTGAGATGACACCTTTCCTCCCATATTTCCTTGAAAACCCTTTTGTTGTCCCCCTAATTTCCCCTAGTTTGAGAATTCTGTCCCTCCTTTCCTTTGTTCTTAGGGAAGCACTCGTACTCACGGTGTCCAATTTTGTTACACAACCGACAAGTTACTGGGTTCCCTGCACAGTCCTTTCCTGGGTGATTGTTAGGACACTTCTTGCACAAGTACACACGCCCTCCTTGACTCACTAGTACAAAAATCCAATTTTGCTGCGGTTTTTTTAGGGGTATTTGCTGCGGTTTTTAACCGCAGCACTTGGAGCAGCAGCAATAAACTAGCGTATTATTTGCTGCGACTTTTTGCTGCGGTTGTAGTCAAAACCGCAGCAAAAAGGGGGCAAAAAATGGTGGGAAATCCCACTATTATTTGCTGCGGTTTTACAAAGAACCGCAACAAATAGTGGGATTTCCCACCAAAAAAAAGCTTTATTTGCTGTGGTTTTTTAGAAAACCGCAGCAAATAACCACCCAAAAAAATAAATTTTTTTTTCCTGCTTTTTAATGCTAAATTGTAGCCAGAATGTTTGTATATGTACAATAGTTGTAATAACAACATTACAGCAGCATTAGAATAATAACATCAATCTCAAATACAATTATATTACAAAAAACACTTCAAAGAGCATTATAACGGCAGCATCTCAACAGTGGCAGCAGCAGAAGTGTGGAGAGCACCTATTACCAATTAAGCATCAGTGAAAAACAAAAAAAGACTATAACCACATTACATAATTTGATATAATCGGACAACCAACATTCAACCCAATACTACACTTCATGATAGACTACATTGAATACCAAAACCTAGAGTTGTTGCAATTTTTTTTTTATTAATTAATTTACTTTCCTCATCAACATCACATAGAACTTGATAAAAATTGGCCAAACGGATAACAACGTACCTTAATAAGCCAGATTGGTCAAGCTATAAAGGAAGACTAATGTTTTTACTAGATAATCCTGTAAACATTACATAATGTAAATGGCATATTAGCTTTCCTACAAAGGGAAGACATACAACACACTATATTTCTATGTAATTCTCTCATCCTCACAAGACAAGAACATAAACAGCTATGCTCCGAACTCCGGAAAATAAACAACAAATCAAGATCAGAGATATTCAGGATTTAAGGTCTTATTATGAGAGGAGATCGAGAAGAACCTGACTCTAGATCAATGACTATTTTAGGCAACCTGAGTCCCGTCTCTGTGACTGTGAGTCTTTCTTATGATATACAGATGCTCTGACAGTGCTCTGCAAAACATTTACATAATCAAACTAAGGAAACATGTGCAGAGTCACTTAAGTTGACATGTATTAAAATTCTAGTTCACACAACATCAAAGTCCTAGACTACTAATTTCTAGTGCATGCAATTGATTTAGAACTTTTTACATTAGTTGTTTTGTGTATCCTCATTAGAACTATAAAACGACAGATAATATGGCTATACACAACTACAAACGAGGAATAGATAATAACCACAGTTGCTGTAATTTCAGGTCCCTTGCTTATGGACAGTGGCAAAAACTTAATTTACTCAAACATTTGGCTTATTAATCCCATTGTCGTTGTGTTGAACTTCATACTCGTAGCCCCCTAGGTTGTCAATATTTGACTCTAATCGCCAAATGAAATCATCCCAAATAGGCTAAATTCATGAAAGTGTTCAAGCATATCACAATGCATACAGCACAAAAAAGTTTTACACAATTCTTATAACTAAAGCACTTAGCTAATCTAACATACAAGTATATACCAGAGAATCTCCTACACTCATCACACAATTGCAAGCAGGATGAAACAAGTGCGCTTTAGGTAAAGTTAAGGATTATGCAATTACAGAAGATTTCACATATTACAATAACAAGCATTATGTTTGGCAAGTACTGGACTTCTCATCCAAAGTATCTTCTGAGATTCCACATATTATAAGCTTAGCTTGCTTACATTGCTTACATATAATTTAGCCAGACACGACTACAAGAGGAATAGATAATAAGCACAGTTGCTACAAGATGATTAACTTGTAAGTAAATAATATATTGTAAGGAATTCTAAAAAAAAATCAAACAACCAACTTGAAAGGCCTCAAACAAACCCAGAACTCGGAACAATAATAAATTAAACCCGTAACTCAGAAAACCCACCCTCAACAACCCCGTAACCCAGGTATCCCACCCAAAACAAACCCGTAACCCAGGTATCACACACTCACTCTCTCACTCACACACTCACTCTTTCAATGCCCCAACATAAAACATCTAACACAAAACCACCCCTAAAACCCCCAACACAGATCAACCCTAAATTAAAATGAAAACCACAACAATCAAAACAAAAAAAACAATAACAGTTGAAGAACAATAAACAATAATCACGAAAAAAAATCAAATTCCATATTTGATTAACATAATAAAACCTTGCTTGGGATAATCATGAACTGAGTAAGCTCAAGGACCAAACTGCCAAACTTCAATCTTATAGAGTTATAGAATTGAAAAGCAAACACACTATTTTTTAAAATTAACTAACTAAAGTAAAGTTATTGTTTACATATTGCTTACAAGTGAATTAATAAACTAAAACAAACACACATTCCACAACAACTCAATGTCAGGGAAAAAGCGTCGACGATCACATAAACATACACAAACCGCTTACACTACTTCGATCTTAAAAGACTGCACATTTATAGTCCACAACAAAACAACAAATGCGTATAATCAAACCACAAACAATCACATTTATAGTACATTTCCGACGAAACGACACAATATCACTACCTTCCTCACTAGTGTAATATCCTATTAGCAACTCACAATTTACATTACCTTCCTCACATTAAAATCAAACCACAAACAATCAATCAAGTAAACAACTATCAATCACTTTAGAAACTAAAGCACAACAATTTTAACAAGATGAATAACCTGATCCTTGATTTCTTCTCCTGCTTTCCGAATAAACAATCCCTCGGATTCGAGCACAGGAAAATCAACCTNTCTTCTCCTACTTTCCGAATAAACAATCCCTCGGATTCGAGCACAGGAAAATCAACCTCTTCAAAACCAAACAATTGCGACACCTACAAATTCAAGACAACAGAAAAATTCAACAAAAAACTCAACATTTCAGCCAAATTAAATTAAAACAATCAAAATTAAGAAATTCAACCTCTTTGAAATTCTGAAACAACCAACTACGCAACCGCATATCCTCGCGAAATCAACCGTCATCGCGAAATCACTTGACCTTTGACATATGATCTTCCCTTTGACATTCGATCTTTGATCTTCAAAGAAATCAGAAGATATATGACTAATTTAACCATAAAAAAACAAATTTAATGCCGGAAAATTCACTCAAAATAGAGATTTTTACCTCTCACATGAGAACGAGAAAGAGAATGGTCGACTGAGGAAGAGGCGGGATGGAATTGAAAGAGGCGAGAATGAGAGAATAAATTAGGGTTAGAGAGGGAGAGAGGAAATTAGGGTTGAAAGGGAGATCAGACGAGTGATAGGAAAAATAAGGGGGTGGGTTTATATATATGTTGGTTTTAATATGGGCTTGGGTTTGGGCATTTTTATCCGGTTTTTTTAGTTGGGTTATTTGCTGCGGTTGAACCGCAGCAAATAGTTTCAATGCTTAAAAAAAATAAAATAAAAGGGAACTATTTGCTGCGGTTATCAGAAAACCGCAGCAAATCTTCCGCAGCAAAATCCATTTTTTCCACTAGTGACTAGCCACCCGAGTCCTATTCCCATTTCCAGAATTAGGCTTCCCAAAGTTTCCCTTATTACCCTAGAAGTTGTTGTTGAAACAAGGCCTCTTATATCCACCATGATTCCCTTGTCGGTTGAAGTTTCCTCCACCATCCTTCCTTTTCTCCCTCGTCTCACCTTCCTCCTGTACCTCCTTCTTTTGGTCTATGTCATACAAGTGTGCAGCTCTACCATATAAGTCATCCAAGGATTCAATGATCTGTCCAGCTAGTTGTGACTGTAAGTCTAAGGGTAACCCTCTTTCAAAATGACTAGCCTTCAACCTCTCAGTTGCTACAACCTCAGGAGCAAACCTAGACAATTCTATATACTTAGAGTAGTACTCAGTAACCGACATACTCCCAATCTTAAGTTCTAGAAAATCCTCAGCCTTCTACTTCTGAAGAAACAAAGGGTAGAACTTATTACTAATATGCTCCTGAAACATATCCCAATTAAATCGTGGTAAAGCCCCTCTAGACACTCAACTGCCCCAAACAACTTATTAAACTCTCTCAACCATCCCTCTAGAACAGTTGGATTGTGCTCTCCTTGGTAAGTGGGTGGCTTGCTTTGAGAAATTTTCTTGAAGAGTTCCCCAGCAGGGTCACTATCATTTCCATTTCCCCTAGCAGCTAACTGTTTAGCTACAGTAGCTAATTGCCTCACTACTTCATTCAGCTGATTGTTGTTACGTTCAGCCATTCTATTTCTCCTATAGAGGAAAAGACCTTTATATTAAATTAAGTCTAACTGAAAGTTAGGACAACATAGACTTAAATCATAAAACACTTTCTCATTTAATCTCATCAAAGAAATTTCATTCTTTTAGAGCGTATGATTCACTTTGTCTTGATTGTTTACACAACCATTAAAACAACAACAAAGCACATAAGAAATAAAATAACTCCCTTGGTTCTATTCTACTTGAGGCTTTAAATCATAAAATAAATTTATTACTCAACTCTTCTCATCATTTCTTATGGCTCACTGCCACTTATTCAACTAATGTAAACAATAACTTAAACTGTTCAACTAAACATTAGAAACATTAAACATCAATAGTTAATTATATCTAAACAAAGTATCTATACATTAACCTTATCTTTCTTGTCTCTTGACATCACATGTTTCCTTGGTATGAATACCGGGTCATTTTTAGTGTCAACCTCCATTTTTCATCTGTCTCTTTTTCTTCCTTTTCCATGTCCTCCTCAGGATCTGATTCTTATTTCTCTTCTTCAGATTCGGTTACCAAGTCAACATATACCGGAATTATTCGGTCTGGGTTCTCAATTTTATAACACGAACTATCCATTAACTCATCAGTCTTCGAACCCGTAGGAGTCTCCTCCACCATTAGGTCTTCACTTCCTTGGCTACCTTTTGGGCTTGGTGCGGGCGGGGTCTCCTCACATGCATTCATTTCTTGGTACTCCTGCTCTTTCCTAGCAATATACCCCTCCAAGAACCTCCAATCACAACCCCATTGACCAACAACATCCTTATACTTAGAATAGTTTAGAAGGCCTCCAACAAAATGGAAATCACTAAATTTCGCCTTAATCTCTAAGTAGGGTGAACAGTCGGGCAAACACCTAATAATCAAGGCTGCTACATGGTCAGACTGATCCCATTGTGGTAACTTCAACACAGTACTCATGTACCAATAGTAGAACCGTATCTTCCAGACATATTGAGGCGGACTTTCATAGTCTTTCTTCTCCAATGCTCCTATTTGAGTATATTTACTAGGCATACTAGGCAACACCTTGAACATGAACTTTAATGCATGAAAAAACAGAAACAAAGTCTATCCTACATGCCCAAACTTCCTACCCAAGCTCACCACATGGTATTAAAGCAATAACACATAATACATACTTGAATTCCTTATATACCTGCACACATAATTTATTTTTCAAAACTTTCCAATTTCGGAAATTACTATTTTTAGAAAAATTCCATTTTCAAAAAGTTCCCAATTCAAGAAATTCCTTTTTCCAAAAATGAAACTTAGGGTATCCCCAAAATAAAATTATTTTATTTGAAAATCTAAGCTCTGGTAACCACTTTGTAACACCCTGGAATTTCCTAACTTCTTACTTCTTATTTTTCCGGAAAACATATTAAAATTAGTAAGGATTATATTTATTAAAACTTCTAAATATGGAAAAACCAAAGTATTACTGCCACCGTGATAACGGCCAAGGCATTTATCAAAGTACTACAGCGGAAGTCTTAAAACGAAAACAATCTAAAACCAAACTTCAAAACAATCTCAAACTAAAAATCAACTTTAAACTTATTACACTTCGGAACCATATCAATGGTCCTTAAAAACCAAACCAAAACTGATATTAAAAAAAATCTTTAGAAATCAAATAACATCCAAAGTAAATGTTAGTCTTCATAGCAATTAAAATAAAGTAAAGCTACAAAACATAGCAAGCACTCTCACTCCAGCCCATCATGAAATGACTTATGCCCACTTATACCTGCAGCTTTTCTTTTACTAGACAACTACTCACCACAAGTGGGTCATTCTAGGGCCAAGTCCAAGACAAAGCCATGCACACAAAACAAACAGTCAGCAAAGCTGAGTACATAACTACTAAAGACTATGCAACAACAATAAGAAATAAAACATGCACTCAACTTACCTTTGACAACCTTTCACCAGTACATAGACTTAATTAAATTAATTATTATATTTAAACTTATGGATCCTGCATCGAACAGGTTTCCTCCTTAAAAATCATCACCCTATTGGGCGCCAACTTGGGAGCAACTCCAAGAAGGTATTACTATGTCACATATAGTGACAGATATCCAGCGCATTAAAAATAGAAAAGAGTACAACGTCTTGTACTCCAGTTAGAAGTCATAGATCACTGTTCCATACGACTCCCCCCATTGTTCATACTCAAGGTATCTACGTTCCAAGAGTTTTGATGCAAGTCCTCTTTCACTTTACGTGATTTGACAGGTTTAGAAATGTTATGACTCTCATGCAACATTACATAAAGACATGCATCAAATCAAGTAAGCCAATTTAATTATCTTCAACTTAAGATGATTCCAAATTAATCTTATGTGTGTCCTTTACTTAAACTGAACTTCCTTTACCACACATTAAATGTGAGTAGCTAATAACTTACATTCTTCTTGACCACACATTAAGCTGTGAGTGGCAACATATCTTAATATAATTGCTCATAACTTCTTTTAATCATGTGAATAAAAATTCACAACTACCTTTCTTGTTGATTAACTAACTAACCAACTTAAAAATAACTTCTTTCCTTGATCAATAAACTATTGGCCAAATTAAACTGATCATAACATATCAATTCAAGCTTATAAAAATTTAACTTTCTATTTAACATGGAATGCCATCATACTTTAGAAACATGCTTCTAATATACTTATCATGCACATAATTTCATGATTCAAAACAACTTAATCAAGAATTGTTCAAGCATGCATTCTAACTCCGGTGTTTGTCTTTAGTACTTACATACCTTGTAAAGTAACGGTGCTCCGCCACAACTTCTAAAAGTGGACTAGTTCAAAGTCTCCTAGATAGGAAAAAAAACTGAAACTAAATTAAAACCTTGTTAACTAAATTCTACAACAACTATAACTAACTTCTACATTGGAACTTTGTCCAAACTTCCTTATGTGGTCTCTATTCAACACCATACTACATTTTAACTTTTCTATTGTAACATTACTTAGTTTTCGGGACTTATTTATGCTTTACAAAACCTTAGTATAATTTTTATGCCACTTTAGAAAAGTGGACAACAATATAAAATTACCAAAACTCCTTGAAAAGCTTCAAAAACCACATAAATCAATCATACAATGTATTACTTAATTTATATGATCAATTTATGCTAATTACATACTTTCAAAGCCTAATCATTTACTTTATAAATTCTGGACAGCATGTTAAACATGCTTAAAATCACTTTTAAACTTCACAAAACATAATAAAAATTATATGTAACATCATAGAATTAATATGTGATCTTACTAGCATAATATGAACACTTAAAACTTACTTTAACTTGTTTTTAATTAAAATTTCAGATTTATTTACTAACTTTAAAGTCATGAAAAACTTATAAAAAAAACATCAAAATTTCATGATAAAACTCTTCTACAATCAACCAACATAATTATGAAACCAATCTACACTTTAGAACAATTTTTCTTAACCCAAAACATGATCAAAATATTTATTCAATTGAATTTCATGATCATAAATTTTGGACAGCAATTTATTTTATTTTCAAAGCCTTTAAAAATCAATCTAAACTTCATAAAATCATCATAAATTCACACAACAATAATTCATGATCATAATATTGAAGTTTAAATCATAAAACTCATGGAAATTCATTACTTGCATAATTTATAAACCCTAATCTAAAATTTCATGAACAACAATTTTAATTCATGCCTTAAAACAAACCATACTTTATTACTCCGTAAAACATAATCAAAACTCATAAAACATGATTAAACATAAGTATTAACATGAATTTGCAAGATTGAGACAAAAAAGAAAGAAGTAATTTTTTTTATAAAGATTTTCGTAAAATACCAAAATAGGGGAGGAGTCCGGCGGTGGCTGCTGCGGTGGCCGGCGATGGTGCTACGTCGGCGAGGGACACAGCGGAGGGGGTCTGGCTAGTACGGATCCCGAGGCAACCCCAAAAAAAATATTTTTTTTCCGAACTACACAACTGCAATTTTTTTTTTCCCGGAAATCACAAGCCCTTTATTTTCTCTCCAAATTTTTGAAATGGTAATGACTATTTTGAGCAAGAAAATCTGAAGTTTTGGGTTTTAAGGGGTATTTATAGGCCCCAAAGTAGGATTTGGAAAAGCCCATACTAATACTAACAAGTGAAAATTACTTTTAGGCCCTTGTCTCAAAATAAATTAGGAAACCTTTGAAAATTCTATTTTTAGAAGCCTTTTAAAATATTTTTAAACATAAAAATATTATTTAAGAACACAAATAATTACTTTCAACCAAAACTTATTACTTATTTTATTTATTTTATTATTATTAATTTCTTTTTTTTAATATTCTTATTGAACATATTTATTTTTTTCCAATAAAAATATTAAGATAATACGAAAATATTAAAATCATACGAATAAAATACAAAAATACTTTCTTAAAATACGTGAAAATGTGGGGTATTACAAGAATACTCAGGCCACTTTAGAACCGGATCCTGAATTGATTTCGAAACTTAAGGATGAGCTTCATAGGGCAAAGTTGGTTCTTGCCATTGCTGCGGAATATAATGAAGCTCAACTTAAGAAACTTGAAATCAAGGAACATGATTTGAGTGATTGCCTAAGACAGATGAACAGGTTGCTCGATGCTCAAAATACTCTAAACATCCTCACCTCACAACCTGGTAACTCTATAAGGTTTGGATTAGGGTATTCTGGAAGTAGTTCCCAACAGCCCAAAAGTTGGGGAGAGATGAGACTTGGATTTCTAAATTCAAGAGAGGTAAGTATGTTTTTGCAAAAGACATGCATGCATGCACCTACTGTGGTAAGAATGGACATGTTATTGAAACTTGCTGGACCAAGAAAAAACATAATAAGAAAACTCAGTTTCATGTTCAAAGAACTCATAATCATCAGAGTCACACACATAATTTGTCTAAAATGGAAAACATGATAAAACAAGAAAGACAAATGTAAAACAAATCTGGGTTAGAAAGCACAGTATCAAACCAGTTCCAATTAACAAGGAACCCAAGAAAATCTGGGTTCCTATAACTAAACCTTGATTTGTTTGTGCAGGTTAGAGTGAAAGGAAAGCCATTTTGGTATTTGGACAATGGTTGCTCAAGGCACATGTCTGGAGATAAAAGTCAATTTCTTTCACTCGTAGCCTATGAAGGAGGAAGTGTCACCTTTGGGGATAATAGTAAAGGTTTGATCAAAGGTATAACTAAGGTAGGTAAGACACTTTCTCAAGAAATTGATAATTTATATGAAGGTTTGAAACATAACCTCTTGAGCATATCTCAACTATGTGACAAAGGAAACCATGTTGAATTTGCAACAAATCTATGTCACATATTTAACACTGAAACAAGGGAACTGGTCTGTAAGGGTTTCAGACACAATAATGTTTACATAACATTTTTGAGTCAGATTACTTGTCTCAATGTTATGGAGGATGATCATTGGCTGTGGCACAAGAGACTTGGACATGTAAGTTTTTCTTTGCTAAATAAATTGCGATCTCATGACTTAGTTACAGGTTTACCTAACATTAAGTTAGTTGCAGAACATATTTTTCATGAATGTGCAAAATGTAAGCATGTCAAGTCCTCTTTTTAGCCAAAGAAGTTTGTAAGCACTACTAGACCATTCGAACTTGTGCACAAGGATTTGTGTGGACCCATGCATGTACAAGGTCGAAATGGTCATAGCTATGTGTTCGTGTTAGTTGATGATTACTCTCATTATACTTGGACAGTATATCTAAAGTTTAAAAATGAAATCTTTGAAGAATTTGAAATCTTGATAAAACAAGTCCAAAACAAGATTAATCATCAACCGGTCTCTATTCGGTCTGATCATGGTTCTGAATTTGACAATGTCAGCTTCATTGCCTACTGTAATGATCATGGTGTGTCTCACAATTTCTCAGATCCTAGAAATCCACAACAAAATGGAGTGGTTGAAAGGAAAAACCGCACTCTTTAAGAAATGGCAAGAACAATGCTTCTAGAGAGTGGTCTACCTCGAAACTTTTGGACTGAAGCTGTGAAACTGCTTGCTATATTTTAAATAGGGTAATGCTGAGACCTTTACTATAGAAAACACCTTATGAGCTTCTTAGGGGAAGAAGACCAAACATTGCACATTTACGCATTTTTGGGTGCAAATGCTTTGTACACAATAATGGTAAATGAAGTTTGGACAAATTTGATCCCAGAAGTGATGAAGCTGTTTTCATTGCATACTCTTCACACAGCAAGGCATACAAATTCTTCAACAAAAGAACCTTGTGTGTTGAAGAGAGTATTCATGTACTGTTTGATGAAATTAATATGTTTAGTAAGCATGTGCAGGTTGATGATGATGAATTCGAAATTGGCATGCTAAACTTTACAGGAGCTATAGAAGTAGAAGGTGCTGAACCAGACTCACCATACAACTCTCCTATAGAGCAAGAGTTTGGTCAAGCACAAACTCAAGAAGCTCATGACGTAAGAGGAGGAAATAGTGACTCAGAAGTTCAACCACATGAATACAATGCAGCTGAGACCACTATGGAACCAGGTTCACCTGTTCAAAACAACAATGAAACAGGGGGAACCAGTACAAGAACCAGTTTAACATTAGAAGGCACCAGTGCAAATCTTGATATGAATAAATCTTTCAAGTACAAGTCTGCTCATCCCTCTGATCTTATCATTAGCGATATTAACAAAGGGGTGCAAACAAGGAATTCTACTCTACAAAACTTTTGTGCTTTCTATTCTTTTCTTTCAAATGTTGAACCAACTGATTATAAGACTACTTTAATGGATCCAGATTGGGTTTTGGCCATGCAAGATGAACTCAATCAGTTTGATAGAAATCAAGTATGGCATATTGAACCCAGGAAGGAAAACACGTCTGTTATTGGAACTAAATGGGTGTTCAGAAACAAACTGGATGATGCATGTATTATAGTCAGGAACAAAGCCAGACTAGTGGTCCAAGGTTTTAATCAACAGGAAGGAATTGATTATGATGAAACCTTTGCTTCAACTTCTAGGCTTGAGGCAATCAATATTTTAATAGCTTTTGCAGCTCATATGAACTTCAAACTCTTTTTAAAATGGATGTTAAGACAGCCTTACTTAATGGTTATTTGAAAGAAGATGTGTATGTGGAACAACCCCTTGGATTTGAGGATAGTGACTTGCCAAACCATGTTTTCAAACTTGACAAAGCTCTTTATGGTCTCCCAGAGCTTGGTATGAGAGGGTGTCTAGTTTTCTTTTAGAAAATGGATATAAGAGAGGTTCAGTTGACATGACACTATTCTTGAAGGAAAAGGGAACTGATCTGCTAGTGGTCCAGATATATATAGATGATATTTTGTTTGTAGCTACTAATCCTGATTATGTAATGAGTTTGCAGATTTGATGAAAAGTGAATTTGAAATGAGTATGATGGGAGAACTTGGATTCTTTTTAGGACTTCAAATCAAGCAAACCAAGGATGGAATTATGATTCATTAGCAGAAGTACCTCAAGGAGTTGATGAAAAGATATGGTCTGCAAGACAGCAAATCTTATGGGACACCCATTCCTGCTTCTACAAAATTGAGCCTTGATGAGAAGGGAAAGGGTGTTGAGGGTAAGTTGTATAGAGGTATGATTGGCTTATTGCTCTACTTAACAGCCAGTAGGCCAGATATAGTGTTTTGAGTAGGGTTGTGTGCAAGATTTCAAAGCAACCCTAAAGAATCTCACCTAAAGGATGTTAAGAGAATTTTAAGGTATCTAAATGGTACCGAAGATCTGTGTTTGTGGTATCCAAAAGGTAGCAGTATGAATCTTATAGGATACACATATGCTGACTTTGCTGGTTATATTGTGGACAGGAAGAGTACTTCTAGAATGGCTCACTTTTTAGGTTCCTGTCTTATCTCATGGGGATCTAAGAAACAAAATTCTGTGGCCTTATCCACAACAGAGTCTGAGTATATTGCAACAGCTTTATGTTGTGCTCATCTCTTGTGGATAAAGTCACAACTGAAGGATTTTGGGATCTGTTTCAGAAGTGTTCCCATCATATGTGATAATACAAGTGTAATCAATATTTCGAAAAATCCTGTCCAACATTCTAAAACCAAGCATATTGAGATTAGGCATCATTTTCTAAGGGACAATTTTGAAAAAGGTAATGGAGAATTGGAGTTTTGCAGGTCAGGAGATCAACTAGCTGACATCTTTACAAAACCTTTGAGCAGAGAAATGTTCGTCAAGCTCTGTACCTTGTTGGGTATGATTAAGATTAGACAATGAGCTCTTAAGTCTTGACTTGTCCATTTGGATATGTTCATCAAACATATTTAGTTTTGTTTTTCTTTATGCTTTCTAGGTCTCACAAAGTTCTTATGCGATGCTGAGCTGATTAATTTAGTACTCAAGTGCCTTAGCATAATCTTGTAAAAGGTAAGTTGGGACAGACCAGTTGCAAACCATTAGGGAACCAGATCCATGAGGCGGTTATTATTAGTCAGTCAGTTTATTTTCAAAAATTCAAATTTTTATTGACGGTTGTATTTATGGCAACTGCCTTTTTAGTTGAACGGAAAAATATCTTTCAAATATTCTGAAGATAACCATTTTGATTTAAATCTCCTACAAACATATGCTTATGATCATACTTTCCTTCTTCATTTAATTTTCTTATTTTCTTTAACTTCTATATATTCTCTCGATTTTTTTCTCTCACACAAAAATCTAATTCATCTAAATTCTTTTTCTTACTTTCTCTCACATTGTTCAAAGTGTTTCTTTTTGTGCTCAAATCAGAAGAAATATTCAGTCTCATCATGTCGAAAAGAAGAAGCACAAGATTGGTTGAAAAAGAAGTTAGTGAATCTCCTGAAATTGAAACGAAGAAAACAAAGAAGATGGTTGAAAAGGTTATTGAGTTTATGATAGAAGATGTGATGGAGGAAGAAGATGTGAACGAAGAGGAGGAAGTGCCATTGATTAGAAAGAACACCAAGGCTGCAACTTCAAAAGCTCTCACTATAAGACCCCCCACACCAAAATCCACCATAAAAGTGGTTACACCAAAATTAACCGCCAAAACCACCAAATCTTCCACACCAACATCCACAAAATCAGCCACTGCCAAAAAGCCACCCACACCAAAATCTAAAGAATCAACTTCTGTACCAATAGAAACGTCAAAATCCAAAGAACCAGATATTGTTGAAAAATCTGAACATGAGAAGGAAACTGAATCCGAATCCAAGTCGGATGAAGAAGAAGTTGAGGAGGAAGAAGTTGAATCAGAAGAAAGGGAAATTGAACAAATGGAGGATGTTGTTACTGAAGAAGTGAAGGAAAAGAAAGTCAATACTAAGAAGCTGTCTTCAAAAACGGTTAAGAAAGTGGAGAAGAAGGCTACAAAACCACCAACTACAAAATTTAAATCACCCACTCCTGAAAACACTCCAAACCAGTTGAAAAAATCAAAGAGTAAGGAAGTTACTGAAGAAGTAGAGGAAGTTGAGTTAATCACTGAGAAAGAGAACACAAAGAAAATAGCAAGCAAGGGTACTCGTGTGAAAACGGTTGCTAGAAAGGGTGCAGAAGCGTCCAAGGGGAAGATTGTTATGAAGGAAGCACAACCAGACCACACCACAACAGGGAAAAAGAGAAAGCAATATGATGTTGTTGTCTCTTCAAGCATGAAATCTAAGAAAAGTAAGTCTACCACTACTAAACCTCTAGATAATATCAAATATATACAAATTCTGGTAGGATTTTCTGTTGCAAAGAGTTGGGTTGCACTAAAATTCTTGTTAGAGGTTAAGGAGGCCTTAGATTTTCAGAAATGGTCCGTGTTGTTTGCAAAAGACTTGGATGTGTTCATGCCCCTAGCTGAAGAATTTTACTCACACCTGCATACTAAAGATGATGGATCCTATTTCTCATTTGTTAAAGATACTCCCATAAATTTTTCTAAAAATAAATTGGCTGAGATTTTCAAAGTTCCTACAAAGGGACTTAATGTTTACTCCAGAGAAAATTGGCCTTCTGTAAAGGGAGTCACAGCAGAACATATCTAGACCAGACTCTTTACTGGTCCTCCAGACAACAAACAGGGGTACACCATTGGCCAATTAAAGGAACCAATCATGAGGATATTCCACACTATAGCCTCCAAGATTGTGAGTCCTAGAGCATAAGGTCGTATGAGGGTACGGTTGATGGATAATGTTCTCATTTACTACCTCATTGAACACATTCCTGTTTACCTCCCTGCTGCGTGGAGAAAGCTAATCATGCTCTGCCATATGGAGGATGGCTGACCTTAGTGTTTGGGCACTGGAAGATACCAATGGTGGGAGATTATGGCACAATGTCACATCTCACAAATCAAATTATAGGTCAGAAAGGCATGACATATGCAGGAGGTGTTCTGAAAATGAAGGATGAAGGGAAAAGTGATGCTGGTCTTGCTGGGACCAGTACCGAAACAGTTCAAGCAACCTACGCCTTGGTTAAGTAGCTGAGTGATCAGAATGAACTAATGCAAAGTATGGTAAATGGGGTCACTACACTGTGTGCTGTACTTCAAGAATCCTACAAACGAATTGAGGTTCGTCTTGACAAAGCAGGAATACTTGGTGAAGAGGATTATGAAGACAAGGACGATACATCAGAAGCTGCAGGTGATGCTGGTGATGAGGATGCTGAACTTGGATCTGTGCAGGATGAGGAAGAAGCCGATGAAGAGAATGCTGCTAGTGCTTTAGAAGAAGAAGAAGATGATGAGACTGAACAAGACTCTGGAGCTGATTAATCTCTTTTCTTTCCTCTTATTTTATCCTATTGCTGCTAACCCCTTCCTTTATTGACTTCTTATTCTTGTTTCCCCTTTCCTTTTCAAAAACATTATGTAATTTGGTTTGCTGCTGGTTTGTCATAACTTTCTAGACAAGTAGGTTTGGTACTTTTGCAGGAACAGTTGGTAGAATCAGCATCCCGAGAATGCTATTTGAAATACCTATTTAGCTACAACTTTATATGATTAGTAGTTTGACTACTGGTTGTGTTTAGTTTTTGTTTTCACTACTTTTATGCTTTGACTATTTTGATGTTGCCAAAAGGGGGAAGTAGGGTGAAGTTCTGACCTGTTCTACCTAATTCAGGGGGAAACAGGTTAAATGAATACTACTAACTTGTGTGTGTTACAGCAACTAGAAGCAAGTTTGTAAAAACTTGCTAGTGATGACAGACCTGTAAGGTTTGGAAGGAAATGTATTCAAAGCATTTTACTTTTTATCATCCCAAAGGCTTGTTTACAGGTCCGATGAACTTACTGATGTTCTTATTGCGAATACATGTTTAAGTCTAAGAGCTCTATGTCTAATTAGTATTTCCCCAGGGTGCTTAGCAAACTCTTTCTTAAACTGTTGTCAGTTAGTTGTGAACTAGTTTACATGTAAATGATGCTTAATCTGCAGGAACAATATAAGACCAGTTCATTGAATTCTATAGAATTCAAATTTTTTGAAAAGTTCCAAATGTTAAATGATACTATTTGCAGGGGGAACTTCATAGTTTGTCATCATCAAAAAGGGGGAATTTGTTGAGTTCCTAGCTTTTGTTTTGAATGATGACAAACCACATTGAACTATCACATTGTATGCAAGTTTCTGTTTGCATGTGCAGGAACTAAAGAGACAAGTTCAATGATGACAAGATAAAGCTCGAGAAGCCAAGTCTTGAAGTTTGCATGAAGATCAAGCTCATAGAGTCTAGCTCTTAGGTCTTAGATGCAATGTAAGTGGTATGAAGGTTTGCTTATGCAATATAAAGATTGAGATTACAGAGATGCACTAATTATGAATGACAAGGAACTTAAGTTACTTGGCATACATAATTATAAGTAAACTTGGCTGACTGGAACAGTCTGGGAACAGTGCAAAACCAGTCCTCTAGAGTTTACTTCACACATCCGTATTTTAGGAAAGTTTCTTTCCGCGCAAAATTGTTTATCAAAAATCAAACACGGATGCTTAGGTTGGTATGCAAGACAAATGTCCTTAAGTATGGCAGGTATGTTATGTAATATTGTGCTGATTTTATTTGATTTCAAATAAAATCAGAGAGAATATTTTCCAAGGATTATTTCTATAACTCCAAGGAAAATATTCCCTTGAAAATATTACATAACATACTAAGAGAAAGGCTTATTTAAGGAAATTGGCCAGCAGACATCCAAGGATAACTTTTTCACGAATAAAAACAGAAAAACACGATTTGCGAAAGTGCTCTCTAAGTCTCAATCTCGCATAAACCTCATAACCACATTAAGGTTTTAATTTTCTCCCTTTTGTAAGCATTTTAAGCTAATTCTATTGAGAGACAAAGGATTGTAATTTGAGCATTCTGATAGTTCAGTTTGCTGGGGAAGTTGATCAGGGATCATCTTCATTTGAACCTTCGTAGTTGAGGGTTGAGTCGAACTTCCATAGGTGGAAGTTAGAGAATCATATTGTGCATAGGTGCATACTTGATTGAGTGTAATTCTTTTGTTATTCTGAGTTGATTAATAAAAGAGTGAGTGAGTGGAGGACGTAGACTTATTAGAAGTCGAACCTCGTTAAATCTTGGTGTTGTTTATTTTATTGCTTTAATATTTCCGCTGTTTAAGAACTGGTTCTAAACTGGTCTTATAATTAATCAAAAAATTTACAACAACTTTACAACACTCAATTCACCCCCCTCTTGAGTGTCACTTGCACTTAAAAACTTGACCGCTAGTCTGTGGATGATAAGCTAACCCAGTGCGATGATAGACTCCATACTTCTCAAGTAACTTAGTAAGCCGCTTCTCGTGAAAGTGAGAACCCCCGTCACTAATAATAGCTTTAGGAATTTTGAATCTCGGAAAGATGACTTGCTTGAACAATCGTAGCACAGTATTGGAGTCTGCATTAGGTGTTGCAATAGCTTCTACCCAATTCGAAACATAATCAATGGCCACCAATATGAATCGATTTCCATAGGAAGAAGGAAATGGACCCATGTAGTCAATACCCCATACATCACAAATCTCAACCTTTATAATCCTGTTTTGAGGCATCTCATGTCGTTTCAAAATGTTTCCTGTCCTCTGGCACGCATCACACGACACTAGTGGAAAAAGAACCTATTAGTATCGTTGATTTGGCCCCATTAGTATCGTTTGTCTTTGGTTACTAATACAGCAGTTACTAATAGCTTAAGCTATTAGTAATCGTGGGTTAAAAACGATACAATTAGAAACTATTAGTATTATCGTTTGTAGAAAACATCGATACTAATAAGTCACTTTGTACCAAAATTGGCGTAGTATAAACGATACCCACGATACTAATAGGTGGTGTATTAGTATCCTTTATCTGCACAAGCGATACTAATAAGGGATGTATTAGTATCCTTTGTCTGGACAAACGATACTAATAACCATTTTTTTTACCTATATTTTTATATTTCTTATACGCATCCGTTATTGTAGATTGGTACCTGCTAATTAATTTGAGCTCAACCTATTATAATTTATGATAATATAACTTGCAATAATATGCTAATATATTATTAATAATTAATAAATTCTATTCAATACACTGATAAATTCAAATATTTTTACAAATTAATTAGTCATTAATTAATACGTAACGTACTATATATATATATAATGCACATGGCGCTCATGACAACAAGAAGTTTAGTCTAAAGAATCTCGCCCATTGTTCACGAACCTCATCCAATTCTCTTTTGCTGTACAAGGCAGATCTTGCAATATAGTCCTTCAAAACAATGAAAAAAGATCGACATAAGTGCATAAACAAAACATCACTCACGACCAAAGGCAAAACATTGCATAAACAAAGCAAAGTAATGCCAAAACTGAACACATCAAAGCATAAACAAGGGTAAACATAAGCATAAACTTAGTCTTCTGAATAATTGAATACTTAGACGGAAAACTGCTACAAATTTTTGTGTAACATGATCCAAAACATATGCTGTATGGCATCTAGCTTGTATTAATGAGCTTGTATTAATGAAGCATGCTGAATGATACAAGTAAGTCGCCTGTGCCATGGTCTTGAATTTGTATCACAATTTTTACATATGTGATCAAATTTAAAATTTTGATCATTATACATGAACTATAAACTTTGATAGTTTATAAATACATGATATTTCATGAATGCATCACAAAGAAAGTGGTGTTCGTAACCACTTTCTCTCCGAATTCAAAACCATTGAATAATGAATAATCACAAAGTACCGCCTCCAAATACAAACAACACAAGACCCAAAGAAAGTGGTGTTCATAACTACTTTCTCTCCGAAACTTCACCAAAATCCCAAACGTACTCCAATCAATATACAACTACTACAGAACACATGAGCAACCCAAAGACATGAAAAGATTGAAAATTAAACTTAATCTTTGATAGTTCCAACTAACCTTCATTTTCTTAACATCACCCTTCCATTCGTGCAGTTGCTTCACTATCTCATGCATGTACTTCATGACGTAGTACCTGCAATCCAAACCAGAACTCTGTTGGGCGCACTGAAAAATATAAGGGAAAACCTCTGCTCAGTAAATCGCAATATAATGCTAAGGTTACAACTAATTACATACACATTTTTCCCGTATTATAATACTTAGGTTATAACTAATTAAAAACTCAATTTTGAACTTTGTTTCTTCCTTGCTCGATAATACTTGTAAGCACTAAAATAAAACATATACCCAATTAAACACAAAAATAAAATAATTGAATAATAATTTCTGTTAAAACATGAATTATAATGATAATCACTTACAGGTCAAAAACATTTTCACAACTCAATTGGCGTGGCTCATGTTGAGCCAATGGGTTTTATTGATAAATTACCCCCTCACATAAATCAATTGCCATGAGAATCCAATAATTGCTACATAAAACACGATAATTAATCATGTAATTCAAATTTAACAAGTTGTCTACAAATCATGTAAACACAAAAATATATTTGTTAATTAGCATAAAGTTCATACTTTTCATTGTAAGGGACTAAAATAAGGTGAGCTTGTGAATTTTTGTTCAGTAACTTATACAAGAAAGCTCGTTTCACATAGCCGACTACCTCCAGAAAACTTCTCTTGCATTCGGCTCCGGAGATTCTATGGGGACACAAAAATGTAACTTACTCCCCGTCGAATATGGACATCAATTCTTCAACTAGATAGCTATAATTGAAAACAAAGTATTCGTAAATCACAGCATAAAGGAACATAACATGCCACCCTCTGAAGTTTACTATGTATTAGTGTATTACCGAATATACACATGGATCACTGACACATTTATACACGCACCTCTAACAAGTTCATCAACATCGGTAGATGTAACCCAAATTTCTTGGTCTTCCTTGAGATATAGCAATGGTGCCTTCAGCAAAACACGTAAAGTTTGATGGTTGTCCTCAAGCATCAACATTTGCAAAAGCTCGCATTCTTCAAGATTAGCCATATCACCCATGTCCTTGTCAGCAAGGACTTCTCCTTGTGTTCTCAATGGATCACAACTTCCTACACCTTCTTTGCTTTGCGACATTGTCCTCATTTCATTAACCTATTTATTTTTTATATTTAACAAATATATTAGAAAGGTACATAACATACTCATGAATACATTAAATTACAGAAGGAGTTGTAACGTAAAAAGGTGTTTGCATTGGATACTAACCTCATCCTCAAATATGACCATGGACTTAGGCCAATTTACAAAGTACCCTTTAGCTTCACCAAGCAAAGTGACGCCGTCAGGCGACGGTATAGCCAACTCCATAGATAAATGCTCCTCGCATGGTTTATCAATGCTGACCTTATAATGGTCAGGCAACATTCTCGAGTTATGAATGACACAGCTTTGATCGGTAGGATAATACAGCAGTTACTAATAGCTTAAGCTATTAGTAATCGTGGGTTAAAAACGATACAATTAGAAACTATTAGTATTATCGTTTGTAGAAAACATCGATACTAATAAGTCACTTTGTACCAAAATTGGCGTAGTATAAACGATACCCACGATACTAATAGGTGGTGTATTAGTATCCTTTATCTGCACAAGCGATACTAATAAGGGATGTATTAGTATCCTTTGTCTGGACAAACGATACTAATAACCATTTTTTTTACCTATATTTTTATATTTCTTATACGCATCCGTTATTGTAGATTGGTACCTGCTAATTAATTTGAGCTCAACCTATTATAATTTATGATAATATAACTTGCAATAATATGCTAATATATTATTAATAATTAATAAATTCTATTCAATACACTGATAAGTTCAAATATTTTTACAAATTAATTAGTCATTAATTAATACGTAACGTACTATATATATATATAATGCACATGGCGCTCATGACAACAAGAAGTTTAGTCTAAAGAATCTCGCCCATTGTTCACGAACCTCATCCAATTCTCTTTTGCTGTACAAGGCAGATCTTGCAATATAGTCCTTCAAAACAATGAAAAAAGATCGACATAAGTGCATAAACAAAACATCACTCACGACCAAAGGCAAAACATTGCATAAACAAAGCAAAGTAATGCCAAAACTGAACACATCAAAGCATAAACAAGGGTAAACATAAGCATAAACTTAGTCTTCTGAATAATTGAATACTTAGACGGAAAACTGCTACAAATTTTTGTGTAACATGATCCAAAACATATGCTGTATGGCATCTAGCTTGTATTAATGAGCTTGTATTAATGAAGCATGCTGAATGATACAAGTAAGTCGCCTGTGCCATGGTCTTGAATTTGTATCACAATTTTTACATATGTGATCAAATTTAAAATTTTGATCATTATACATGAACTATAAACTTTGATAGTTTATAAATACATGATATTTCATGAATGCATCACAAAGAAAGTGGTGTTCGTAACCACTTTCTCTCCGAATTCAAAACCATTGAATAATGAATAATCACAAAGTACCGCCTCCAAATACAAACAACACAAGACCCAAAGAAAGTGGTGTTCATAACTACTTTCTCTCCGAAACTTCACCAAAATCCCAAACGTACTCCAATCAATATACAACTACTACAGAACACATGAGCAACCCAAAGACATGAAAAGATTGAAAATTAAACTTAATCTTTGATAGTTCCAACTAACCTTCATTTTCTTAACATCACCCTTCCATTCGTGCAGTTGCTTCACTATCTCATGCATGTACTTCATGACGTAGTACCTGCAATCCAAACCAGAACTCTGTTGGGCGCACTGAAAAATATAAGGGAAAACCTCTGCTCAGTAAATCGCAATATAATGCTAAGGTTACAACTAATTACATACACATTTTTCCCGTATTATAATACTTAGGTTATAACTAATTAAAAACTCAATTTTGAACTTTGTTTCTTCCTTGCTCGATAATACTTGTAAGCACTAAAATAAAACATATACCCAATTAAACACAAAAATAAAATAATTGAATAATAATTTCTGTTAAAACATGAATTATAATGATAATCACTTACAGGTCAAAAACATTTTCACAACTCAATTGGCGTGGCTCATGTTGAGCCAATGGGTTTTATTGATAAATTACCCCCTCACATAAATCAATTGCCATGAGAATCCAATAATTGCTACATAAAACACGATAATTAATCATGTAATTCAAATTTAACAAGTTGTCTACAAATCATGTAAACACAAAAATATATTTGTTAATTAGCATAAAGTTCATACTTTTCATTGTAAGGGACTAAAATAAGGTGAGCTTGTGAATTTTTGTTCAGTAACTTATACAAGAAAGCTCGTTTCACATAGCCGACTACCTCCAGAAAACTTCTCTTGCATTCGGCTCCGGAGATTCTATGGGGACACAAAAATGTAACTTACTCCCCGTCGAATATGGACATCAATTCTTCAACTAGATAGCTATAATTGAAAACAAAGTATTCGTAAATCACAGCATAAAGGAACATAACATGCCACCCTCTGAAGTTTACTATGTATTAGTGTATTACCGAACATACACATGGATCACTGACACATTTATACACGCACCTCTAACAAGTTCATCAACATCGGTAGATGTAACCCAAATTTCTTGGTCTTCCTTGAGATATAGCAATGGTGCCTTCAGCAAAACACGTAAAGTTTGATGGTTGTCCTCAAGCATCAACATTTGCAAAAGCTCGCATTCTTCAAGATTAGCCATATCACCCATGTCCTTGTCAGCAAGGACTTCTCCTTGTGTTCTCAATGGATCACAACTTCCTACACCTTCTTTGCTTTGCGACATTGTCCTCATTTCATTAACCTATTTATTTTTTATATTTAACAAATATATTAGAAAGGTACATAACATACTCATGAATACATTAAATTACAGAAGGAGTTGTAACGTAAAAAGGTGTTTGCATTGGATACTAACCTCATCCTCAAATATGACCATGGACTTAGGCCAATTTACAAAGTACCCTTTAGCTTCACCAAGCAAAGTGACGCCGTCAGGCGACGGTATAGCCAACTCCATAGATAAATGCTCCTCGCATGGTTTATCAATGCTGACCTTATAATGGTCAGGCAACATTCTCGAGTTATGAATGACACAGCTTTGATCGGTAGGATAATACAGCAGTTACTAATAGCTTAAGCTATTAGTAATCGTGGGTTAAAAACGATACAATTAGAAACTATTAGTATTATCGTTTGTAGAAAACATCGATACTAATAAGTCACTTTGTACCAAAATTGGCGTAGTATAAACGATACCCACGATACTAATAGGTGGTGTATTAGTATCCTTTATCTGCACAAGCGATACTAATAAGGGATGTATTAGTATCCTTTGTCTGGACAAACGATACTAATAACCATTTTTTTTACCTATATTTTTATATTTCTTATACGCATCCGTTATTGTAGATTGGTACCTGCTAATTAATTTGAGCTCAACCTATTATAATTTATGATAATATAACTTGCAATAATATGCTAATATATTATTAATAATTAATAAATTCTATTCAATACACTGATAAGTTCAAATATTTTTACAAATTAATTAGTCATTAATTAATACGTAACGTACTATATATATATATAATGCACATGGCGCTCATGACAACAAGAAGTTTAGTCTAAAGAATCTCGCCCATTGTTCACGAACCTCATCCAATTCTCTTTTGCTGTACAAGGCAGATCTTGCAATATAGTCCTTCAAAACAATGAAAAAAGATCGACATAAGTGCATAAACAAAACATCACTCACGACCAAAGGCAAAACATTGCATAAACAAAGCAAAGTAATGCCAAAACTGAACACATCAAAGCATAAACAAGGGTAAACATAAGCATAAACTTAGTCTTCTGAATAATTGAATACTTAGACGGAAAACTGCTACAAATTTTTGTGTAACATGATCCAAAACATATGCTGTATGGCATCTAGCTTGTATTAATGAGCTTGTATTAATGAAGCATGCTGAATGATACAAGTAAGTCGCCTGTGCCATGGTCTTGAATTTGTATCACAATTTTTACATATGTGATCAAATTTAAAATTTTGATCATTATACATGAACTATAAACTTTGATAGTTTATAAATACATGATATTTCATGAATGCATCACAAAGAAAGTGGTGTTCGTAACCACTTTCTCTCCGAATTCAAAACCATTGAATAATGAATAATCACAAAGTACCGCCTCCAAATACAAACAACACAAGACCCAAAGAAAGTGGTGTTCATAACTACTTTCTCTCCGAAACTTCACCAAAATCCCAAACGTACTCCAATCAATATACAACTACTACAGAACACATGAGCAACCCAAAGACATGAAAAGATTGAAAATTAAACTTAATCTTTGATAGTTCCAACTAACCTTCATTTTCTTAACATCACCCTTCCATTCGTGCAGTTGCTTCACTATCTCATGCATGTACTTCATGACGTAGTACCTGCAATCCAAACCAGAACTCTGTTGGGCGCACTGAAAAATATAAGGGAAAACCTCTGCTCAGTAAATCGCAATATAATGCTAAGGTTACAACTAATTACATACACATTTTTCCCGTATTATAATACTTAGGTTATAACTAATTAAAAACTCAATTTTGAACTTTGTTTCTTCCTTGCTCGATAATACTTGTAAGCACTAAAATAAAACATATACCCAATTAAACACAAAAATAAAATAATTGAATAATAATTTCTGTTAAAACATGAATTATAATGATAATCACTTACAGGTCAAAAACATTTTCACAACTCAATTGGCGTGGCTCATGTTGAGCCAATGGGTTTTATTGATAAATTACCCCCTCACATAAATCAATTGCCATGAGAATCCAATAATTGCTACATAAAACACGATAATTAATCATGTAATTCAAATTTAACAAGTTGTCTACAAATCATGTAAACACAAAAATATATTTGTTAATTAGCATAAAGTTCATACTTTTCATTGTAAGGGACTAAAATAAGGTGAGCTTGTGAATTTTTGTTCAGTAACTTATACAAGAAAGCTCGTTTCACATAGCCGACTACCTCCAGAAAACTTCTCTTGCATTCGGCTCCGGAGATTCTATGGGGACACAAAAATGTAACTTACTCCCCGTCGAATATGGACATCAATTCTTCAACTAGATAGCTATAATTGAAAACAAAGTATTCGTAAATCACAGCATAAAGGAACATAACATGCCACCCTCTGAAGTTTACTATGTATTAGTGTATTACCGAACATACACATGGATCACTGACACATTTATACACGCACCTCTAACAAGTTCATCAACATCGGTAGATGTAACCCAAATTTCTTGGTCTTCCTTGAGATATAGCAATGGTGCCTTCAGCAAAACACGTAAAGTTTGATGGTTGTCCTCAAGCATCAACATTTGCAAAAGCTCGCATTCTTCAAGATTAGCCATATCACCCATGTCCTTGTCAGCAAGGACTTCTCCTTGTGTTCTCAATGGATCACAACTTCCTACACCTTCTTTGCTTTGCGACATTGTCCTCATTTCATTAACCTATTTATTTTTTATATTTAACAAATATATTAGAAAGGTACATAACATACTCATGAATACATTAAATTACAGAAGGAGTTGTAACGTAAAAAGGTGTTTGCATTGGATACTAACCTCATCCTCAAATATGACCATGGACTTAGGCCAATTTACAAAGTACCCTTTAGCTTCACCAAGCAAAGTGACGCCGTCAGGCGACGGTATAGCCAACTCCATAGATAAATGCTCCTCGCATGGTTTATCAATGCTGACCTTATAATGGTCAGGCAACATTCTCGAGTTATGAATGACACAGCTTTGATCGGTAGGATAATAAGTGCCATCAGCAACAATGACGAGGTTCCCATCTTCATCCATCACTACAAGACAACATTTTGTCAGCGCCTACAACATGCAAACGTGGTACAATTGTAACATAAACCAAAACATAAAACATTTAATTGATTAATAGAACACATAAACCATCTCAAAACTCATAGAATACGTTGGTAGTACCACTAATCACAACCACCAAATCACAACTAAAACGAGTAGGTCAGATCAAAACTGATCAGAATTCTTCAGATCAGAACTGATCAGAACTGATTAGAATTGTTCAGATCAGAACTGATCAGTATTGAACAGAGCTAGTGGCTTTGCTCATAACTTCTTGCCAACTAGAATGACATTTGGTTTGCATACGTCTCAGGTCAGATCAGAACCACCAAATCACAACTGAAACAAGTAGGTCTGATCAGAACTGATAAGATCAGAACTGATCAGACCCGTTTAGTTCAGAACTGATCATAACTATTCACATCTTTCTCCTTAATTTGCTTCATGAATTTCATTTTGTGTATCATAAGCGAACCAATTTTATTCTCTTAGATCAGAAATGAACTAACTAACAGCTTCTTAAAACATCTATTAAAATTGTGAATGATCATAACGAAACATAACTACATTGAATATGCTATGCAACATATTACCTCAGTGGCAGGTTCCTTGGGAGGTGGTTTCGATGATATTTCCTTATTTCCTCCAGCATTCATCGAGGAAAAGGAAGCTACCTCCTTAATCTTTGCTTCCAACCGAGCTACAATAGCTGTCAATGTCCGTAGTTCCAACCGAACTTCCGAAAGGTGTTGTAGAACACAACGATGAGCTTCAGAAAACCTTTGAGAGGGAGGTTTCATATCCCTGCGACCAATTATTCCACGGCCCTGAAGTCTACCCTCATGATGCGACTTTGGAAGTCCTATGTGCTAAGCCTTTTTCATGAAATCAGCACAAAATTTTGAAGCCTCCTCGGCCGCATATCTTGTCGCCATGCTCGCATCAGGCCTTGCCCGATTCATAACCATCCTTTTCAAGATACCCATGTACCTCTCAATAGGGTACATCCACCGCAAAAAAAGCAGGACCACACTCTTTAATTTCACGCACAAGGTGCATCATGACATGAACCATTATGTCAAAGAAAGAAGGTGGAAAATACATCTCAAATTTGCATAATGTCTGCACAAGATCATCCTGTATTGTGTCAAGCTCATTTGGATCAATTACCTTACTACATATCTTATTAAAAAAAAGACTTAACTTCACAATAGGTTCCCTAACATGCTTAGGCAACAGTCTTCGTAGAGCAATGGGCAGGAATATTTACATCATGACATGGCAATCATGGGACTTCATACCAATCAACTTCTTATTAACAAGAGAACCAAATCGTTTTATGTTCGAAGAGTATGCAGAAGGCACCTTGATGTCATAAAAACACTCACATAAGGTCTTTTCTCTTCTTTGGACAACGTGTATCCAGCATGTGGTAAATATGCTTTGCCCGTAGAATCATTGTATTTTGGCCACAACTTGGGTCTGACATTTTCATGTTGCATGTCTTGCCGTGCTTTGAGACCATCTTTTGTCTTTTCGGACATGTTTAGCAAAGTCCCAATTATTGAGTCACACACATTCTTTTCAATATGCATGGCATCAAGGCTATGTCTAATGGTTAAGAACTTCCAATAAGGTAAATTTCATAAAATAGATTTCTTTTTCCATAGTACATCCTTATCCTTGGGAGCATAATTCTTTCCCGGATTTCCCTCCTTTGCACCTGATACTCGACGCTTTTTCAAACCCTTTTCCATACCCTCAATTATGCCACTTTTACCATATACTGTAGTCACATTCTACATTTTGTCATACAATTGCAATCCAGTCTTTGGCTCAATAGCTACCTTGTTCTCAATCTTCCCGTTAAATCACGATTTCATCTTTCGATATGGGTGATTGCGAGGGAGCCATTTTCTATGATTCCTGTACATATTCTTATTGGAGAACTTGAGATAATCATCATCTCCATCATCCTCACACACCGGCATGCGTATGCACCTCTTGTTTTATAACCAGACAAGTTTCCATATGCCGGGAAATCATTTATAGTGGTCATAATCATTGCACGGCAGGCAAAATTCTGACTTGTATTTGCATCAAACATAGGCACACCTTCATTCCACAATAGCATCAAATCATCTATCAAGGGCGCTAAGTATACATCTATGTCATTTCCAGGTTGCTTAGGACCAGATATAAGGAGTGACAACATTATATGCTTGCGCTTCATGCAAAGCCATGGAGGTAAGTTGTATATAGTCAACAAAACAGGCCATGAACTATGATGGGTACTGAGTGTGCCATAAGCATTCATGCCATCCGTACTTAATCCAAGCCTAAGGTTCCTATGCTCATTGCCAAACACAGGGAATTCTTTATTTATGTCAAGCCATTGTTTGCAATCAGCTGGATGCCTGATTAGTCCATCTTTCTTCCTGGCCTCATCATGCCATACCAAGTTCTTAGCATTTCTCGAAAGTGAAAAATGTCTCCTAAACCTTGGAATAATCGGAAAATACCATAACAACTTTGCAGGAGGAGATTTCTTACAACTACGTTCACCACCTTTCACTACCTTGTAGCGTGACACTCTGCATTTCGGGCATGCATCCAAGTTCTCATACTCTTTTCGATAAAGCACACAATCATTAGGACACGCATGTATCTTGGTGTACTCCAATCCTAAGAGGTTGATCAATTTTTTTATCCTAGTAGGAAAACTTAGGCATGGTATTACCATCAGGACACATGTCCTCAAACGCTTCCAAAAACGCGTTGAAACACGAATCGGGGACACCATACTTAGCTTGTAAATTGGACAAGCACAACACCGCTGAAAGCTTGGAATATGCATCTTTCTTCCTGGCTAAAGCGGAGTTTCAGAAGCATTTGACAAGTCATCAAACATGCGAGGATGATCAGTGAGATGGTCTCCAATCGAATCCATCATATCATTCATCTGATCTTCTTCCATGTCGTCATTATCATACTCCATGCTTTCATTACCCACAATAGGATTACCTCCTACCCCAAAGTTAATATTGGCACTCCTAGATGGTAAAGTTTCACCATGCCAATACCAAGTAATTTCATAATCGGCCCTAAACCCATGACGAAACAGGTGACTCTTTATCAAACTTATGTCAGACCACCTCTTCCCGTTACAACAATCACGACAAGGGAAACATATCAACTGTTTCTTACCCAGCCTATGTTCTTGTAAGGCTTGATTTTGTAACGCAGCTTCACAAAATTCCTTAACCCCCTCTTGAAATGCAGTTTCTCGTCGATTACCATACATCCGAGTACGATTCATTTCTAACAACAAAATTAAACAACAAATTCTGACATGACAACTACATAGTAATAGAGTTAGCTCACATAAAATACACATATAATACATCACAAATTACATAAATATCAATCTAAACTTCATTGTATGGACAACGAATGCAGTCAGCAGGGTCCCTTATCACTCCAACCTAACCCATCCTTGCACATGTAATCTCATTAACAAATATTTGGCTTCTTTTTAGTTCTATAGAAAATTCGGCAGCATCTCCCTACCGTTCTTCAAGTGCATGATGTACATGAATACTCATATACATATGCACTCGAAGAACAAGTAGAGACATGACGAACCGAAATTCCTTTAGAACCAAAAAGAAGGGAAATATTTGCATCCTAAATGAGATTACACGTGCAAGGACAGCCCCAAACCGGGGACTATTCAAGACGTATTACTAATGAATAAGTCTTGAACGGGTATCTAGGCTTATGATAATGCAACATAATATACAAACCATTAAATACATGCTAAATTTTACATTCAAAACACATACCACAATCCAAACAATCAACTACGTTTTGAAGAGAGAAATACCACAAGTCAACAAGTCTTATTAATATGAAGAAAAAATTCACAAGTCAACATATTTTTACAAGGTATTATCTTTTCAACTAAACTCACCTCTTCTTCTTTTGATATTCAATTGGTATTACTTGAACAAGGCTCGATCTGATTTGACGCCTCCAAATTCATAAAAGCCATAAGAAGATATAAGAAAGCAACATTATAGTTAATGATGACCTCAGTTAATATTATACAAGAAAATTTAATAAAAGCTAGCCTTGTATTGCGAAACAAGATTAATAAAGCAAATGCAACATTAAGTCCAACTTTCTTATTATGTAATTGCTTTAAGTAAATATGAGTAAATATGAACAGGCCCTAAAGCAATGATGTCGACTGTCAAGCCTTATAATTGCTAACACAAAGCAGAAAGATTTGAGTAAGTAAACAGCTCGGTGCAAGAAAATAAGGATAAAATGCAGCAAGTAGAAAGGTAAAAGCAGCAACCTTCAGTTCACATAAGAATATAACGCAAACCAGGCTGCGCAATACAATTAGGCTAGCATATGAAGATGAATTAATATTGGACTCCAGTATTAAGAAAGGAAAATCTAAATATAATATCACCTCACATCCAAATCAAAGCCAAAATTTTCATCTACACATGTTAATTAAACTCTGGAAATAAGGTTCTTCGAAGTTCAAAATTTCAAAACATAAGCATTAATTAAATAGACTAAGCCTTAGATAAACATCAAGTTATTCTAATTCTTAGTTTTTTAAGAGTACTTGTTTCTGAAATAGGTGATCAATATTGATGTAGCAGAATGAAATAAAGGGAACTGCAGAGAATATAATTCAAAGTCAAATACTGTATCGTACCCATTCAGCATTCAGTTATCAAGCTAGCAAGACCGTATCTCGACTACTTTACCTTGAATAATAGTAAGTCTTAGGCTTTTGCCTTTTTATTGTCTTAAGTTGATCAGAACAATAACCCAACTAAAGCAGATTTGGGTAAAGAATTTCGTTTAAGGCTTGTTGTTAACCCAACCAAAATCTCAAATCGAATGATCATTTGTAAACTTTTCCTCCAAAATCCACACACCTAATCCTATGTTAAAAGTTCCTAAACATCCATTAAAAACTGCTGAAATCAACTGCAGTTTTGAAAACTCCCTATGACGAGCTGAAAGCTTAGGTTTCTTAGAAGAAAAGTTGCATATAAAACTCCATAACAACACCAACAGAAGTAGTACATCCAAACAAACAAATGTAGCATGGTTAATACATGAAGAAGGATAAATTAAGAACTCAAACGACTTTTGTTTACAACTTTCAGAAGTTGTAAAATTTTATTGCCAGAAAATAGGTCCCACATAACCTCATCACAGTTTTAAGTTTCTTGCTACTTTGTCCTGCATTATAAAATGATTCCTATCCAAAGTTGTTCCTATAATTCTGTTTTGTCTGCAGATCTAATTAGCCAAAACAAACCCCCTGATAAGTTGATATTTTATATGTATTTTACCCCCGATCCCGAGTGATTTTTAGCTCTAATACGGCTATTTTGAGCCATTTCTACTAACTTTTGCTATTTCGAGTGTTTGTTGTGCTTTTTATTAGATTTTACAGGAATCGATGATTTATCGTTGTTTTCCGAGCCTTTTGAAGCAGTTGAAGAAGTTAGTGAAGAGTTGAAGTCATTTGGGGAGCTTAACCGAGGACTAGAAGTGTTAAAGCGAAGAATTAAAGAAGCAACTAAGGAAGAACGAGCAAAAACCGAGAAACGAAGGCAAACAAGCCATCCGCCCGGACCGAAGCTGTGCGCCCGAGTGAAGGCTGCACGCCCGGAGGTTCCGGGCGGGTGGCTCTGAAGACTAAATTCCGCGTGTTTTTCCCTTGTTTAGCCTAAGTACTTAAGTGTTTAGTCTCCTAATTAGTCATTGCAGGCCTCTTTTTACTTAGAATCCTAGTTTACTCTAAAAATTCTCTCAAAGTGTAGAATTCTTATCAATCTTTCAATCAATAATATTCAGGTTCTATTTCAATCTTAACTCTTGTTGTTAGTTAATGTTTATTATTATCTTCAGTTTATGTTCTTAGTTTTAATAGTTTTATGTTTAGATTTAATTTCTTGATTGTTGTTGGTTTTGTTTAGTTTAATCATGTTTAGTATTTTTATTACTTTCATTGATTTAGTTTTTGTTCCATTAATTATGAGTGAGTAGTCCCTTTTCTAGGACTAGGGGATCCATGGATTAATTGGTGATGTTTTGCTCGTAAATATTAGTTTAACTATTAATGTGGTTGAATTCTTATTGTCAATTGTTATTGCATTCAATTAAATACTGGCCAGGTTTAGTTATTAGTTTGATATTGTTGAAATTGATGCCAAGAGGTAAGATTACCACAATTAGATCATAAGGACAATAGGCAAAATGAGTCTAAGTGAGCGAGAGCCATTAGAGGAGTTTTGAAGGGGACTAGATTCGAGAGAATTAGTGGACCTTAATTCAAGGAAATTGATAATCTAATTATTTATTTGTGTGCAATTCGTTGGTTAATCTGTGGTGAACCGATGTCCTAGGTTTAGTCATTAATTAAATTCCTTAATCAATTTAGCTCTAATTCTAGTTAATTTCTTGGTCATAATTGTCGCTCAAAGGCCCTTTGCATAGTTTAGACTTTTTAGAACTAATAGGTTTAATTGCTTTCCTGTGGTTTCGATTCCTACTTCGCTAGCTATATTAGTTAGAGTGGTTATTTTTGATAGGTGCGCGATAGCCTCATCAAATTTTGGCGCCGTTGCCGGGGAGGCAATTTTTAATTCTGTTAGTCGGTTTTATATTGTTTTCTTTTTATTTTTCTTAGTCTCAAAGAACTATTATGTTCTTTGAGACAGTTTCTCATTATTGCTCGGAGTTGCATATTGTGCAGGCTTATAGGCTTATGCAAACCGACCACGAGCCTGACATTTTCATTTTCCCTAAGCCCGAGCAAGTATTTTTGAAGCGGTTGAGACGTAGCAGACGCCGAATATTTCTTCCTCGATCCGTGGAGGAAATTGTTTCTGATTTGTCTCAGTTTTTCGAGTTCACTTTCAACCCTTTGTTTGAAGGGTATTTAGAGGTCGAAATGGTTGCCGAAGGAGAAGGACAGGGTAGAGGACCACCACCTCCACCACCGCCACCTGCGGCCCGTTCATTGAGTGACTATTCCTTGCCTAGTACGGAGTCTATGGCTGGAGGCTATTCAGTACCTGATACCGATGCTACGAATTTTGAACTGAAACCAGCTCTTGTGAATATGGTTGAACGAAATCAGTTTTCAGGGACATTGAAGGAGGATCCGAATTTACATTTGCAGAATTTCCTTCAATACTGTGATACCATCAAGCAAATGAATGTTTCCAAGGATTACATTAGAAGGAGAATGTTCCCATTTTCATTGAAGGACAAGGCTAGAACCTGGTTAAATGATCTTAATATGGCCACAATTACTTGTTGGGAGGACTTGGCTCTTGCTTTTCAGAGGAAGTACTATCCACCACAGAGAACTGCTTTATTGAGGAGTCAAATTACTAACTTTAATCAGGAGACAGATGAGTCACTTTATGATGCTTGGGAACGGTTCAAGGAGTTATTGAGAATGTGTCCTCATCATGGGCTTGAGAAGTGGTTTTTAGTTCAATCATTTTACAATGGTTTGGGTAATGAGAGTAGAGCTTTGTTAGATTCTGCTGCTAATGGTCGATTCATGAACCAGGAGGTCAATGCTGCATATGAACTGATTGATGAAATTGCCACTCATAATTCACAGTTTGGTAACCTTAGAGGGCATTCCAAGAAGGGTGGAAAACATGTAGTTGATGATAAGTATGAGAGTCTAGCTGCACAGATCAATGCCATAAGTCAGAAGCTTGATAAGATTGGTACTACAGCTCCTCCACCATCACCTGTAGCTGCACTTTCGGGAAGCACCGACCCTTTCTGTGATTCTTGTGGTTCATTCGGTCATAGTTCCCAGTCATGTACCAGTTCAGTTGAGCAAGTGTGTGCCTTTCAAGGCTACAAGAACAACCCATTTTCCAATACATATAATCCAGGCTGGAAGGATCACCCATACTTTTCCTACAAGAACAATAGCAATGTACAGAATCCTCAGCAAGCTATATCACCTCAGCAGGCACCCCAGCAGATGCAGAGATATGTACCACCACACCCACCAGGTTTCAGCAGGCCACCACTATCAGCACCACCATTGCCAGTTCAACCTAGTGGAGAAATTTCAGAGCTGAAAAATATGATGTTGCAGATGCAGAAAAATATGGAGGCAATGCAGGCTCACAACAAGCACCTGGAGACTCAGATAGCTCAGATTGCACAATCAACTGCTCAAAGGTAACCAGGCCACCTTCCATCACAACCTACACCTCCAGTATCACAGGCATCACAGAATCCCCCGAGGGACCATATCAATGTCATTACTTTGAGGAGTGGACCTGCTTATGAAGATCTGAAAATGCCTACTGATGATATTAATTCTGATGTTGCAGGTGGAGCTAAGAAGACCAGTGATGTGGTGATTGAAGATTTGGAGACAGTTCCAGCTAAGGAAACTGAAGCACCTAAGGAGAAGATAGATGACACATCGATTGATATGATCCCGAGGTCACAGGTTAGGTTACCCTTTCTGAACAGGGTAACCAGGAGTAAGAATGATAATCATTTCAGTAAATTTTTAGATATTGTGAAGAAATTGCAGGTTACTGTTCCATTTACTAACTCAAATTCCTAATTATACTAAATTTTTGAAAGATATTTTAAGCAGGAAACGTGAGTTGAATGTGGTGGAGACCGTAGCACTTACGGAGGAGTGCAGTGCCATATTGCAAAACAAGTCACCACCTAAGCTAAAGGACCCGGGAAGTTTTTATATCCCTTGTAATATTGGCCCATTATTTATTGATAAAGCTTAATGTGATTTAGGGGCTAGTGTTAGTGTCATGCCTTTATCTATTTGCAAAAAAGTTGATATGGGTTCTTTAAAGGTTACTAACATCACTTTGCAGATGGCAGATAGGACAATGAAATACCCTAAAGGTATTTTAGAGGATGTCCCGGTGAGAGTCGGGAAATTTTTTATTCCTGTTGATTTTGTTGTGTTAGATATGGATGAGGATGCTCATATCCCAATTATACTTGGTAGACCATTCTTACACACCGCAGGTGCTGTTATTGATGTCAAAGATGGTAGTTTGACTCTTTCTGTAGGGGATGATAAAGTCACCTTTAATCTTATTGCTTCTCTTAAGAATCCTATAATAGAACAATCATGTCATGCAATTTATACTCTTAATGAAATCGTTCTTAATGACTTGCCTCGATCCCCTAATAAGGATCTTCTGGAGGCTCCTGTGTGTTTGGATTATATTGCAGGTGATGAAGATAGTGTTAATAACAAGCTATGTCAGGATCAAAAGAAAAGGAAATCCCGTCCCAAGAAACGTCGGAAACCTCGATCACAATCTTCTCATGCTTGTAATATGAATACGAAAAATGATGAGGTTTTTAACAAGGAACGTGAAGCATTTGAGCAACCAATAATTCCTAATTGCTTTGATTATTTAACTAAATGTGGTTCACGTTCACTCTTCGATCCTCCATAAGCTATGAGGTAACATGGTCAAGCTAATGACCTTAAACACGCGCTTTGCGGGAGGCAACCCGTAGTTAGTTTAGTTTTTAGTAGCTTTTTCATTTTTATTTTCTTAGTTTAGTAGGGACTTTAACTCTATTCTTGGTCTTGGTGAGGAGAGTGAGGGACTAATATTGTTTCCCAAGTGTTTTTGGGTGTTTTTGTAGGTGTTGAGCGACTTAAAACACGGAAAAAGAGAGAAGAGTCGTATGCCCGGACCCCTCCGGACGGAACGACGCCCTCCGGGCGTGTGGCAATCGTCCCGGGCGCGCAACCCAAAACTAAACACTTATAATATTTTTGGAAATTTGGAAAAAGAGTTGTATGCCCGGACCCCTCCGGGCGAGCAACCCCCTCCGGGCGCCCAGCCCGCGGCCCGGGCGAATAGACTATTCGCGGCAGATGCAAAAGGTCGATTTTAAACAGCCATAACTTTTTCTCTATGATGTTCCAGGAGGCGTACGACCTATCGTTGGAAATCTCTTTGAGTCTACTTTCTAATGAAACAAGAATGAAGTTAATTCGAATTATATTTTGTGAGATATAGTCGAAACAATGAGAGATGGTCAAATTTCAATCCGTGTATGCTATATGCAATACTATCTACCACTCACGCCTCTTTCTTATCCTTGCACAACTTCATCCTCTCACCCATATAAATCATATTACACCCCCAGGACTCCCTAAACCCCTCCACCATCTCTCTTATCTCTCGCCTTACTTCCTTCAGCATGAGGACATTGCTCAGTCTGGCTTGGGGGAGGTAACTTTATTGCTTTCTTAGTTTAGTTTTTATTGCTTTCTAGTGTAGTTTTATTGCTTTCTTAGGACAGTCATATGGTTTGTACTACTTGTTAGAAGTAGGAGTTTACATATGACCAAAAAAAATGTACTGCTTTCATAGTTTAGACTTCTTTTTGCTTTTGATAGTTAGCTTTAGTTGATTGATTGATTGATTGGTTTGATGAAACTTTGTGAATGGTGACTTCCCTGTGCCCTGCATTTTATTTAAAAATGTTTTTGATTGATTTGGGCACGTGATGGGTTATGTTTTGGGAATTGCCAACTTGGACTTGAACTTGACTTAGCTTGAAACGATTTCTAATCTTGCCATTATAACCATGTGTAGAGTAGAGGCTTGAACTGTGTTAACGGGAGGATTTGAGCCACATACATTATTTCTATGCTTGTTTTCTTTCATGTGTGCTTAGTTCCTGGCGCATGTATGATCCATGTTTTTGGCTTTTGACTCTAGTAGCTTGGCTTTGATATGTTACATGTTGCGAATGATAAAAGGCAATCATTTCTTTTAGGAGCTTTCAGATTTTAGGCATTCCTTCACAAAATTTTCCCTTGTTCCTTATTTTGAGCTTATACCCTTCATTTGCATTTTAGCCACATTACAACCCTATTTGGCCTTGTTCTAATCATTTGATATATGCCCAAGCTTGGCTTGGGGGATTTGAGGAGTTGTTTTGTTGTTGTGTTGCATTTGTTGGAAGTTTTGGAGGATTGGAAAATTGTGAAAAGGTTGTTGTTAAAGTTTAATAATAGGTCTCACATTAAGGCTCTGCATACCAATGTCTAGGCTAGTTTAATGAAGAATTAAAATGCTATACATCTTTTATTGGCCTAGTTATGTATGTGTGATGATTTTGTCTTTGACATGTCATTAAGAGTCGTGAGCCTAAGTTGAGAAAAAAATCTTGAAAAAAAAATTAAAAGAAATGAAAAATGAAAAAAAAAAAGAAAAAGAAAAAAAAGAGTTGAAAAAAAAAAGGAGAAATTGAAAAGATGTTGGAAAAGAAAAGGCTTGTGATATTTGGAGTAGTTGAAATGTAAAGTTTTATGGTGTGATGTGATTCTATGAGAATTGGCTTGATGTTGGAGTTGATGTTGGAGATGTTGATTTTGATTTTTGATTGCTACATGCGTATAGCCCGCATTTACCACCACATTATCCCAAATTCTATCCTACCCATCACCCTAGCCACGCTACAAGCTCATAAAGTCCTTTTTGATCAGCGTGTGCATATTTTTAGTTCTTGTGAATTGAGTCAATTGTCAAAGCTAGGGAGTATTACTTGTATTTCGAGTCGACATTCATACTAGGATTGAGTGACTACCTTTTAACACTTGCATGAGGTGTGAGACGTGGGTTTGGGTTCTCAAATTTTGCATTCAAACACTTATTGCATTTGCATTTTTTTCTTGGGATTAAGGGTGAGCTTAATTATCTATGCTCAATTTTATGTGTGGAGTGACACCGAATGAGCTACTCTGGTCATCGACTTCTATTTCTTACATGGTTGGCTTATTGATTTTGATTTGAGTGGATGGCGGTCAAGGGATTTTGATGGGTTGGTTGAGGATCTTGCATACTCGGAATTGCTTGAGTTAATCTTGTTTTGCAAAGTTAAAGGGGTGAAGTCATTGTTTGCTTAGTTGTTTGCTTGAGGACAAGCAAAGGTTTGGTTTGGGGGAGTTTGATAAGTTGATATTTTATATGTATTTTACCCTCGATCCCGAGTGATTTTTATCTCTAATACGGCTCTTTTGAGCCATTTCTACTAACTTTTGCTATTTCGAGTGTTTGTTGTGCTATTTATTAGATTTTACAGGAATCGATGATTTATCGTTGTTTTCCGAGCCTTTTGAAGCAGTTGAAGAAGTTAGTGAAGAGTTGAAGTCATTTGGGAAGCTTAACCGAAGACTAGAAGTGTTAAAACGAAGAATTAAAGAAGCAACTAAGGAAGAACGAGCAAAAATCGAGGAACAAAGGCAAACAAGCCATCCGCCCGGACCGAAGCTGTGCGCCCGGGTGAAGGCTGCACGCCCGGACCCTCCGGGCGGGTGGCTCTGAAGGNGGGTCCGGGCGGGTGGCTCTGAAGACTAAATTCCGCGTGTTTTTCCCTTGTTTAGCCTATGTACTTAAGTGTTTAGTCTCCTAATTAGTCATTGGAGGCCTCTTTTTACTTAGAACCCTAGTTTACTCTAAAAATTCTCTCAAAGTGTAGAATTCTTATCAATCTTTCAATCAATAATATTTAGGTTCTATTTCAATCTTAACTCTTGTTCTTAAATAATGTTTATTATTATTTTCAGTTTATGTTCTTAGTTTTAATAGTTTTATGTTTATATTTAATTTCTTGATTGTTGTTGGTTTTGTTTAGTTTAATCATGTTTATTATTTTAATTACTTTCATTGATTTAGTTTTTGTTCCTTTAATTATGAGTGAGTAGTCCCTTTTCTAGGACTAGGGAATCCATGGATTAATTGGTGATGTTTTGCTCGTAAATATTAGTTTAACTATTAATGTGGTTGAATTCTTATTGTCAATTGTTATTGCTTTCAATAAAATACTGGCCAGGTTTAGTTGTTAGTTTGATATTGTTGAAATCGATGCCGAGAGGTAAGATTACCACAATTAGATCATAAGGACAATAGGCAAAACGAGTCTAAGTGAGCGAGAGCCATTAGAGGAGTTTTGAAGGGGGCTAGATTCGAGAGAATTAGTGGACCTTAATTCAAGGAAATTGATAATCTAATTATTTATTTGTGTGCAATTCGTTGGTTAATCTGTGGTGAACCGATGTCCTAGGTTTAGTCATTAATTAAATTCCTTAATCAATTTAGCTCTAATTCTAGTTAATTTCTTGGTCACAATTGTCACTCAAAGGCCCTTTGCACAGTTTAGTCTTTTTAGAACTAATATGTTTAATTGCTTCCCTGTGGATTCGATCCCTACTTCCCTAGCTATATTAGTTAGAGTGGTTAGGTTTATTTTTTATAGGTGCGCGATAGCCTCATCACCCCCAAAACAAATTAAAGCTCAGCATATCTAATTGAACGAAAAACCAAAAAAAAAAAAAAATCAAAATCTTCAATAACCAAAAACCAAACTCAGAAACATACAATACCAAAATCTTCAATAACCATAACAATACTAATTGAACGAAAAACCAAAAAAAAACCAAAAACAAATACAGATCTAAAATCCAACGATATGATAAACATAAAAAAAAAAAAAAACATAAACTAATTCAACGAATTTCAATTGAACGAATCACAATACTTTTCTCTGTTTTTCTGTCCTCGGCAGCTCTTCCCTTAGTGGCAGATTTTAAGTGGATCAATTGATGAAATTAAATCTAATAAAAATTAATAACAATGAAAATTGTATTCTGGAATAAAAATTGTATTCGGATGGAAGTAATTGATGAATTTCTGGAATTAATAACAATGAATTAGTGGAAAATTTTGTGGAATCAGAGGAAAACCTAAGAGGGAGAAGAGTTTTGGAGTGAAAGGGAGGACAATTTAGAGTATTGCATGAACCTAGAGTATAGCTTCTAAAGTGGAAGGTAATAAAACGGTACACTACATCTGGCGCAATATTTTTTATTTTTTTTAATTTTCCATTTGTATCGTTTTCATTCACAAACGATACTAATAATAGCTCGTTAAATCATAAGGTCGATGTGGTGCTCTATTAGTATCGTGTTGCCTAAAACCCGATACTAATACCTTCCCATTGGTATCGTTTTTACCACACATGATACTTATCCGTGAACTATTAGTATCGGGTTTTCAAAAACGATACTAATGTACTATTTTTAGTATCCTTGCTTATAAAAACGATACCAATTTACTAGTTTTAGTATCGTTTTTTGTAAACACGATACTAATAAAGGGTTACTAATAGGGATTTTTCCACTAGTGAGATAACACAAAATCTCGAGCATCCTTGAATAAAGTGGGCAAAAAGAATCCAGGCTGCAGTACCTTAAACATGGTCTTCGAAGGGCCTGCATGACCTCCATAAGGTGATGAGTGGCAATGGCCCAAGATCCCATAGAACTCCCAATCAGGAACACATCATCGGTATAAACCATCGGTACATTCCCGAAACAAATTCGAGTCATCCCAGAAATACCGTCAAACATCATGAAGAAACCGCTTCTTTTGCTGTGATGAGAGTTAGGAGGCAAGACACCTCCGACAATGTAACTGGAAAAATCGGCGAACCAAGGAGATTTAATTGTGAGCGAAAGTAAGAGATCATCGAGGAAAGAATCATCAATAGGCACGACCTCTGAATCTTCGAATCGAATTCTAGAAAGATGATCGGCTACTACATTTTCCGCTCCCTTCTTATCACGAATCTTGAGATCAAACTCTTGCAGCAATAGAATCCATCGAATCAAACTTGACTTTGCTTCCTTCTTAGCTAGGAGGTACTTAAGAGCAGCATGGTCAGTGTGAAAAATTACTGTTGAACCCAATAGGTATGATCGAAATTTGTTAAGTGCATACACAATTGCTAGCAACTCCTTTTCAGTAGTGGCATAATTCACTTGAGTTGGATCAAGTGTCTTGCTGGCATAGTAGATTGCATGGAGAACCTTGTCCTTCCTTTGGCCTAGAACTGCTCCAACTGCATAGTCACTGACATCACATATGATCTCGAACGGGATGTCCCAATTAGGAGATTAGATGATGGGTGCAAAAATAAGTGCTTGTTTAATCCTATTAAAAGACTCAACACACTCATCAGTAAAAATAAAATCTGCATCCTTCAAAAGCAACTGGGTTAGTGGTTTTGCAATTTTCGAAAAATCCTTAATGAACCTGCGATAAAAACCTGCATGACCCAAAAAGCTTCTTACCCCTTTGACATTCATAGGAGGGGGAAGTTGCTCGATTACCTGAATCTTTGCTTTATCTACCTCAATACCTCGTTCGGAGATTAGATGTCCAAGCACAACACCTTCAGTGACCATAAAATGGCACTTCTCCCAATTCAACACTAAATTCACCTCTTCACATATCATGAGCACTTTTGTTACATTTTCAAAACATGCAACAAATGAAGTTTCCTAGACATTAAAATCATCCATAAAAACTTCCATAATAGATGCAATGAAATCAGAAAAGATACTCATCATGCAATGTTGAAAGGTAGCAGGGGAATTACATAAACCAAAGGGCATTCTACGATATGCAAAAGTACCATAAGGACATGTAAATGTAGTTTTCTCTCTATCATCTGGATGAATGGGGATTTGGAAGAATCCCGAATAACCATCTAGATAATAAAAATACTTATGCCTAGCTAGCCTTTCTAACATTTGATCAAAGAAGGGGAGGGGAAAGTGATCCTTTTTAGGGCCTGTTTACTTCAGCTGAAAATAGCTGAACTAAACTGAACTGAATTGAACTGAATTGAAAGTTTTTTATGAAGGATTAATGAATAGCAAAATAAGAGAAGAGCTGAACTGAACTGAGCTGAACTGAACTGATCTGAACTGAACTGATTTTAAGCTGAAGTAAACAGGCCCTTAGTAGCAGTATTCAATTTCCTGTAATCAATACACATACGCCAACCTGTGACAACTCTAGTGCGAATCAATTCATTTTTATCATTACGCACAACAGTGGTCCCACCTTTCTTAGGCACTACCTAAACTGGACTGACCCACTTAGAATCAAGAATAGAATAAATGATACCAGCATCAAGTAATTTAATGACCTCATCTTAACAACTTCCTGCATGTTAGGATTCAAACCACGCTGACCGTGTATGCATGGTTTATGACCTTCCTCTAAATGAATACGATGCATGCGAAAATCAGGACAAATATCAGTTAAGTCATCAATAGTACGTATAACCAATAGCCTTCTTATGGCATTTAAGCACAGCTAATATTTTTCTCAAGTTGACTATCAGTAAGTGAAGCACTAACAATAATTGTATATAGCTCTTTTTCATCTAAAAAAGCATATTTCAAGTTATAGGGAAGGGGTTTCATCTCAGGTTGTGTTACCTCCTTTACCGAACAAATAATCTGGGGCAACTTCAAAAATTGATATTTGCTCCCTGAATTAAATTCCATGCTTGAAAGGTCCTGAATCAAGTCATCTGATTCCATATTGCCTTCACCTGAAACAACATCCAAACACAAAACGACCCCCAGAAGTTCCTTTTTCCAATTGGGTTTGATAAGGATAAATCACAGGTGTGGGTGACTATGGTGAAAATTGATGACACTGTGGATGATAGTGGTGGCTTCCTAAGCCAACACCATTAGTCACTATCCATATATTGAAATTGGTGGAGTATGGTGTTAATGATTATGTATAAAACTTGGAGTGACATTTGATCTAACACTACACCGGATGGCTGGTGGTTTCAGGGTACATGTTGGTTTGGTCCATGAGTTTTTTCCCACTTCACTTGATAGGGTTTTTCTCATTTTGGACATTATTGTTTTTTTGTGTGAGTCTTTGGCTAGTGGTTTCCTTCAAGATTATCTTTTGAGCTTGGTAAATGGTTTCTTGGAAGTTTCTTGATTAAAAGATTCATTCTTAGAAGGTTTCTTGATTTAAAGATTCGTTCTTGGAAGAGTTCTTGAAAAATCAAGAAAATGTGGTGAAGGATTCTTGCACGTGAATTACGATCTCAAGGGATGTTCTTGGGTTTGAAAATGACAAGTCTCCAATGTTTAAAATTGAAGATTTTATTTTGTTTATTTCATTTCTGGATAATTTGTTAGAATAGAATCTTGTTTGTTAGGATTTGTGCAAGTTGATTCAAGATAAAGATCAAATTGTGCAAGTGGGTGTGTGCAAGTGGATTGTCACGTGTGGATTGACACAAGTGGATCAACTTGGCATATATTTTTCCTATTGGTTGCAAGTTGTCTAAGTTAGTAAGGGCTGTTATTAAGCTGTTAGGATATTTGTTCTATAAATAGCCTACGATTTCAATGTAAAAACATAAGTTTTTGAGTTGATTAAATCAATAAAGTGTTTCGTTTTTCTTTTTTGTGTCAATTAAAAGAATTTAATTGTTACAAAATCTTCCCTAAATTCGAATTTCAGGAGTGAGTTTGAGTTTAGAACCCTAATTGATTATTTCAAGAGTGATTTAATTAATTATTTTCAATTGAATTCTTTCAGGAGCGGGAATTTAATTGAATATCCTTGTGAGTTTTGAGTTTTATTCGAGGGTACCACTTAAAATACACATCAATGTAGTTCCCTAGCTTAGAATGAAGTGAAGTATGGTTGTTAGTCTGTTACACTTGATTCAATTATTACGGATATTGGAGTGATAGATTGTACGCCCTCTGTTTCAATTTGTTAGTTGTGTGTGGTATGCGCGTAAATTAAGAAAATAAAAGTTTGACATGAATCTTTTATTTGATTCGATAAAATAAAACAAGATTCAAGTACTTTACAAAAAGCAAAGTACGAAGTACTTGTTTTGTTTTTCTTTTATTTTTTCTTTTGTTCATTAAAATAATTTTAAAGTAATGAATTACTCCTTATGATTTTATATTTGCTACATATACCAAAAAGGGAAATATCTAATTATCTGCTACATTTCATATTTTATTTTGTGATCCCCACACAAACATTTACAACTTCATACTTATTTTTATCATCTTATAACAAATTTTCTTTCTACTTGAATTTTATTTTTTGTCATCATCTTCTTTAATACTCTATTTTTTCTCTCAATCTTTTTATAAAGTTATGGTCCCCATATAATTATTCTCTTGCGTAAATATCTGATCCATGAGTCAATATAAAAAGTAAATAAAGATCGAGAGTATTTTTTTACAACTTACCAGGCAAACATGCTAAATGTAACCAACAAAAGGAAACGTAATAAACAACCGAAACGGGTTGAGTAATAAAACTATTACTCCCTGTCTCCTAATTTAGGTTATTGATGTACTATATCTATTTTCTATAGTTGTAACTTTTGACTATCTTATCTCTCACAAAAAATACCCAAATATTGCATCTGTAGACACGGACGGAGTATATTATTTATGGTGTTCTTAATTTATTACACATGAAAACTTTTAACACATTATGGAAGGAAGATGGGAGTAACATTAAAGTTGAAGTCTTCACCAAAGATACGTCACTTCTTTTTTTTATTTTATTATTATTATTATTATTTTTTTGTGCTAAGGAGCTATAAGAATAGAAAGAGTATCGATTCCACGATCTCCTAGAATCGAGAGGGGAGCTTTAATCACTTAAGTTTTTTCTCACTCTCAATATACATCATTTATGAGAGCCTTGACGCTTACATGAGCACATTTTTGTTTTGGGTCGAGTACACAATTACACAAGTAACTTCTTAAAAAAAGGTGTGTAATTGTGTATATGTGCTACGTAGATGAAAATCCTTACGGCAGTGGAAAAGCGTAATCAAGGGAATTGAGGAGCATTGTTTCAATAGATAAAAGAAATGCTTAATTAAATAATATAAACGACACTGCATATATAGATGGAAAACCTCGGGTACATGTTCGAAAAGCGCCAACTATTATGTTGGTATATGCAAATATGCAATCATTACATAGTTGTCATCAACTTGAAGTGTCATTGAAAGATCATCCACATTCAAGCAGTAGTAGGAACCATTGTAGTTGATTCCAAACCTCTCTAATTGATCATCATTCACATTGTTGAGAGGATCTATGGCTAATAAAACTCATTAGAACAGATGAAGGGGGAACAAAACTGATTAAGAAGAGTTATAGTGTACATTTGAATGAAAGGTATGCAAAAGAAGGCATAATTATGCTGCCTGTTTTAGGTATGTACAAGAAAACTCAGTAAGAGCATGTGTTTCACAATGCTTGTCTATATTAACAAAGGCTCTGTTACATCATTCTAAGCCGCCCCATGAACAAATGTTGATGGGCATCTAAAGTATGTAGTTGCTATGACATGCAAAGATGACAACATGAAATAACTGTAGAAGCAAACTTTCAACAAATGCTCTGGTCCAAGCTTTCGTAAACCATCAACTGAGCCGCTGCACTGGTGTCATCCAATTGGACATTACATTCCCCAGCTCTTCAATACAAGGGTTAATAGCTCAATATTCTCGTGAGTCAGCATTTACCAAGATCAGAATAGTTCAGGTCCTCTTCCTCATCATCAGAACTGTTGAGTTCCTCATCTTCCTCACCATCAGAATCATTAAAGTGCTCATCTTCCTCATAATTCGAATCTGAATAATTCATTGAAACATCCTACAAAAGATACAAAAACATGTTGCGGAAGGACATCAAAAATTACTCATAGAAGCTAATACTAGTACCTTAGTAACATACTGATTAAAAGATACACAGAGATCAGCATGTCACTCAAGATAGAGTAAAATGTCTCACTTGGATGGTCTCAGAGATTGGCTCAGACTCTTCGTCAGAACTCAAGGCTTTTCCATGTTCGCTGTCTACATCGTACCCCTACAATTAATATGAGACAAAGTTAAAACATAAGCAAGTTTAATGATAATAGATAAGATCCAATGCTCTTAAATGACTGGCTTTAATAATTCAAACAATTGAATAGGTACTCCTCCCTCTAAACAACCATCAATATTCCAATGTAGATCAAAAACTCGAAATTTAATTAATTACATACAAATTCAACAACAAAAAAAATATTTCATAGGTGAATGGATACATCTTTTTCATCAATGAAAACACAGTTTGGCATTAAAATAAAGACTTTTATTTTGGGGAGAAAGAAGAGCTATCAATGTGAGCATTTACAAAAGATTAATATCGGAGTAACCAGATTATGATAAATAAGTAAAAATTCGTAGCATGTATCACAAATTTGAACGCATAATAATAAGAATATAAGTGTTGACCCATGAATTGAAAGTTTTGATGATGACTACCACAAACAAACTTAACTAATAAAACACTTTGAGTTCCTATGAGTTTTCACAGGTTCAAACAGTAAGGAACTTGGAGGTATAATAAGTGTCATGGAACAATCCGTAGTAGGAACGTGATGAGTCATCAACCAAGTTGAAAGAGAAGTTCCTAGGCGGAATCTTGCAAAGAAACATCGAAGCTAAAAGAGAAGTTCCTGTGTACACAATTGCGTAGGAACAAGGCACGAGAATTGAGCTAGCGAACAACATCATGTAATTTCAGCGAAGTATCTTGATGAAGAGAAGAGAACATTCCAAGAAAATTATTACAGTAATTTTCTAGGAACTTTGTAAATAAGTAGGAGTCTTAATTCTAGTTGGAACATCGTGTCTAGGAGTCAAAACGAATCTATTCCACAAATTGGTCTAGGTTAATTACTGTTATAATTTAGGTCATAACAACCTTCTCCATGATGCCATACTTTTGGGAAATAAAAAAACTGATTTAGTTTGTTGTTAAAAAAAACAGCAATTAGGGTTTTACTTAGTCAAATAAAAAGATAAGGTTGTTAGGTAATCCTAGATTTTAGGAGTCAAGTCATGAGCTAATGGGCAACAAAAATTCGGTTAAAAAATGGTGAAGAGTCCTAGTTTTTAGGATAAGATCATGGGATAATGAAATAGATCATGTAGTAGTGGATGTCTAATATACTTGGGTTTATGGCTTGTTTTTCAAGGCTTAAACTCTCTATAAATACTCCAAAAACTTCATGAATAAATAGAACACACTTGAGCATTCATTCGAGTCTAAGTTTCATATGATGTTCCTGTCTAGTTTGCTAGTTCTTTTAATGTATTAGAGTCTGTATTGAGTTGTAATCTTTGAGAAAAAGTGAAGTGTGAGAATAAGAGAAGAGTGGAGAGAAAGAGAAACGAGAGAAAAAGAGTGAGAGTTGAGAATTGAACTCCTACAGGAATTGACGAGTCATGGTAGAGAATTTGGCTTGTAAAGAGTTTTACATGCCTATTATAAAAGTAGAGTTTTTTCTTCCTTTGGGCCAAGGAAGTTTTTCTCGTTAAAATATCTCTCTTACCCTTAGTTTCATTCAAATTAGTTTAAATTCTGCAAACAAGTTCCACACACAAAGAGCATTACAAAAGTAGAACTTATTGGAACTAGTTAGCAATTCTCCCCCCCCCCCTCAGTGTTCCAGTAGAAACAACAGGTGGTATCAGAGCAGAAACTCGGGAAATTCAAGCATTCTTGAAGAGAGATCCTGGAAGTATGAACACTCACGAGAAATTGAAAGAAAGTTACACAACTCAAAGACCACCTATATTCAGTGGGAAGTTTTATACGTACCGGAAGAATCGAATGGAGATTTTTATCAAGGCTGAGAACTACCAGGTTCGGCGTGTAATTGAAATAGGTGACTATGAGGTAACAAAAACTAATGTTAATAATGAAGTAGTTCCTAAAATGATTTCTGAATATGAAAAGAAAGATTTTGAAAAGTAAAAATCAATGCACGTGCTATTAAGCTTTTACATTGTGGTATTGGACCTCATGAACACAACCGTGTTAAGGGGTGCAAGACTGCTAAACAAATATGAGATTTATTGCAAGTAACTCATGAAGGAACTAGTGAAGTAAAACGTTCTAAAATTGATTTGTTAATGTCCAAATATGAGAGTTTTGAAATGTTACCTAAAGAGTCAATACAAGAAATGCTTATTCGTTCCACTAACATCACCAATAAGCTCTCTTCTCTTGGAAAGGATATACCTGCTGATGAACAGGTTAGTAAGGGTTAGGAAAGTGCTTAGGAGTCTACCCCAAGATGAAAGATGGAGAGCCAAAGTTACTGCACTCATGGAAACAAAGGATTTCACGAAGTTCCACATTGAACAACTTGCTGGTTCCTTACTGACCCATGAATTATACCTTGGAGGAACCGGAGAAAATTCCACAAACAAAGGGTGGCCTTAAAAGCCGAAGAAAGTGACGAATCAGAAGGAGATGATGATGAGGTAGCCTTGCTAGTTAGAAGATTCAAAAGGGCTCTCAACAAGAATCGAAGTTCCTATAGGAACACTGGCAGAAAATTCTCTAGAAATAAAAGGGTATTTGTGTCACAAATGTGGATCCTCAGAACACTTCATCAAAGATTGTCTCCAATGGGATCTTAGTTTTAAAAGCGCGTGCCTAGGCGCAAAGCGCACCAAGGCGCAGGGGGGCCTGAGAAGCGCGCGGAGGAGCGCCTCTAGGGTTTTATGAATTTTTTTTTTATTTTTTTATTTTTTGAAGCGCACCTAGGCGCAAGGCGCTTAGCTTACAACCCTTTTGCGCTTTTGTGCGCTTCTCGCCTTTTAAAATTAAGAATGGGATAAAGAAAAAGGGAAGTCAAAGGGCAAGGAGTATCTCAAGGAGAAGAAGAAACAAACCAAAGAAAAATTCTACAAACCTTCATACTCCAAGAATGATGTGAGAAAAGCAATGGTAGCAGCTCAGGGAGATTATAAAAGCGAGGAAAATGAAGAAGAATAGCCTCAAGAAGTTGCCAACATATGTTTGATGGCCAAAACGGATAGGAACGAGGTCCACGAGGAACTTGCTAATGAGGTATTTCCAAACTCTGGTCTTCTTGATGTTTTTTCTAAACATGAATTAGTAGATCTAATACTAAAACTTCACAAAAACTGGACTAATTTATTACGAGTAAAAACTGAATGTGAAAAGGCTCTTCAAACTCGTAAGGAACACAGTGATTGGCTAAGGATAAATAGAACTGAAACTGAGAAAAGAGTTTTTGACTTATTAGATCAAACTACAAATTTAAAAGTAAAAGTTGAAAATTTTTAAAAAAAACTTAATCAAGTCACTATGGAACTAAATTTCTACAGGTTGATCAATCTAAATGAGAGTTCCACTGAAGGCTCATTAAATGGTTCAATCATCAAGGAACTTATGAAGGAACTTGATGCTGTAAAGGCTTAAAAGAACAAGCTTACAATGGAACTCACTAATTCAAAAGAATAAAAGGAATGATCAACACAAAGTTCCAACATGGATTCTAAATGCCAAAACAAAAAGGACCGAAGTTCATGGTTTTAATTATTAAAAGAAAGTGGGCAAGTAAAATAAATACGTGGAACTTTCAAGTAGCAAAGTGTGTTTGTTCTGAGTGAACACGGGACATCTAAAAGGCCAATGTTAACAGAACACCAGTTTAGATGTAAATAGTAGACAAGTAAAACACATATGGATCGAAAAATCAATTGAAGATTTGTCTACGGAGTAACCCAAGGAAACCTGGGTCCCTACACCTAACATCTAATCTGAATTGCAGGTGCTAGTGAGGGGGAACAACACGTGGTATCTCGACAACGGTTGTTCCAAGAACATGACAGGTGACAAATCTAAGTTTCTCTCACTGCCAGGGGGAACTGTGACGTTTGGTGATAATAAAAAAGGTAACATAGTTGCCTTAGGTAAGGTTGGTAAGTCATGTTCCCATGCAATTCATAATGTTTTTCTTATTGATGGTCTTAAACATAACTTACTTAGCATATCTCAATTCTATGACAAAGGAAATTCTGTTTGTTTTATTGATGAGCGTTGTCAAATCATCAATAATCACACTAATCAAGTTGTACTTGAGGGAAAACGCAAAGAGAACACTTGATTTACATGAAGTTCCCAAAAGTACATTTTCTTGTTTAAGTGTGATTGAGGATGATTCACTACTTTGGCATAAACATGTTGGACATGCTAGCCTCTAATTGATAAACTTAGATCTAAAGAACTTGTTGTTGGGTTACCTAAAATTAAGTTCCTATGTGATAATATATGCGGTGCATGTGCTAGAGGCAAGCATATTAGAAGTTCTTTCAAAAGCAAAGAGCTTATGGGCACCACAAAACCACTGGAACTCATTCATATGGATTAGTGTGGGCCCATGAGAGTCCAAAGTAGAAGTGGTAAGCTATATGTCTTGGTCATTGTTGATGATTACTCTAATATACATGGACTATGTACCTTCATAGCAAAGATGAAACATTTGATGAATTTACTTGCTTTGCTAAGAGAGTTCAAGAATCTAGTGGTTATCAACTTATACACTTAAGATCTGACCATGGAAAGGAATTTGAGAATCACAAGTTTGATGAATTTTACAAGGAAAATAGTATGGATCACAATTTTTCAGCCCCAAGAACACCACAGCAAAATAGTTGTGTGGAAAGGAAAGACAAAACCTTAGAAGATATGGCAAGAAAAATGCTCACAGCAAGCGTACTACCAAGAAACTTCTGGGCAGATGCAGTAAATACAGCTTGTTATATTATAAATAGTCATGATTAGACCCATCACTAACAAAACTACCTATGAATTGTCTAGAGGACGAAAACCTAATGTGTCTCACCTTACAACATTTGGTTGTAAATGATTTGTCCATAATAATGGTAAAAGGAACTTAGGGAAGTTTGATGAAAGAAGTGATGAAACTGTGTTCCTAGGATATGCCACTAATAGTAAAACTTAGAGTTTACAACAAGAGAACATTAAGTGTCGAGGAAAGTGTACATATTATTTTTGATGAGACTGACTATAATGTAAATAGTAGAGATACTAACTTTATGCGGGAACATGAGGACTTCAAAATAGGGCTGGTTAGAAAAGATCCAGATGAGGAAAAATTAACATCCAACAAGGAACAAACAAGAGTTCCTGTAGATCAGTTCCCAGTTGAAAGACAAAATGAGACAGTTCTGGAAGAAACAGCGAATGAAGTTCCAAATGATGCAGAGAATGAAGAAAATATCACTGAACCAGAAAGAGTTCCTAGAAAAACTGGAGAAAGAGCAGTTCGTATTAGAGACTACCAACCTAAACCTTGAAAACATCAAAAGTCTCATGTAATTGATCTAGTTATTAGTAATATTACGAAAGGAACTCAGACTAGATCTCAGATAAGGAACTTCGGTGCCTTTAATGTATTTTTGTCCATCATGGAGCCTTGAAATCACGTAGTAACACTCGAGGATGTAGATTGGATCCAAGCAATGCAAGACGAGCCGAATCAATTTGAAAGGAACAAGGTTTGGCACCTTGAGCCTCGGGAAACACCAGAAAGTAATTGGATTGAAATGGGTGTTCAAGAACAAGCTAAATGAGTACGGCACAATTATCACGAACAAAATCAGGTTAGTAGTTAAAGGTTATAATCAACAAGAGGGAATTGATTTTGAAGATACTTTTGCTCCAATTGCAAGGTTAGAAGCTATTAAAATTTTGATTGTTGTTGCTTCTTTTATGGGTTTTCAATTATATAAAATGGATGTTAAATGTGCTTTCATAAATGGTTTTCTTAACGAAGATGTTTACATGGAACAACCCCATGGATTTGAGCTAACAGATGCGGACTATGCAGGTGACTTGGTAAATCGAAAAAGCACTTCAGGTATGGTTCAGTTCCTTGGAACATGTTTAGTTTCTTGGAGTTCCAAGAAGCAAAACACTATTGCTTTATCCACTGCTGAAGCGGAGTATGTAGCTGCTACTTCATGTTGTTCCAAGTGCTTTGGATAAAACAACAGCTAAGGGACTTTGGTATTATCTATGATTGCTATTTTTTGTGATAATACTAGTGCTATATGTATTTCTAAAGATCCAGTTCACCACTCACGTGTCAAACACATTAATATTCATCATCATTTTCTAAAGGATAATGTAGAGAAAGGTTTGATAAAACTTGAGTTTGTCAAATTGAAAATCAAATTGCAGACATCTTAACAAAGCCATTGAATAGAGAAAGATATGAGAAGATGAAAATGAAACTCGCATTGATAAAATTGCAATAAAATCCATGAAGTTCCTCCAGGTATGTCATTATTTGTAACGAAGTTCCTATATGCATTTTTCATCACAAATCTTGTGCGAAAGCATATTCCTGCAGAAACTTTGATTATACTCGCTAATGTCTATCAATATTATCCTTAGTGTCATGATTGCTTGTCTAAAATGATAATATTAGATGGTGTGCAATATGTTCCTTTTTCACGTCAAAAATATTTTTTTTCACAAATTAATTTTAATTTCCATAAATTAATTTTTATTTATATTGCTTCATATTCCTATCCTATAGGATGTATATATTCAATTATAAGTTTTAGATTCCATGAACAAATTTTGCAGCCAAAATAACATAAATAGGGGAAATGCGTTTGGAAGGAATTCTTAAATAGACACCCCATCAATTATCCAATGTACATGCACTACTTTCTCTTAAACATTCATCAAATCAATCAACTCTTCACACAAACCTTTTCACTCTCTAAACCCGTAACTCCCCCCCCCCCCCTCCCCCNCCCCCTCTCTCTCTCTCTCTCTCTCTCTCTCTCTCTTCCAATCACTTTTACTTTCTCAAAAACCCAATTCTCAAAACCTAACTCTCAATCTTCAATGGAAACTCAACACTCACCCTCTCATGGAATTGAGAGCTTAACCCCCAAAACCAAAACGACGCAAAAACCGGCCGAAAAACTCACCAAACAATCTGAAACGAAGCCAAGTTCCTCCATGGCTGAACGGAAAAAACGAAAAATGGAGGAAGTTGAACCGGCGGAGGAGGACGAAGAAGTTGATGTTGGGGACGAATCAATGAAAACGTTGGAAATGGAAGCAAGTAAGTATGTTCCTGGATTGTTTTTAGATTTAGATTGGTGTAGATCGGTGGGTTATGTCGAATTATTGGAAGTAATTCATAATCAAAGGATGGACAAAATTGTTGGGGGAACACGGAATTGATGATACGTATCCTAAGGCAATCCTTGAATCTTGTGAAAACTATGGATTTGCCAAGGGAACCACAAGTTCCGTGAATGGTGTTGAAATTTCATTTGATTGTGATTATTTGGCAAAATTATTTGAGATTCCTAATGAGGGTTATGATAATTACTTTAAGGGAAGGTATAATTTAAAGATTGGGAAGGTAGGAAAGGACGACATATTGACCGAATTAGGAGGGAAGAAGGGAGTAAATAAAATCGATCATAATTCGCTTTCACCTCTTGGAAATTATTGTTTAATGTTGTGAGAAGAATTGTGTTCCCACGAACACAGAAAGGAGTGAGGCCAATTTGTTAGATTGTGCGGTTATTTATTGTCTTATGTTTAATGTACAAATAAATTTTCCTAGCCTGAGGATTTCACACTTGGATCACACTATTCCAAGTGGCTGAAGGTTGGGTATGGTACTTTATTAACAAAAATTTTCGAAAGCTTTGTGGTACCATTAGAAGGCTATGGGAATGTAGGGATGAAGGAGCAGTACATTCAAGTTTCCACCTTAAATGGACTGAATTTGGGAGTTTTGCGTGGGTATACTCACTGGTACACTGAGATATTGAGGTTGGAAGAAAAGAATAAGAGGAGGAAGAAAAGTCAAAAGTGAGGAAGAGTAGGAGACTTCTTAACAAGTCCGATAGTGAGCCTCCTACTATTGATCTTGAGACTGAGGGTATGAAAACCCAGGAGACTGGAGTGCTGGTTCCTCGAAAAACTGAGCGGTTGAAACAGTCCTTAAAGGAACATGTTGAGAAGCAACTTGATGTTGAAGGTCAAGTCTTCATGATGAGACAGGCCTTAAGTTCCTTTATGCTTTCATTTGAGAAGAAACATGCAAAAGTGATGGCATGTCTTTCTGAGTTTAAAAATGCAGCAGGGAACTCAGACTGAGGCTGCTGGAACTGCTCCACAAAAGCAATCTGATGAGGTTGAGGGTGGAACTCACTTTGAAGATGCAGCTGCTAAAACTGCAGAACAAAAGGAGGAGGTTCCCATCGCTTCAGTTCATACAGAAACAGCCACTACCTCAGTTTCTCTACAAACCTCTAGAGATCTAGCTCCTACAACAACTCCTGCCGCCGGAACTCTTTTCTGTCCCACTCTTTCCTAATTGCGCTTTCCTTATTTTAAACTAATTCGATATGGTTGTAATATTTAACATGGATTTCTTTTTGCTTTAATTTTTACTTTTGCTTTGGTTTCGCTGTTTTTATTCTTTTCTTTAAATTGTCAATAAAATTGTTCCTTTTATTAATAGTTATGGGTAGTGAATTCTTTTCTTGCTTTCTTTACTTTTTGGGAACATATTTGTCATCATTCTGTTTCTGAGTCTTGATTCTATTTCTGAGTCTTAAGATGCATCTTGATGGCTAATATTACAAGATTGCTACTTGAGTTGCATATTAAAGTACCGAAAGAAGGGTCTCTACTATTATATATGAAATAATGGTGCTGTGATGAGAAGTTTCTAAAGGAACGTAGTTATAAGTTTTAATTATGTCAAAAGGGGGAAGAGAAAGGCAAACCATTGCATGAAAAACAATTTCATAATTGAAAATTAAAAATATTTCCTTTCTATTTTTTATATTTTTCTATGTAAGTTTGTTTGCCTTAGTTTGTCATCATCAAAGAGGGGGAAATTGTTGACCCCTGAATTGAAAGTTTCGATGATGACTACCACAAACAAACTTGACTAATAAAACACTTTGAGAGTTCCTATGAGTTTTCACAGGTTTAAAGAGTAATGAACTAGGAGCTATAATAAGTGTCATGGAACAATCCGTAGTAGGAACGTGATGAGTCATCAACCAAGTTCAAAGATAAGTTCCTAGGCAGAATTTTGCAAAGAAACACCGAAGCCAAAAGAGAAGTTCCTGTGTACACAATTGCGTAGGAACAAGGCACGAGAATTGAGCTAGCGAACAACATCATGTAATTTCAGCGAAGTATCTTGATAAAGAGAAGAGAATATTCCAAGAGGATTATGAGAGTAATTTTCTAGGAACTTTGTAAATACGTTGGAGTCTTAATTGTGGTGGAACATCGTGTCTAAGAGTCAAAACGAATCTATTCCACAAATTGGTCTAGGTTAATTACTGTTAAAATTTAGGTCACAACAACTTTCTCCATGATGCCATACTTTTAGGAAATAAAAAAATTGATTTAGTTTGTTGTTAAAAATAAAACGGCAATTAGGGTTTTACTTAGTCAAATAAAAAGATAAGGTTGTTAGGTAATCCTAGATTTTAGGAGTCAAGTCATGGGCTAATTGGCAGCAAAAATTCGGTTAAAAATAGGTAAATATTAGTTTTTAGGATAAGATCATAGGATAATGGAATAGATCATGGAGTAGTGAATGTCTAATATACGTGGGTTTATGGCTTGTTTTTCAAGGCTTAAACTCTCTGTAAATACTCCAAAAACTTCAGAAATAAGTAGAACACACTTGAGCATTCATAAGAGCCTAAGTTTCGGATGACGTTCCTGTCCAATTTGCGAGTTCTTTCAATGTATTAGAGTCTGTATTGAGTTGTAATCTTTGAAGAAGAAAGTGATGTGTGAGAACAAGAGAAGAGTGGAGAGAAAGAGAAAGAGAAACGAGAGAAAAAGAGTGAGAATTGAGTTCCTACATGACCCGACGAGTCATAGTAGAGAATTTAGGTTTTAAAGGCCTATTATAAAAGTAGAGTTTTTCTTCGTTTGTGCCAAAGAAGTTTTTCTCATTGAAATATCTCTCTTACTCTTAGTTTCGTTCAAATTAGTTTAAATTCCGCAAAGAAGTTCCACACAGCAATTCACCCCCCCCCCTCTTGCAATGTTCCGGTAGAAACAATAATATGTTCAAAAAAAAAAAATAGCTTAACAAAGGCCAGTTAAGCCATTTTGTATTTCTGCAAGTGTTTATTTCTCTAAATTTCTTGACTTAATTTAAGCATCCATGGCCTTTTAGCTTTCTCCATGGTGGTTCACTAAGCATAGGAGACCATTATACATGGCCATCATGGCATTACGCTAACCCCTTGCTATTAATCTTCAGTTTTTTCCCCTCCTAATTCTCCGATTCTTACCCAAAAATCTGTTGTGTCGTGATGTCAGAGATTGGTTAGCAACAGTTATTAGTAGTCTTAGTTCCCTCTAAAATAGTTACGTCTAAGGTACCTTGGTCGTTTCAACCAAGTTGTAAGATATGCCGTGAATCAGTTTTGGCCCCCTTTGTATAACCCATCACACGGCTGCCAGTCACTGAGTCAGCAATTTTTAAGATTGGTTGTGCCTTGCCGGGTACATTCAAAGGCAAAAAAAAAAGTTCAACTGATTTGTAATGAGCTAAAAATTAGCTACAAATCAAATGATTTGTAAAAACTTTGGTTGTACCACGTACATCCTCAACCTCCCCCCCCCCCCCAACCACTCGTCTGATAATAAGTACTCCCTCTGTTTGACTTTATCCTTTACGTTTCTACTTTTGGCGTTCCATTTTATTCTTTACATATCCATTTTTCTATAATAAAACTACTGTTTTCCATAATTAACAGCCAATCACCAATTTTTTTGACTTTTTCCCTAAAATATCTCACCGCAATAAATCACCATATCGTTTTTCCATAATTAACCTCAATCACCACATTAACCACATAATTTCTAAAGTTAATCAATACAATTCAAAAACTTCATATCACAAACATGTACCACATAATTAAATTTCCTAAGGTAGGGTTTACAGAGATACAAATGTTAAGATGGATGTGTGGGAACACTCTAAGGAATAGGTTTCGAAATGAAGTGATCAGCAAGAAAGTGGTCGCAGACATTGCAAGCAAGGTAAGGGAAAACTATCTGCATTGGTTTCAGGGAGCTCTGGAGCGACGAGTGGAAGAATGGGATCCACAAGAGACAGGGGGAGACGGAAAATGACTTTGTAGTAAGGTGTTACAAAAGACATGAAGCTTTTGGATTTATCGGAAAACGAGGTTCTCGATAGTACGGTATGGAGGAGGAAAATTTATATGGATTGCCACATGAAATTATTAATTTTGGTCCATGTAGCTTACCCCGTTTATAGGAATAAGGCTCTGATTGATTGAATCAACACATTTACCACTAAAATTTTAAATAACGTTTTATCACTATAAAATTTTTCTTAATTCATGTGCAAAAGTGAAAAGCATAAATAATAAATCGGATTGGAGGGAATGTTATATTATCACATCTAGAAGTTATTTTGAATCCCTTTTTTCTTGGTGAAATCATTTAATCCTAAACTTAACTTTTTCCGGCTCAAATTAACATTTCCACATTTGTTCTCCCAAATTCTTAAGTTTGTTTGCTTTCGGTGGTGTCTCATTTGCTTGAGTTTCACTTTTATTCACTTGAATTTCACTTTTTTGTTCAATTATTTCTTGTAGCAATTTTCCTTTTTTACTTCGAGAGAGATGTTCACGAGTGAGGAAGATCTTCGAACAGGGGGTCTGAAGAGGAAGATTATTAATCCTAAACTTAACTTTTTTAGTCTCAAACTAACACTTCCACACTTGTTCTCCCAAATTCTCAAGTTTGTCTGCTTTCACTTGACAAAGTACTCATTCACTTGAATTTCACTTTTTTGTTCAATGATTTCTTTTAGCAATTTTCCTTGTTGAATTGAGGAAGAATCTTGGAACTGGGGTCTTAAGAGGGTTTAATCTCATTCCCATCGACCATTTGGTTGAGTCCCAAGTCGCATACTTAAGAGGTTGGAAGTGACGACAATTAAGAGTCGGGGATGGTCCCTGCACCTATATCCATCGAGGTTCTTCCACAGGGACCCTCCGACCATCTATCCTTCTCATGTTCTGTGAGGAAGAACACCACGGATATTGTTGTCGGATAGCTCCTCTAGGTCGCAACTAGTATGTTGCCTCACTTAAAAGGGAGTGAATGACTATAAAGTGGCATGCAAATATGTAATTAGCCAGCATCTCGGACCTCTAACCCATGCGCCCTCTAAGCACTTTGTTGAAAATGCCTAAACCAATAATTGGGATATCTAAGACTGCCATTCTTTACTGTAACAAGACCAATGAGGTATACTCACACTTGGCTATTAGAGTGAGGTTCCTCTCCACCGTCTCATTGTAGAGCTATTAGATGTTTGGAGACTTAGCTGGGCCTACTTAAATCCTTAATCCATCATTCAATCCAAAAAAAATAATTTCTTTCTTCTGGAGCTATCAGTTTATAGTTCAGCAATGTTGAGGTCTTTAGATCCATCAATCAATCAATCACAGCCTTAATCCCAAAAATTTGGGGTCTTTAGATCCATATATAGGCTAAAACCAAATAGAGGTACCAAGCTTTCAAATCTGAGTCTTGCTTGTATCTTTTGTTGTTTCATATTCCATAGCAAGAAAACTCCTTTCCTCCCCCACCCCCTCTTTCTCCCCAAAAAATAACAATAACAAAGTCACTGAAAATTCTCATAATGGCTCATATGGGTCCTTCAGGAATTTTCTGGCATATCATAAGTGTGTAAACCAGTGTAATTGGCCTGTTATTCAACCCAAAATCAACACGGAGAATGTGCAAGTACACTTGAAAAAATGATAAGCAACGACTTTGCTGGTTCCAAGAGGGTGTTTGTTAACCATTTGGTTCTCCAATATAAACATGCAAGTCTGCTGCTATTTAGATCAAGGTAGTGACACTATTACGGTACAACTAGCAGAGGAACTGCAAGTGGCTGGGAAGTCCACTGCCAGAGAGAAACTGCTAGTCATTTTTTTCATTCATTTAAATTCTGAACCCCTTCAGGGAGTTGGCTGTCAAGGAATTATATAATTATTAATAATAGGAGCAAAGTAGCTCTCCAGTTTTAGTGATATTTGTCTCAGCAGCTTGTAGAAGTAGTAAGATTATGACTTATGAGCTCTTTCTTGTTAATATGTGAGAGCATGCAAATGAAGAGTGTATTGCTGCAACTCTTCACAGATGGTAGGTTGCAGTTGCACTAACATTACATAATAATGCAGGTAAAACACTTCACTTTGTTGGCTGAGTAGTAGATTTAATGTCTGATATTATCTGATATCGTCCATTTTGTTCTCCTGGTTAAAAAAAGAACATTTACCACCCCTGTTTTAATGTTTCATTTTAGCTGCAAATTTTACACAGCATGAAAGTTTCATTGCATTAGATGTAACAAACAATTTTTTTCCCTATTAAGATGTCATGCCTCTCTACATAAAACACTCGCTAACAAATTTTGCCTACAAGTCCATGCAATCTTTTTTTTGTTGCAAATACAATGAGAAGGTAAATTGATATTGAGAGAAAGAAAGGGAAATCACTAGTTTCCACACATAGAATATAGGCAATGATGTTTCATTAATCGCATTAGAATATAGACAATGATACTTCATTAATCACCTATTCCCTAATAAAGTGTCAGTTAATCGAGCAATGATTTAAAGAAATTGCTACTTACCATATCCTTCTTCATTTGGTCTATGTTTTTCTCCAATTCAGATATGTGCTCACTGAGAGCCTGCAGGAATTCATGATTATAAAAATAAAAATAAATGAATAAATAAATAAGAAAAAATAGATCCAAAAAGTGGTGCAGAAAATATCTCGGAGGAAAGAAGCGTGAGAAAAGCCACCAAACCTCATGGCGCTGCATAGCAAGTGCACGTTTTAATGCTTTAGCCTTTGTTAAGAGATTTCTTGGCCTCAAGCTAATAGGCCTCTGATAATTCTTTCCTCGGTAATATATGAGAGCATAACCTTTTGGCACCCGCTCTATAGCGACCAGTATGCCACCACTCTCAAATTCTAACAGTCTTGCTGTTTCCTCCACAAAGGCAAGGGTCTTCTGTTTGCTGATCAATTTAACAAGTTCTCTGTGTTTCCAATGCAAGTGCATATTTTCAATAACACCATCAAATATACCACGGACACCTACAAAATAATAACAGCATGTGACAAAGCCATATTTACATACAGCAAAAACGACGGATCCTTAGTCACAAATTCTAAAATAACAACATATTTCTAATATATAAACTATTAACCAACTTTAACCTTGAACTAATGACAGAAATCTATTGATAATGTTATAAGCCAAGGCATGCTCACCTAGAGGCAAGTATGCCTTCATTCTTAAGCCAATCTTGCGAAATGTAAACCGCTCCTCATCGGTAATTGTTTCCTGATCATCAGAGGGACCAACAGGAACCATAGATGCCTCTATTTTAGCCAACAATGTCTCTGCTCGAATCATCTTGGACTGGGCCTGGTCATGCATGAAACACACACAGTTATTATACTCAGAATACTTATAAGTTAGTAATAGAGCTCAGGCTTAGAACGCAATCAATCTGTGCAATATTGTTACCTGTTAGGAAAGCACCCATGATTTAAAAAACAAATAAAAAATAAAAATAATAAAAAGAAGAAAGAAAGAAACCAAGAAATTCAATGAAATTTTAGATGGAAGTTGCACATACATGATAATACTGGAAGAAAAGTTTTAAACCACTTAAATTATCCATCCCACTTCGCCACAAAGAGACTATGAAATGAACGTTAATGTGCTTAAGTCATCAGATATGCTCATCATTTTATCAGGAACAAAAAACTTTGTTAAGGTATAAAGTCTTTGAAACTTGAGAGAAAGCTGCATATAATTGTTAGTGCTTGGTGTATGACTTGTCGATAGTGAATATCTAGATTTGAGTCGAAGCAAGTGAGCTTTAAGCCTTTGAGCATCTCATACTTATTTACCGAAAAGGGTCGATAGAAGGTTGACAAGGAAGCTATATCAAATGTGACAAATAAAACAAATACTAATGCAGTTTTATATATGTATATATAGGATATAAAGTCTTTGAAACTTGAGAGAAAGCTGCGTATAATTGTTAGTGCTTGGTGTATGACTTGTCGATAGTGAATATCTAGATTTGAGTCGAAGCAAGTGAGCTTTAAGCCTTTGAGCATCTCATACTTATTTACCGAAAAGGGTCGATAGAAGGTTGACAAGGAAGCTATATCAAATGTGACAAATAAAACAAATACTAATGCAGTTTTATATATGTATATATAGGATATAAAGTCTTTGAAACTTGAGAGAAAGCTGCGTATAATTGTTAGTGCTTGGTGTATGACTTGTCGATAGTGAATATCTAGATTTGAGTCGAAGCAAGTGAGCTTTAAGCCTTTGAGCATCTCATACTTATTTACCGAAAAGGGTCGATAGAAGGTTGACAAGGAAGCTATATCAAATGTGACAAATAAAACAAATACTAATGCAGTTTTATATATGTATATATAGGAATAGGATCCTATAAAAACCAATCCCTTAGCTAAAAACTGAAAAAATAACAACCCTAACCATTGAATAAACATCTTTTAATCTCATCCGTGCATCTATATTTGGCAGTATATCTATATATCCCTCTCTAATTGATATCTCATCTTTCTCTTTCCTCTCATTTTTCTTCTTCATCGTCTTTTCAACAGATTTGACAAGAAATTTGTAGATTTTTCTCACAATTCATCATCTCTCTTCCTATTCCTTCTCTTTCAATTTATTTAGCAAATGAAGTTCATGATCATGAATCCTTAATTGAGCAAAATAACTGTAATTTTTGCTATAATGACTTCAAAGTGAGGAAGAAAGTTTTTGATTTGCAGAAAAGCATTGATTTAGCATCAAAGCGAGTCATAAGAATTGTTTGCAGTCTTTTCAGCTTGCAATCAAATTTGGAATTTTTTAATTCTCATAATATAAATTGAGTGTTTTAAGACTATACATGAGTAATTAGTTCAAGTAAAATATAATCACAAGATTCTCAGCATTGTGTAGCCTTGTCAATATACTCAGTAGTGCGTAGAGGAGAACACCCAGTAAAGTACCCTTGTTTTACCAAAATATACTGCTTTTATTATAAAACGTAACACTTTTGTTGCTCTCCAGCCTCTCTTTGTTACTGCTACTTGTTACTTGGGTTAAAAATTTTATTGGTGTATGTGATAATCGTTGATGGTTTCTATTGCTTACGTTTGTGATATTCTTCCACTTTGTTGGACATTTTTTAAGTATTTTACCCTTTGATTTCATTTGTATCAGTTATTTGTCATATATACCCCTTTTATGTAAAATGTTTCCTTTTAATCTCTAAAGTGGTATAGTTTTCAATGTTTTCAGCAAAACTAAGTTTTCAGTGGATCTTTCCTCTCTCTCTCTCTCTCTCTCTCTCTCTCTCACACACTTTAACCTACACTATGTGCACAGCGAATTACTTCTAATTCAAAGTCATACAGTAGGTCATTTCATCATGCCCCCTTACCATTATGAATACGGGTGAAGCAAGAAAGATGTTAAACTCAAGATGCAAATGACTAAATGTATTTCATTTTTTGGAAGTGTCCAGATTTCAAAACTATATAATTAATTTAACCTTTAAGAAGAGGATAGATTGCTTACCAGCGTTAATTTATGCTCAATTCGCTTGACCTCCTTCACATTTTTAGCAGTAGAAGCTTCTTCTCTCATCTTTTCTAATTCTTCAGCTGATACTTTTCTGCCCCACCTTGCTTGGGCTTCATAGAACTCAGCTAGTGTACCAGCAGGCGCATACTCATCTTCACAAGTACTCGTTGCCTCAACTGATCCAGTCCGTGCATTTTCTTCAGCATCTTGGATCTTCTTTGTGAGCTCCTGCCTTTCCACCACAGCAGCAGCCACCGTACTCGGAAGAAAATCTTTTCCACGATATATAACAATAAAATATTTGTTTCGCAGAAGCAGAGTGCCTCCTGTTAGTGTCTACAGCACAAGAAAATGTGTTACCACTCTGTTTACGAAAGTCTTTTCCTCTTAATTTCTTGAAGAACATACTGCTAGCAGCTATAAGACATCACCAGAATTCAGATATGGGAGCCAACAGTATGTAAAACGAAAACAGTCAAACATCTTACAGAATATGGAGAAAATTTGGTGCTGGTAAGACCATAAATAACACCAAATGGATGCATTTAATCAATATTTTGCAACATTCTAGCAAGAGCTTATACTTGAAAGAATGCAAGGTTTTATCCAGTACAGCTAGTGAGGCATGATTTGAAATTAAAAATTGCAATTTAAAGGGAAAATGTTAAACGATACCAAAGAAAAAACAATATATCAAAGTATTGAGATCTTTGAGCTGATTATGTTAATAGATGATTCTTACATCCCTTCCCAACAATCAAAGTTACTTAAGCGGTGAAACTATAGACAGGCTTACTACATGTAATCAGGAAAGCAGTATATATGTTTAAGTAAAAGCAAATACAACAGCAAAGCCTTGGTTCCAAAATAACTTGGGTTGGCTAGAAATCAATCAATAAGAGGTATCACAAAAGTCATCTTCATATATCTTGTCCCTCCATTCTTCCAAATTTAATGCCAAACTCTTCTTAACCCCAAATAACCAAATATAGCCCACAACCACCCTCATCCAAGTTTGCATTTGTCTTCCTTTTTACTTTCCCATTCTTTGTCCACTCGTCAAGCCTCCTTAATTGTGCATTACTTACATCTGTCTTATATGACCAAACCATCTTAAACGATTTTCCCCATATTATCCTCAATATATATAACCCCTACCTCCTTCCTAATAACCTCATTCCTTATTTTATCTTGTCGCTTATGCCTGCAACTTTTTTGACGTAGCATACTCATTTTTACCACATTCATGAATGTGACAATATTTCAAAGCCTAATATTTCTTATGTAATAGCTAATCCTTAATTTAAAATCACTGAAAGTCATTACTTTGCAGTTCAGTCATTTATCTTCACTCTATTGCTGCCGTATTTCAATCGAACTCATCAACACAATCTTATTGTTATCCATCGCACCAAACTATTTCTTCAGGATTTGCCCTCTGACATTCGACTATTCGAGTTTATCCCTTTCCCTATGTGATGCAAGTATCAGCTCCAACTCCAAGCATACAATATTATTATTATAATTGCTGAGACTGATCACTTTAATTTGAAAAAAGCCAAAGTTTTCATTCTCCTTCCAAGTTTCAATGCAGAAAAAAGTCATCAAATTCTGACCTGATTTAGAGCATCCATTCGCTTCCTAGCTTGGCACCATTTATAACAGTCACCACTCACCACAACGGTAAATTCGCTAAGTAAGAAAGGACCTGCATTCCTTTTGAGTTCTCAGTCAATTTTCATTATGCTTCAAGGAAAAATCAACTGCAAATACTAGGATTTCTTAGCCTACCCTACACCGTTTATGGAAAGCTCTGTGGCCACCATTTGATCTTAGTGTGAACAATCTACACCGTCCTTTTCAGTTTGTTAGTTACGTTCGGTATCACGCACGTAAATTATGGAAATTAATAGTGGGCATGAATCTTTTATTTGATTGGATGAAATAAAGCAAGATTCAAGTACTTTGAAAAAACAAAGTACTTGTTTTTTTTCCTCGTTAAAAAACTACTAAAGTTATGAATTACTTTTTTGCAACTTTATCAACCAATCAAAATGCTCCAAATAGATAATTAAAAAAGGAAATATACTTAGATGTAACTAACAAAAGGAAACGCTATCAAAGGAAACGCTGACAACCATATTTACCACACCATTTTCCATGAATCAAATTATCATCTCTAAGAATCAGCAACACATTGCTACAATCACATAGTATTTCACTAAACATATTTATACTGCATCTAGCAATCTAGCAACCACTACCTGACTCTTACCTCCACTCAACAGCTCTCAAGCAATGTCCACACAAGCATTGTCATGCTACAAGTAAAGAATTTCCTTAAAAACATCTATATAATAAAAGACACCCGTGTCTAGCACAACAAGCAATCCTAAACCATAGAATCTTTGTCTAGCAATCACTGAGAGCAACCTTACTAATAATTTAGAATTTCACAAACTAATTTCAGAAATTATTTGAAATAATAGGCTGCAAATAGCTAGTCCTTCTGAATAAAATTAGGTAGTGTTCTCTCAAAACATTGTTGACGTTGAAATACCCCAGCACAAGTCACAAGTACATTCCTTCTTCAACAAAAGAAAAGAAAATTACAGAAGGATAAAAATAGATAGTGGGAGATGAATAGAAGAACACTAATGAAACACAACAAACCACACATTGCAAACTCACTCACGCAAAAATATATAGGAAAAGAAGTAGAAAAAGAAAGCAAAAGAGGTGAGAAAGAAGTGAACCTTCAACTCTTCTGACATTAGCTTATTGTTAGTGTTCTGAACTCCTCGTTTTACAGCAATCTTCGCCACTAGACTCTTTTCCCAAAGCTTAAGTATAGAAGCTGCCAAGCCCTGATGATTTCTATTCCTACCTTCACAAAATGACAATCCATGATAAAATTTACTTCAAATAACAAGAGGAAACAATAAATTAGCACCAAAGGCAGGATCACAAATACCAAGAGCAAAATGACAAGGAAGTGACTTGGCAACTTTTCGTAAATTCGTCAACTCAGCATTAGTCAAGCCCACCCGCATCCCTACTGGGAGTAGTCTCAAAGGGGGTTTGAAACCAGGAACAGTTTGAGGAAGCAAGTCAGCATCAACAGGAAGCACTCCTGTACCCCACCAATCGACAAATCGAGGACCCAAACTATCAAGAAGATCATTGAATTCAGCTTCCTCTGCTGTCAAACTCCTAGAGTGTTGCAGAAACTTAACTTCTGGCGAAACATTTTCCAAAGATGCACCAGTAGCATTATTTACTGCCATAGTATGTACAGAAGATGAATCTGCTACTGACTTTGATGATGGACCCTTATAGTTAATTCCACGATAGACCACCATAACACTTCCTGATCTCCATATAACTAATCCTCCACTTCGACGCTGTTAGAAAAGAAAAAAAATGTCATCTTTCTACCACTAAAGATACACATGCATTGATGAGCAACATTGAAAATGATTGCACGATGTAATTTTGCAGATACAAGAGTTACAGCAGTCCTAATAAACTTTTAATAAAAGACATAGGAAAACAACATTGATTGTGAAGAAAAGTTGCACCAATGAACAAACATGCATATACATAATAGGGCTGTAGTGTGTAGACTGCATACTTTTCTTACTGAATCGATCTTGCAGGTAAAATCAATCCTCCTAAACCCACAAAACCATTTTTTATTAGTTCACACGTTTACTATATGAAGTCAGTTAATCAATAATATAGATATGTTACTCGGACTCTTCATTTCACCTCAAGTACCGATGTCAGGGATGCAATCTTTGGACATTAGTATGACCTCTCAAACACTTCATTTTGAACCAAAATCATGCAATTTATTCCAAAAATTTGCCATGTCCAAAACATGGACGTAGCATTATAGTATTATTGGTAACCATTAGTAGTCAACTAGAGCAACATTAATGCACAATGACAGATTTTCACAAACAGGACAACATTAAAATATAATAAAAAAATTCAAACAAACCACAGACTAACACAATCAAAATGTTGTAAAACTAGAAAATTAAATATACCTCCACAAGAGTATGAGCAGTTTTCATATCATGAGCTAAATCTTCATGAAATTTAAGCCTAACTAACTCACACTTTCTCCATTTATCATGAATTTTCCCCAACACAGCTTGAGTAACCCCAGCTTTAGGCACATTGACTTTATCCCTCAACACCATCCCTTCCCTCTTCAACCTCTTCAACTCCGACTCCTCAATGGTTAAATCCGCCAACGTATTCGATTTAACAACCCGTTTCACCTTCTTTTCACCCTCCTTCTCCCCACTCGCTACCCCTCCTTCCTCCTTCTCCCAAGGCAACAACCCAAATTCACTCTTATTTTTCTTCTCTTCTTCAACCAACATTTCATCATTTCTAATCCAATCCCTCTTCAACAAATCACCCAACTTATTACCCTCTTCATCGAATTCACCCATTTCATCATACTCATCATCATCATCTTCTAATCCCAAACTTCTTAACCTATGAACAATTCTTTCAATTGCACTATTCCCTTTGTTTTCAACAGTTTTATCCCTCGAATACCCTTTACTCTCACTATCATTTGGAACATAATTTGAATCAATATTAGGCCATTTCTTAAGCCAAGGTGCTGAAGAAGGGGTTTTCGGAAGGTTTTTAGGATGTGGGTTTTTGGGGGGTTGTGTAGTTTTGAGAGAAGAAAATGCATTTGGGATTAAAAAACAATGTTTTGGGGATTTGAAAATTGTACAACAAGACGAAGAAGTAAAGGGGAGATATGGGAATTCTGAGAGTTTTGCTGTTGTTGTAAAAGCCATTCTTTTGTTGATGAACATTTGACTTTGATGTCAATTAATTGTGTTACTCAAATTATAGAATGTTGGAGTTTCATTTTAGAATGACTATACAAGTGCGACGAAGAAAGGAAAAACAAGTAAAGAGTGCGAAGATGGCAGTTCGGAGTTTGAGGAAGATGATAAGATTGTTTGGAACTTTAATTACGAGACATTTTGGTTCTATGGTCTCCCTCTTTTTTTACGGAAGAAAAATCGGCTATTTCATAGTGTACCTAAGGTAAAAATCATACAAATATTAGTGTTGGTGTAGCACATGGCAAAGTTATAAAAAACTTATGTCGGTCAACAAAAGTTACAAGGCTTACTTAAGTGTAGTTAGTGCCAAAGTAGTGTTGTGCAATTACCAGCTTTGCGCATTAACTGATAGTGTGCTGCTTTTCTTGTAACATAGCACCACTCAGCATTCACATTTAATGCAAATTATAGCATAGAAAGTTAAATTGGCAATGAATCTATTGCAATTGGGTTTCATATTGAAATGGACAGTCGTATACCTATCAAAAATAACTTACAACTCCAACTAACCTAGATTGGGAAGTATAGATCAAATCCATAGGGAAGCAACGAAATTCTACTAACTCTAAAAAGCTATTCTGCCGTAAGGGGCCTTTGAATTGGTTTTGAACTAATGAACTAGTTACTACTAAAGAAATAAATTAAACACGAAAATATATCAATGAACTAAGCCTAGGACATCGGTTCACCATAGACCAACCAATCAATTGAATAACAATTAATTGACAAAATATTGACTTCCTGAACGAAGGTTCACTAATTCTCTTGAATCTAGTCTCCTTCAAACCTCCTATAATGGCTCTTGCTCACTTAGACTCGTTTTGCTTATTATCCCTGTGATCTAATTGTGGTAATCTTACCTCTCAACACCGATTCCGACAATATTTAACTAACAATTAAACCTGGCCAGAATTTAACTGAAAGCAATATAAATTGACAATAGGAATTCAGATACATCAACAATCATGTTAATTAATCATAAAGCAAAGCAATGGAATCGATACATGGATCCCCTAGCCCTAGAAAAGGAACTACTCACGCATAACTAAAAACATACAAATTAAAACAACAAAAGAAAACAAAACTAGAAACATAATTAAAGAGTAGCAAAGTAATCAAAAACAACTAAATTAATTAATCAAGAGCAAAAAACTAGGGCATAAAACAAATAGTAAAAACTAAAACTAAAAACATAAAATTAAACAAAAACTAAACATGAATTAAGAGAATTTCGAAGAAAAGTCGAATGAAAACCTAAATTATATTGAATTGAATGATTGAAAGAACTCCACAAAAGTAACTTTTAGAGAGAGAAATTAAACAAAAACTAGGCTCTAAGAATAATAATGATGTGTCAAAACCTAGGTTAAAGTACATTAAATACAAAGTCGGAAATAGAGGAAAACGAAGCAAAAATCCTGTAAGAATCACTGTGCATGTCGGCCGGGCGGGATGCACTCGAACCAGGCACAGTGACCACGGACCGGGCATGCTACAACGGGAGCCTTCGAGCTTCCGACTTCGCTCGTAACCTCTAAAACTCGGCTTCTATGCTTCCCAAAGGCTTCCAAATTACATCCTAGCTTCCTTATAGCTTCCCAAAGTGGTCAAGACTCCTACTAACTTGCCAAGTGCTCAACATAAAGCGAAAACCGACACAAAAGCGTCAATTCCTGCAATAAATGACAAACTGAAACAACAAACACTAAAAGCAACCAAACTTAGTAAAATAGGCTCAAAAGAGTTTTGTCAGAGCCAAAAACCAATATAAAATGGAGACAAAATATGAATATAAAGTATACTTATCAAACTCCCCCAAGCCAGTCATTTGCTTGTCCTCAAGCAAACAACTAAACAAACAATGACTCCACCCCTTTAACTTTGTAAAATAAATCAACTCAAGCAATTCTGAGTATGTAAGTTCCTCAACCAACCCATTAAAATTCCTTGACCGCCATCCACTTAAATCAAAATCATAAAGCTAACCATGTAAGAAATAGAAGTCAATGACTAGAGTAGCTCACTCGGTGTCACTCCACACATATAATTGAGCATAAAACAATGAAGCTCGCCCTTAATCCCCAATAAGGAATGCAAATGCAAAAGGTGTTTGAATGCAAAATTTGATAAACCAAACCCACATCTCACACCTCATGCAAGTGTTTTGATATACGTGTTTTATGTTGTGTTCTTCCCTCATTTTCGGTTGATTCTTGTGCTAAAAAGTTAAGTTTGTGGCTTTGTTTTGATTAAATATCGTATTTCGATGTTAAGTTATGTTATGGAACGGTTTTAGCTTCTTTAGTTGACTTTTAGAACCTTTTACGGTTTTTTTTATACTTTTTCGGTTATTACGCGTGGTTTTTGGTTTTGTTTATATGTTACAGGAGCGTAATAGAGATTTATGAAGTCATTGGAGGCTACAACGAGTCAAAATGTGCTTGCCTTGGGATGCGTGCCAAGTTACGAGAAGTTACGAACGAGATTCGAAGAATCGAGCGAAAAATAAGAAAGATCGTCAAAATATGGGCGTGCAAATTCCATGCGGGCGCAGCCTTAAAAGCTCCGTTGACCTATGCGCCCGCATCATAGATCAGCAAGTTCAGAAGTCCCAAAATACACCACCTGCGGGCGCAGGGAACAAATGTATTTTGTTCTATGCGGGCGCAGGTGCAAGTGTTTTGGCTCCGATTTTTCTTCCCGTGCGGTTTTTGCTCGTGGGTTTTAATTTATTAAAAACCTAATTACTATATATACTTATTGTAAAGGGGGCACGAACCTACCTAGTTTTTATCATATTTTTAGACCTAGGATTCCAAAATTACTTTTTCTCTCTAGCATTTTAGGGTTAATTACTTTGTTCATGAATTCAAGCTTTCAATCAATGCAATTCAATCTATATTTTGGTAATTTCTTTCCTTATACTTTTCAATCCTTTTAATTTCATGCTTCTCTTTAATTTCTTAGTTTTTAGTCTAGATTAATTAGTTTTGTTGTTTTTGTTCTTAATTTAGTTTTATTAGTAATTAATTTAGTTTTAATTAATCCCTTGTTCTTGATCATGTAGTTTAAATTCAATTTTACTTTTGTTCCCTTAATTATGAGTGAATAGTCGTTTTCTCTAGGGTTAGGGGATCTATGATCATGACTTGAATTTAAATTAAGTTTTCTAATTAGTTCTTGGCTTCTAATTGAATTCCTATTATTGATTTCTAGCGATTGCAATTAAATTGTGGCCAGATTTAGTTGTAAGTTGTGTTATTGTTGAAATCGAGGCCGAGAGGTAAGATTACCACATTAGACCACTGAATAATAGGCAAAAACGAATTTATACGAGCGAGAGCCGGTAAAAGAGTTTTGAGGGAGTCTAAGTTCGAGAGAATTAGTGAGCCCTAGTTCAATGATGTCTCTTATACACATCTCTGAGGTTAGGGGCAATGCTTTGCTCNTAGTTTGTTGATTGATCATAGTCAACCGATAACCCTGGGTTTCCATTAATAGAGTTTAATCGTAATTTTCCCGTCATTTCTTTAGTTTCAATTCTTAGTCTTCTTAGTTCTAGAAACCATTTACCGAAATTTCCACCAAGGCCCATTACACGCTTTAGGCTTTTTAGAGCTAGTAGGATTTAATAGCTTCCCTGAGGATTCGGTCCCTACTTCCCTAGCTATATTAGTTAGTGTTGTTCGGTTATTTTTGAGAGGTGTGCGACAACCTGCATCATGTTTAAAGGTAATCACTCAACCTAATGCAAAAGTCGACTCGAAATGCAAGTAATACTCACTACCTTTGGCAATTGACTCACTTCACAAGAACTAAAAACATGTACATGCCGATCAAAAAGGTCTTTATTGAGTTTGTAACGTGGCTAGGGTGATGGATAGGGATAAATTTGGGATAATGTGGTGAAAATGCTGGTTATACGCATATGAATCGAAATTGAAGAACATCATGAACAACTCCAACATTCAACTTCATCAAATCAAATCTCATGAAATTCACATCACACCATAAAACTTTCAAATCAATAACACCATTACTCACAAGCTTACTTTATTTCTTTTCTTCTTTTGATTTCCAACATTTTTCAATTTTTCTCATCATTTTTTTTCTTTTCATTTTCTTTTTCAACTTTCAAAATTTACAAAACTTAGGCTCACGACTCTTAATGATATGTCTTAGAAAAAATCATCACACATACATAACTGGGCCAAATATAAGATATAAACTTCTCAATTTTACTCTGCATAAACTAACCCAGACATCAATATGCAGAGCCTTATTGTGAAACCTATTATTGAACTTAAACAAATATACATTCCAACATTTTCTTTTCCAACATCCTCCAGAACTTCCAACAAATGCACAACAACAACATAACAACTCCAAAACTCCCCCAAGCCAAGCTTAGGCATATATCAATATTGAAACATGGCCAAAAAGGGTTGTAATGTGGCTAATATGCAAATGAAAGGTAAAAAACTCAAAACAGGGGTCAAAGGAAAATTTATGATGGAATACCTAAACTCTGAAAGTTCCTAAAAGAAATGAATGCCTTTTTATTATTCGCAACATGAAACACACCAAAGCCAAGCTACTAGAGTCAAAGGCCAAAACATGGATCATACAAGCACCAGGAACTAAGCACGCAAGAAAAGAAATAAGCATATAGTAATGTATGCGGCTCAAATCCTCCCGCTAACATAGTTCAAGCCTCTACTCTACACATGGCTGTATAGCATGTTAAGAAACTGTTTCAAGCTAAATCAAGTTCAAGTTCGAGTTGGCAATTCCCAAAACAAAACTCATCACATGCCCAAATCAATCAAAAAACATTTTAAATAAAAAATGTGGGGCACAGGGAAGTCACCATTCATAAAATTACATTATCCAAAGAATTCAAACAATTCAATTACTAACTACTAGAACAAAACAAACTCTAAACTATGAAAGCAGTACATTTTTTTTGGTCATATGTAAACTCCTACTTCTAACAAGTAGTACAAACCATATAACTATCCTAAGAAAGCAATAAAAGCTACACTAAAAGGCAATAAAATCTAAACCAAGAAAGCAATAAAAGTTACCTCCCCCAAGTTGGACACAGCAATGTCCTCATGCTGAAGGAAGTATAGGAGCCAGTTGTTCCTCAATCCGAGCTCTCCATGAACTCATCAGTATCTGGACCATCATCATCATCATCACCATCATCATCACCACCATCTCCTCCAGCTCCTCTACCAAACCCCTCTCCCGGGTTAAAAGTATACTAGGAAGGGTGGGGTCCAGCAAAATGTATAGCACCAGAACACACAAAATAGTCATAAATCGAATACATAGCACGAGTGTGATCCTGCTGAAAGGTATCGAATCGCTGGATCAACTGCTGCTGCTGTTGATGTAGAAAGAGTTCCTGGTAGGGTCATTTCAACTGAATACGTGGAGAGGGAACTAGAGGACTACACGTCAGATGGACAGGTGTTGGCTTGTTCACTTCCTGATGGCTCGGACCTCGATTCCTGCAAAACAAGGGAATAAAATCCTCGTAGGATTTTTTCCCCCTCCGATGCTTAAGTAAGTATTTGTATGAGGATTAAGGCAAATTAACAATAATTAGCAATTTGGTAATCTAGAGAGGGAAACTAGTGAGAGAAATTCTCTTAGTGTGATGAATGAAGATTTGATTGAATGTTTGAATGTTGAATGTTGAATGCCCCCAAATGATGATTTTGAGGGGTATTTATAGCCTTAGGTTTGGAGGCCAACAAATGACGATGACATTTGTCATCGTCTAATTGGTTGATGCTGATCAAGCTCATGGGCTTTTGCATTCAACCTCAAGGCCCAAATTCCTCCTTTTTTCCCTACCTTGTAGCCTGCTCGAATAGGACCGACACGTGGCAAGGGTTTCTCTTCTTTTAAGATTTTGTTGTGAACACGTGGCCCAATCTTGCAACGACACATGGCCGTGTGGAGCCCACCTTGGTGGTCCAGTCAGTGCCAAGTGGCAGGTGCCACCTGGACTTTAGTGGACACTGGCCCAGTATTATGCTACACGCGGCATGAGTTGGCGTGCCACATCATTTGCCCCTCAGTTGGGTGTTTGGATCCGTAATCCATGCCCCAACGACGTCTCTTTCTGTTTCGGAAGTTATTTTGAACCCTCCTTTAGCATTATTAAGCCGTAACCACCCCTTTTGATTTTTTGGGGGGAAATTCAAATTTGAAGGGGGAATTTACTCTTGTGCCCCTTCAAATTTCTTATATATAGGATGATTGAAAAGATTGTTCACAATCATTTCAATCATTTTATTTCACTCTCTCTCTAAAAGTTCCCAAGTTTTCTCTCAAACCCCAAGAAGCTTCAGAGGCGATTTCCGGCAACCTGTGGTGCGATTTCCGGCGAGCTTTGCGCGGTTTCCGGTGTGAACAGTAAATTCTAGTTTTCTTCTCTCTTTCAGGTATTTACCTGAATTCTTTTCTTTCTTGTTTTCCTTTACTTCTTTGTCTTATTCAATGTTCTCTTCATCCTCTTCTTCCCTACACATAATAATGAGAACTTACTATAAACTACTTCTTCTCCTCGTACTACTTCTTCTGTTGGAACTCAATCTTCTGTTGTTCCTGATCACTTATTGTCTGGGTCTTTCCTACTTCCTTCTCTCTTCCTGTGCAGGAAGTTGCAATGGCAAGAGTTAAAAACAACTGCCTATAAAGATACTGCTACTTTAAGAGTTCCAGCTCTGAAGTTTCAGTGTAATCCTCTTGATCAGCAAATACCTACTCCCCCAAGTTGGAAAGGAAGAAGATGCTAAGCTCACAGGAAGCTCCCGAGGGAAGTAAGGGAGATTCCTACTAGAAAGAGAGAGGCTTCTAGGCTA